>SJYQ01077659.1:0-11062 GCA_006410935.1 Redunca redunca
TGTTAGTTCTAAAAGGTCTTGTAGGTCTTCATAAAACCGTTCAACTTCAGTTTCTTCAGCTTTACTGGTTGGGGCATAGACTTTGATAACTGTGATATTGAATGGTTTGCCTTGGAGATGAACAGAGATCATTCTGTTGTTTTTGAGATTGCATCCAAGTACTGCATTTCAGACTCTCTTGTTGACCATGATGGCTACTCCATTTCTTCTGAGGGATTCCTGCCCACTGTAGTAGATATAATGGTCATCTGAGTTAAATTCACCCATTCCAGTCCATTTTAGTTCGCTGATTCCCAGAATGTCGACGTTCACCCTTGCCATCTCTTGTTTGACCACTTCCAGTTTGCCTTGACTTGTGGACCTGACATTCCAGGTTCCTATGCAATATTGCTCTTTACAGCATTGGATCTTGCTTCTATTACCAGTCACATCCACAACTGGGTACTGTTTTTGCTTTGGCTCCATCCCTTCATTCTTTCTGGAGTTATTTCTCCACTGACCTCCAGTAGCATATTTGGCACCTAATGACTTGGGGAGTTCCTCTTTTGGTATCCTATCATTTTGCCTTTTCATACTGTTCATGGGGTTCTCAAGGCAAGAATACTGAAGTGGCTTGCCATTCCCTTCTCCAGTGGACCACATTCTGTCAGGCCTCACCACCATGACCCGCCCGTGTTGGGTTGCCCCGCAGGCATGGCTTGGTTTCATTGAGTTAGACAAGGCTGTGGTCCTAGTGTGATTAGATTGACTAGTTTTCTGTGAGTATGGTTTCAGTGTGTCTGTCCTCTGATGCCCTCTTGCAACACCTACCATCTTATTTGGGTTTCTCTTACCTTGGGTGTTGGGTACCTCTTCATGGCTACTGCAGCAAAGCACAGCCGCTGCTCCTTACCTTGGACGAGGGGTATCTCCTTACTGCCGCCCTTCCTGACCTTCAACGTGGGATGGCTCCTCCAGGCCCTCCTGTGCCTGCGCAGCCGCCGCTCCTCGGGCTGCTCCTCCCGGCCGCCGGCCCTGGCTTCAGGCTCCGGGTGGCTCCTCAAGGTCACCGCCCCTGGCCTTGGGCACGAGGTGGCTTCTCCAGGCCGCCACTGACCTCGGACACGGGGTAGCTCCTCTCGGCCGCAGCCCCTGACCTCGGACGCAGGGTAGCTCCTCTCGGCCGTTCCTGCGCCGTCGCAGCCTGGCATTCTAGGCTGCTGCCCCTGACCTCGGACGTGGGGTAGCTCTTCTTGGCCGTGCTTAGTGTGCCGGCTCGCCGCCACCGCCTGCGCTTAGTGAGCCACCTGGGAAGCCCCATTATCAACCTGCATTTCTGGCATCCCCTGCACTGTCAGGTAGAGTCTTTCAATGAGCTACCGGGAAAGGCCAAAATTGCTCATTCAGTTCAGTTTGGTTCAGTTCAGTCACTCAGTTGTGTCCAGTTCATTGTAAGCCCAGGGACCGCAGCATGCCACGCTTCCCTGTCCATCACCAACACCCGGAGCTTACTCAAACTCATGTCCATTGAGTTGGTGATGCCATCCAACCATCTCATCCTCTGTTGTCCCCTTCTCCCCCACACCTTCAATCTTTCCCAGCATCAGGGTCTTTTCCAATGAGTCAGTTCTTCACATCAGGTGGCCAAAGTATTGGAGTCTCAGCTTCAGCATCAGTCCTTCCAATGAATATTCAGAACTGATTTCCTTTAGGATGGACTGGTTTGATCTCCTTGCAGTCCAAAGGACTCTCAAAAGAGTCTTCTCCAACACCACAGTTCAAAAGCATCAATTCTTTGCCGCTCAGCTTTCTTTATAGTCCAACTCTCACATCCATACATGACGACTGGAAAAACCGTAGCTTTGAATAGACAGACATTTGTTGGCAAAGTAATGTCTTTGTTTTTTAATTTGCTATCTAGATTGGTCATAGTTTTCCTTCCAAGGAGCAAGTGTCTTTTAAGTTCATGGCTGCAGTCATCATCTGCAGTGATTTTGGAGCCCAAAAAAATAAAAGTCTGTCACTGGTTCCACTGTTTACCTATCTATTTCCCATGAAGTGATGGAACTGGATGCCATGATGTTAGTTTACTGAATGTTGAGTTTTAAACCAACTTCTTCACTCTCCTCTTTCACTTTCATCAAGAGGCTCTTTAGTTCTTCTTCGCTTTCTGCCATAAGGGTGGTGTCATCTGCATATCTGAGGTGATTGATATTTCTCCCGGCAATCTTGATTCCAGCTTGTGCTTCACCCAGCCCAGCGTTTCTCATGATACACTCTGCATAGAAGTTAAATAAGCAGGGTGACAATATACAGCCTTGACGTACTCCTTTCACAATTTGGATCCAGTCTGTTGTTCTATGTCCAGTTCTAACTGTTGCTTCTTGACCTGCATACAGATTTCTCAGGAGGCAGGTCAGGTGGTCTGGTATTCACATCTCTTGAAGAATTTTCCACAGTTTGTTGTGATCCACACAGTCAAAGGCTTTGGCATAGTCAATAAAGCCGAAGTAGATGTTTTTCTGGAACTCTTTTGCTTTTTTGATGATCCAACGGATGTTGCCAATTTGATATCTGGTAGACTTCCTTGGTGGCTCCCTATGGTAAAGCGTCTGCCTACAATGCAGGAGACCTGGGTTCGATCCCTGGGTTGGGAAGATCCTCTGGAGAAGGAAATGGCAACCCACTCCAGTACTCTTTCCTGGAAAATCCCATGGACGGAGGAGTGTGGTAGGCTACAGTCAGTGCATGGGGTCACAAAGAGTCAGACACGACTGAGCAACTTCACTTTTCACTTTCCTCTACCTTTTCTAAATCCATCTTGACGTGGTTCACATACTGTAGAAGCCTTACACCGGAAAAGTTTGAGCATTATTTTGCTAGCATGTGAGATGAGGGCAATTGTGTGGTAGTTTGAATATTCTTTGGCATTGTCTTTCTTTCCAGTCCTGTGGCCAATGCTGAGTTTTCCAAATTTGCTGGCATATTGAGTGCAGCACTTTCACAGCATCATCTTTTAGGATTTGAAACAGCTCAACTGGAATGCCATCACCTCCACTAGCTTTGTTCATAGTGATGCTTCCTAAGGCCCACTTGACTTTGCATTCCAGGATGTCTGGCTCTAGGGGAGTGATCACATCATGATGATTATCTGGGTCATGAAGATCTTTTTTGTGCAGTTCTGTGTATTCCTGCCACCTGTTCTTAATATCTTCTGCTTCTGTTAGGTCCAGACCACTTCAGTCCTTTATTATGTGCATCTTTGCATGAAATGCTCCCTTAGTGTCTCTAATTTTCTTGAAGAGATCTCTAGTCTTTCCCATTCCATTGTTTTCCTCTATTTCTTTGCACTGATCCCTGAGGAAGGCTTTTTTTTTTAATCTCTCCTTGCTATTCTTTGGAACTCTGCACTTAGTTAGGTATATCTTTCCTTTTCTCCTTTGCTTTTCACTTCTCTTCTTTTCTCAGCTATCTGTAAGGCCTCCCCAGACAGCCATTTTGCATTTTTGCATTTCTTTTTCTTGGAGATGGTCTTGATCCCTGCCTCTTATACAATGTCATGAACTTCCATCCATGGTTCTTCCGGCACTCCAGCAGATCTAATCCCTTGAATCTATTTGTCACTTCCACTGTATAATCATAAGGAATTTGATTTAGGTCATACCTGAATGGTCTAGTGGTTTTCCCCACTTTCTTCAACTTAAGTCTGAATTTGGCAATAAGGAGTTCATGATCTGAGCCACAGTCCGCTCCCGGTCTTGTTTTTCTGACTGTATAGAGCTTCTCCATCTTTGGCTGCAAAGAACATAATTAATCTGATCCCACTTTTGGCCATCTGATGATGTCCATGTGTAAAACTTCTCTTGTGTTGTTGGAAGAGGGTGAAGAGGGTGTTCTATGACCAGTGCATTTTCTTGGCAAAACTCTATGAGCCTTTGCCCTGCTTCATTTTGTACTCCAAGGCCAAATTTGCCTGTTACTCCACGTATCTCTTGTCTTCCTACTTTTGCATTCCAGTCCTCTATAATGAAAAGGACATCTGTTTTGGGTGTTATTTCTAGAAAGTCTTGTAGGTCTTCATAGAACTGTTCAACTTCAGCTTCTTCAAAGTTACTGGTCAGGGCATAGACTTGCATTACTGTAATATTGAATACTTTGCCTTGGAAATGAACAGAGATCATTCTGCCGTTTTTGAGATTGCATCCAAGTACTACATTTCAGACTCTTTTGTTGACTATGAGGGCTACTCCATTTCTTCTAAAGGATTCTTGGCCGCAGTAGTAGATATAATGGTCACCTGAGTTAAATTCACCCATTCCAGTCCATTTTACTTTGCTGATTCCTAAAATGTCGACGTTCACTCTTGTCATCTCCTGTTTGACACTTCCAGTTTACCTTGATTCATGGACCTGACATTCCAGGTTCCTATGCAATATGGTTCTTTACAGCATCAGACTTTGCTTCCATCACCAGTCACATCCACAGCTGGGTGTTGTTTTCACTTTGGCTCCATCTCTTCATTCTTTCTGGAGTTATTGCTCCTTAAGGAAGATGCTTATTAGGGAAATGCAGAGTAGTCCCAGCGAGGTGCCCCATGCATCTATTTGAATGGCTAAAACTGGGGAGACCGATCACAGCAAGTGTTGTCTAGGGTGTGAAGGAACTGGAACTCTCACCCACTCAGGGTAGCCATGAGTGTAAAACGGCAAAAGCACTCCGGGAAGCAGTTTGGTAGTCTCTTAGAAAGTCACACATGTGCCCACCCTGGGGTGCAGCCTCTCCACCCTTGTGTTTACCCAAGGGGAGTGCAAACGCAGCTCCACGCGGAGATTCATATACAAACATTCGCGGCAGCCTTGTTCGTCACCCCAAATGGACACAGCCTAACTGTCTATCAGCCGGTGAATGGAAAAGCAGACAACAGCGTAGACACCGAGGAATAAAAAGAAGCCCGCTGTCAACTGGCTCTACAACACAGAGGAGTCTCAAAATCGTTATGAGGAGTGTATGAACCCACGCAAAAAGAGAACTTACTCTGGTTCTGTTGGTCTAAAAGTCCAAGAAATACTGGCTAATTTATAGTGGCAGAAGGCAGATCGGGGGGGCCTGGGGCCAGGGTGGGGTGAGAGGAGGAGGGGGAGGGCTGATTACAGAGAGACTCAGATTTGTTCATTACCTTGATTTTGTGGTACCCAACTGTCAACTTTACACACGAGCAGTTAATTGTCCCATGATTGTACCTCAATAAAGCTTCTTTAAAGGAAAAAGCAAGAGGAATGTTCCAGAAGCGAGGTCCCTTCCTTTCACTCTTAGTGGAGGTTGGGTGGGCTCATGCCTGTCAGTCACATGTCACAGTGCCCTGCAGGATTTATGAGCCATGCCCACATGTGTCAATCACGTGTCACAGTGCCCTGCAGGATTTATAAGCCACGCCCACATGTGTCAATCACATGTCACAGTGCCCTGCAGGATTTCTAAGCCATGCCCACACCTGGCCACTTGCCTTCTGCCAGGACCAGGCTTCCAGGGACCTCTTTCTGCCAAGTCCTCACAAGGGCGCAGGCAAGTGTCCTCCTGGGTAGAGGGAGGAAGGGATGGAAGATTCAGGGTGCCACCTGCCCCTTGCATTCGGTCTGTTCTCATGGCAACCCTGGCCGGTGAAGCCCCATGGTTGCCTCTGCACAAAACACTGAAGAGGACACTTGGCCGGCCTTGCTGCTGCTCCTCCTCGCCCATCTTTCCAAGGCATGCCATTGTCCCGCCTCCCCTTGGAATATGTCGTACACATTTGATCAGAATCACCTCCAACAGCGAGGTCTTCAAAGCCAGCACCAAGGCACAAAGACATCCCGCTACCCCACCCCCTGCCAAAGCTACCCACAGGGTCTCTTTGCAGCTCCAAGCTCCCTTCAAGATCAGACGTGCTCCTGGGACCCCGCCTGCTCCAGCAGGACAGATTGCCTTGGCGAGTTGATCATATTCTAATTAGCGCTAATTAGTGCCCGGCATCTGTGAGAGGAGGCGCTGGTAGCCAAGCTGGCCTCTGGTTCCGAACATCGCAGGGGACTGAACATCAGCCGGTGCCCACTGAAATGCCCGGACACTTCCTGCCCCTTCTGTCTGGGCACCCCTGGAACAGTGGCATCCGCAGGATGGGCTGTAGGGTCTGGGTCCTGGCCCCCTGCTCTTTCCGAGGGCACTCAGCTGCCCTCAGGCCGGACCTGAGGTTTACCCAGTCCCTTCCATGTGCCAGTTCTGCGCTGGGGCTGGGGGCCCATGAGTAGTACAAGAGAGGGGCTGCCACCCTCAGGGAGGGCTCACAGGCTGGAGTTGGTCAGAATGCCTTGGGTCTGGGGCCAGAGACAGCAGAGGAGCTAGGCTAGGGGCTGGGGGCCTGGGCAGCGGGCATTCAGACCAGCATTCTGCCTCCAGGTGGGGAGGGTGCGGGGCAGCCTCCTCACAGGTGCGACGAGACCAGGGCCCCGTCCTCCCCAAGTGCTCTGGGTGCCAGGCCCAATGTGCCTGCTTCCCAGAGCGGGTGATAGCAGCCAGGGTGTGCCGAGTTGCCATGAGCCTGGGGGGAGCCTTGATCAGAGCCCTGACACCTGGACTTGAGCTCCGTGTTCTTCCCAGGACTTCAGGTCTGGATGGACTTTGCCTCTTCCTGGGTCAGAGAGGGCTCTTGAGAGGAAAAAAAAAAAGGCTGGTTTGATTTCTCTTCTGGCGTCATATTGATATTCTGAAAATAGTTGGCTCCTACGGCAGAGCAAGGCTCCAGAGACACGGAGCATCTGGAGATGAGATGGGACACTTCGACAGGCCCTCAGTCCATTTCCAGAGAAGGGCCACAGGCGGGCTGGGAGCAGGGCTTGTCCACCACGGCGGCTCTGGGAAGGCTGGCACGGCTTCCTGGGCTGCGGGCGGGCGGCTCCTCATGAGGCGTGGGGACAGTGAAGCCACCTCCCACCTCTCCTTTGGGAGTGGTGGCTCCCTGAGGCCCTAGGAGCACCCTGGGAGGGACCTGGGGACAGAGGCCATCATGGGAGGCAGGCCCCATGGATCCAGCCACCTGCCGAGACTTCCCACATCCAGGCTCCAGGCTGCCCCTGACTGCTTGTGGCAGCTCTGGGGGGCGGCCAAGTCCCAGAGGAGGGGCGGGGGCAGGCGGCCGGGCTGTGGGGAGACACTTTCCCACTCAGAGTCCAGCGACACCCGTGACATGCCGCAGGGGCTAGCACCGGGATGCATGGAGCTGGCCTGCTTTGCTGGCCACCCGCCTGCTCAGGACAGTCTTGCTTTCATGCCACGGTTGGTGGGGTGGGAACGGGGGCGATCCCCCACCACCCGGCCTCCCCTGGGGGCGGGAGAGCACTCCCTGGCTGCATCCTACGCAGCTGGGGAGAAAAACCGCACAGGAACCCCTGATCGCATTGATTTGCTCAGGATCTGGGAAGATGTCTCTTCCCTGAAGGATTTTTTTTGAAGCACTGTTTGGCAGGGCTTGGGTTTCTTCTCTCCTAACTGAATTCCGCTTGTGCAGAAGAGAACAGAAAAAAGACTGTTCGCCTCTGCCCTGCCCCCCGCCCCGCCCAGTTCAGATGTGGCCGAGGAGGCGGGCAGCGGCCTGGAAGGGGCTCCTTTCAGCCCCTGTGAATGAGCCAGAGCTGTCATGACGCGGCGCCTGAGCAGGACAGGACAGGTGGCCGGGGGCTGGGGGATACCCACAGGCGGCTGGGCATCCCTCAGGGGCGATGGTGGGCGCTGGGGACCACCCGAGGGAGAGAGTGCGGGAGGCGGGGCCCACGGAAGGAAGCCCCCCGGGCAGGGGGCGGCGGGGGCAGGGGGGAACCTCTGCTGAATGCAGACCCCCTGAGACCCTATTCAGAGCGTGTCCCCCGTCTGGGGCCGCCACAGATGTCCCAGAGGGTGGAAGGCTATCCAGACACAAAGGCCCTGGTGGGGGCTGGGCTGCGTCTTGTCTGGGTTTGGGTTTCTCGGGCCAAAGCCAGTTAAGCGAGGGAGGCCTCTGCTTAAACTTGACCTCTGGAGCCCACCGCCGTCGTCCCAGGATGGGCTCAGACTGAGCCAGGCCGCTGGGGTGTCCCCAGCCTGCGTTCCCGCTGGCTGCACTCCTGAGGATGCGGCAAAGGGCAAGAGGCAAGAACCACGGGGACGACGACCGCGGCTGTCCCGGGGCCTCCCCTCCCGTCGCTGCAGCTGTGCAGTCACTGAGCTGTGTCCGACTCTCTGAGACCCCATGGACGGCAGCGCATCGGGCTCCCTGCCGATCACCAACTCCCGGGGCTGCTCATGCCCATCAGGTCAGGGATGCCAGCCACCCCCGTCTCATGCTGTCTCGCATCTGTGAAACACGAGGAAACTGAGGCCTGGGCAGGTGGGGCCGCTCACCCGCACAGCCCCGCGACGTCCAGGCCGGGAACACGGGCCTCCCTGCTGCCCTGGCTTTGTGCCTGTCTCTTGTGTGTCCCTGTGCCCAGGCCCACACTGGCCCGCCCAGCTTCTGAGGCTCAGGCCAGCCCCGTCTTCTCAGGGCCTGTGGCCATAGAAACTGCCTGCCTCCAGGCCAGACCTCCCTGGCGTCTGCCGCTCGTGGGGATAGACGTCCACTGCAGACTGTGACAGAAAGTGCTCCAGACGGGTGAACGGACTCAGTGGACAGTCGCCCCACTCTGACTCGCTCCTGTGACGAGCCCAGGGCCCCACGGCTGCCTGCTCCCGCGGCTGGCCTCTGGCTTCTCCGCAGGCCCGTGTGTCACTGCCTGCTGGTCGGGCTGCTCCCGGGGGTTACACAGGTGTGAGACCGGGAGCCGGCAAACAGCCACACTCCTGACCCTGGGCGGGGGCGGCCCAGCCTGGCCCGGGGCTGAGGGTGCAGTGGGAGAAGGCACCCACACGCCAGTCCAGGATGACCCCTCACCCACGTCCCTGAGCTGGGCCAGCTCGCACTCAGCAGCCAACCAGCTGGCCAGTACATACCATGTGTTAAACAAGCTGGCCCAAGTGTCCAAGGAGGCCCCGGGGAGCCTGGAAGGTGGAGTCGAGCCCCCAGCTCGTCTCGGGGTTCAGGCATCATCGCCAGGGCCCATCTAAGCCGTGTTTACTGGCTCTAGGCTGGGCCCCACCCACCCCGCCTGGGGGGCCAGCGTCACTGTTGACAGAGAAGAGGTTAAATGCCTCTTGCTGCAGTCATGATGAAATCCCTGGCTGAGTGACCCGCTGCTTCTTCAGATATTGACCCTCCAGTATATATAACGTGTGCACATTCCTTTACCACCATTTACCCATCACCCTATTTAGAAAACACATTCTTTTCTAATGAAATTTCAACTATTTTCCACTTGCTGTGTGTGCATTTGTGTCAGAAGATTGTGTGTTTGCTATAGGAATAATATGACATCTTTTATTCCCTTGAACAATTGTTATTGGGATTTATGAAGAAAGATGGATGAGCATAAGAGGCTTGTGAAAGCTTCCTGATGGGAGGGACGGAGGGTCGGAGGGTCATCGACCCAGTGGACAGAAAGCTGAGCTCTGGGAGTTGGTGGAGGACAGGGGAGCCTGGCCCACTGCAGCCTGTGGGGCGCAGACAGTCACGCACGACTGAGCAACTGAGCATAGCATAGTCAGGGCTGTGGTTTTTCCAGTGGTCGTGTATGGATGTGAGAGCTGGACCATAAAGAAAGCTGAGCACCAAAGAATTGATTCTTTTGAGCTGTGGTGTTGGAGAAGACTCTTGAGAGTCCCTTGGACAGCAAGGAGTTCAAACCAGTCAATCCTAAAGGAAATCAGTCCTGAATGTCCATTGGAGGGACTGATGCTGAAGCTGAGACTCCAATGCTTTGGCCACCTGATGTGAAGAGTTGACTTATTAGAAAAGACCCTGATGCTGGGAAAGATTGAGGGCAGGAGGAGAAGGGGACGACAGAGGATGAGACAGTTGGATGGCATCACCGACGCAGTGGACAGGAGTCTGAGCTCCGGGAGACGGTGGAGGACAGGGAAGCCTGGCGTGCTGTAGTCTGTGGGGTGGCAGAGAATCAGACACGACTGAGCAACAGCAATGACAATGAAGAAAGATGTTCTAAGAATAAAGACATTAGCAAACATCCAAATAAGAAACAAAATATCCTAGATGCATTGTAGTTCTTGATGTCCCTGAAGGAGCTAACACTTTATAAAATAATTTTTAATTGAACACTCCAAGTTCCATCAAAAATCAAAAACAAAAACAGAGAAGCAACCGAGGTCAGAGAGGTTAACCAACTTTCCCGAAGTCCCACAGCTTGAGAGGAAACAGCAGGTCCCCGCAAACCTGCCAGGCTCCCTGCAGCGGTGGCTGAAGAGGGAGAGGACAGCCAGGGGCTGAGGGCGGGGACGGAGGCCCAGGAAGGAAGGCTGGTGGGGGAGTGGTTTGTGCGAGTGTACAAGCTGGTGCTCAGGCCTGGCCCTTGCCCCGGGCAGCCTGGCTTTGCAGCTGCAGAACGTGGGGCTCGTCCTCCAGACAGACAGGAGGGAAGGGGTGGCAGCTCCACGTGTCCCAGGCTCCAGGTCTCAGCCCCCGGGGCTCCTCCCTGATGCTGCCTCCTCCTGCCTGCAGCCTTGCCTTTTTATGTCCGGCGGAGCCCCCTGGCATCCATCACCCACGCTGGCCTGCCTCCCTCACTCCCGCCGGTGGTCTTCAGGTGGCCAAGAACAATAATGTGGCTGATAAATCTCATCACCACCACTGTGATCGCGCACGGGACGCGCCAGGCCCTTTGCAGGGAGGTGCACGCCCGGGCCCGCCGTTGCCTGCCGCCCTCCCAGCCGCTCCCACCCCCAGATCTCCGGGTGTTGCCTCGAGCAGGCCCTGGGGTTGGTCTTTGCACACCTTCCTCTACTTGCAATAGTCTGGCAACTGTCTTGCAAAATCTTGCAATACTTGCAACTCTCTACTTGTTGCCAAGTATATCATCCTATTTTATGGACGATAAACAGGGTAAGAAGCATGCCCAGGGCCCCAAGGATGGCAAGTGTAGCGACCCAGAGTCCCAACAGATCACAGGAGCCGCGCTCCGTACCG
>SJYQ01078066.1:0-40193 GCA_006410935.1 Redunca redunca
TCCCCCGTCCCTGGGATTCTCCAGGCAAGAACACTGGAGTGGGTTGCCATTTCCTTCGCCAATGCATGATAGTGAAAAGTGAAAGGGAAGTCGCTCAGTTGTGTCCAACTCTTAGCGATCCCATGGACTGCAGCCTACCAGGCTCCTCCATCCATGGGATTTTCCAGGCAAGAGTACTGGAGTGGGTTGCCATTGCCTTCTCCAACTCTGGGTTAGGGGGACTCAGTTCTGAGAAAGCCAGGTGGGAACAGGGGACAAAACTAAGGCCTTGGCTGACCTGAGATTATCAGTCAAGTCTAGGGAAAAACAGCTGAGCATTGGCTTTGAGGAGCTCAGATGGCAGGTGAGATGCTCTTGAGTTCGGGAGGCCATGGATGCACATTTGCATCTTCTCAGGGTACAGTGGACCAGACTAGCAATAATTTCCCTCCAGTCACAGAAATTCCAGGGGAAGCTTAATTATGGAAGCAGTCTACACAGACAGTCCCTTGGACATCCACTTTACTTATTTCCTAGTTTTTCTTAGTTGCAAAACTATTGGTAGCAATTGATTTTCAGTCTCAGAATGGGGCAGGGAAAGGGGGGCTGCAGAGCCATGAACCTGAACTATATGAATGTAATTCAAGGGTTCAGGGTCTTTGAAGCCTTAGAGAGACTGGGAATAAATGCTGGAAGTAGTGATCAGTGAGGGGAACCAAGCAGAGCAAGGAGATGATGGTGGAATGTGTTCAGAAGCTCACAAAAGGAAAAGCAGAGGTTTAGGGGGTCAGAGATCTGAGTTCTGAGTCCCTAATGGACAAAGTGTTGCAAATGTCCACCCTCCCCACCGCTCAGTTTTGTTTTTTTTAATTGCAGGACAATTGCTTTACAATGTTGTGTTGGTTTCTGCTGCACAACAATGTGTCTGCTGCTGCTGCTGCTGAGTCGCGTCAGTCGTGTCTGACTCTGTGTGACCCCAGAGACAGCAGCCCACCTGGCTCCCTCATCCCTGGGATTCTCCAGGCAAGAACACTGGAATGGGTTGCCATTTCCTTCTCCAATGCATGAAAGTGAAAAGTGACAGTGAAGTCATTCAGTCATGTCCGACTCTTAGCAACTCCATGGATTGCAGCCCACCAGGCTCCTCCATCATTGGGATTTTCCAGACAAGAGTACTGGAGTGGGTTGCCATTGCCTTCTCCAGCAAAACAATGTGAATCAGCTAAAATACATCCCCTCCCTCTTAAACCTCCCTCCCACCTCCCTCAGTTTTCTATCACATGGAATTGGGTGGAAATGATTAAAAGGTCCTCTAGTGGCTTCCTGGTGGCTCAGAGGTTAAAGCGTCTGCCCGCATCTGCCCGCAATGCGGGAGACCTGGGTTCGATTCCTGGGTCTGGAAGATCCCCTGGAGAAGGAAATGGCAACCCACTCCAGTATTCTCGCCTGGAGAATCCAGTGGACAGAGGAGCCTGGTGGGCGGCAGTCCACAGGGCAGCAAAGAGTGGGACACGACTGAGCAACTTCACTTTCACTTTCATTTAGGGAACTTAGAGACTCGGATTTCTAGAACCCTGGCCTCAGCCCTGGAACTGTTCACCCCTCTTATCTGAGTAGAAGAGGATTGATGGACCAATGGAAGTTTCTAGAACCTATGGCATGCTGTAGATTTAGCAGCCAAGCTCAACCCTTAAAGGCTATCTTTGAGCATTGGCAGGGAATCTTTTTAAACCAGTTGATCAGTTGATTTAAAAGGAAGCAACTCCTCTAGTACACAACAGGATGGAAGGCATGGGGTGCAGAAGCAGATCAAAGGGCATAAAAGAAGAAGCAGGCCAGAGGTGAGACAGACACAGTACCCCAACTACCAGGGCCCTACAGTTGCCACTTCCGTGATGAGGAAGTGGTGTGAGCTCAGAGGTCTCCCAGAAGCAGATCCTGAGACAACGGTTTGGGTACCGGTGGTTTATCTCAGAGGCAATGCCGGGAAACATAAGTGAATGAAAAGGGAAAGAGAAACCTGGGATGGAGACCCCATCAACAAGGAGAGTGTTCACAGACAGGTTATCACTGGGCAGCTGGGCTGAGTGTATTTAGCTGGTCAGGAAATGAGAAAATGCCGATTGACCTTACTTTATGTGTACCTGTGATCACAGAAAAGGGTTTTGTAAACATTAAATGGTATTTTAAATACCGTTGTTCTGGTTCAATCACTAAGTCATGCCTGACTCTTTGCAACCCCACAGACTACAGCACACCAGGTTCCTCTGTCCTCCACCGTCTCCCGGAGTTTGCTCAGATTCATGTCCATTGAGTCAGTGATACTATGCAACCATCTCATCCTCTGTTGCCCCCTTCCTCTTTGGCCTTCAATCTGTCCCAGCATCAGGACCTTTTCCAATGAATTGGCTCTTTGCATGCAGAAGAACTTATTTAGAGACCTATTTGAAATCTTCTGTAAAGAGAAGTACTTTCCTTCACTTATCCTTTTCTTTTTCTTTTTCTTTTTTTTCTTTTTGGCTGCACCATGAAGCATGCAGGATCTTAGTTCCCCCACCAGGGATCAAATCCATACCCCCTGCAGTGGAAGCATGGAATCAACTCCTGGACTACTGGGGAAGTCTCAATCTCTTTTATAAGTTTCTATTTTATATGTAAGGATAGTTTAAATCAAGTTCAGCCATAACCTGCAAAAATCTCCCAGGGGCCTCAAAAATGAGATCACAGGTAGTCTTGTGTACGTGTGTGTGTGCTCAGTTACTGAGTCATGTCCAACTCTTGGCCATCCCATGGACTGTAGCCCACCAGGCTCCTCTGTCCATGGGATTTCCCAGGCAAGAATACTGGAGTGGGTTGCCATTTCCTTCTCCAGGGGATTTTCCCAACTCAGAGATCAAACTCCCGCAATGGCAGGCATTCTTTACCACTGAGCCACCTGAGAAGCCCAGAGGTAGCCTTACAGTTTTAGAAATCAAGGCAGGAGCCTTTGGAAGTGGTTGGGAGAAGCTGGATGGGGCTCTTAAATAGTTGTCAGGTTTGTCGAGTTTCAAAAGTTGAGTGGGCAACGGGCTTTGACGAGGGAAAGGCAAGTCAGGCCTGGTAGCTGAAGAGACAACAGGCTTCTCTATCCTTGAGTCCCTATTTGTGTCCTAAGCCTCTGCTGCTAACTCTCAGGAAGTGACCTGAGCAGTGGGCCTCTCTGATGCTCAGCCATTGAGTATGTCACAACCAAGAAAGAATCTGGAGTTTGAATACGATGTATCAGATTCTGGCATCTGACACACATCAGCCTGCATCAGCACTGCCATTGGAGAGGAGTCAGTCATAATCAAGTTTATCCCTTTAAAAATGAATGAACCACAAGGCTCCATTAGTGATCCTGCAAGCTGGCCAGGCTTATTGATTTGTAGTTCTAAATTAATTATACTGACTCCAGTCTCAAAATCTAAACTACATCCTATGATAAAAGATTAAGTGGCGATACACCAATGATAAACTCTAAACCCTACATGTCACTGATGAATTACAAAATTGTGATGCCTGTCTTATTCTCTTAAATAAACGTAATTATCAGCTTCATCTTCTTTTCCCTGTCTGTATCCCATATTCGAGGAGAAGGCAATGGCAAGCCACTCCAGTACTCTTGCCTAGAAAATCTCATGGATGGAGGAGCCTGGTAGTCTGCAGTCCATGGAGTCGCTAGGAGTCGGACACGACTGAGCGACTTCACTTTCCCTTTTCACTTTCATGCACTGGAGAAGGAAATGGCAACCCACTCCAGTGTTCTTGCCTGGAGAATCCCAGGGACGGGGGAGCCTGGTGGGCTGCCGTCTATGGGGTCGCACAGAGTCGGACACGACTGAAGCAGCATCCCATATTCGATAGCCAGCTAGTTTAGGAAATACAGTCAGGGCCAAGTCAAGAGGCTGGCCATGACCAATTGACTAGGATCACCCAGATTTGCCCTAATTCTTGGCTATAGATGGCTCCTTGAGGTTGTTGGAGGTTGAGGAATGGGAGAAGGGAAGAGTTGGACAAGAAGTGTCTGGATCAGTGGAGGGTCTTGACTTCTGTAAATGCACCTCAGGGTCACAAAAAGGGAAGACCACTTATTCTCACAAAATTGCATCTTTTATGGCTTTATTATTAGCTGCCTTGCTTGTAAAAAATGTATTCAGAGTTAAAATAGTACTTGTGGAGAAGGGCTACACAAAAACAGCCTTTAGAATCACAGCTTAGCTCTTTAGCAGAGGAGAAACGCAGAGGTGGTGGGATGTCAGTAGTTGGCAAGAGGAATTGAAAAGAGTGCCATGTGAATGTGGACTCAACAGGCACCCACTTGTATGTGTCAACCCCCATCTTGAAATTTCCAGGAAATGGGAACATGGCAGTCACTCAGAAGGGAGAACCAGGGCCTCGGAAAAATTGAAAAGCCATGTGTGATAACTATTAATTCTTTACACACATTGGGCCTTAAGAAAGTTTCTTTCTGTGGGGCCATTTGTGCAAAGTGGATAAAGAACTGGAGTGTGTGCTCTGTTCTACAAACTGGGCTCCCAGGGTCTCCCTGGGTCTCCCAAGGAGGGTCAGAGGGACTTAGTAAGGGGACCAATGAGCTGGTCACCCGGCCCTCTCTCCTTCCACCACCAAGTTTCTGCTTTCAGATGTTTTTATACGTTGGGGATATGAGTAATAGTTTACTGAGACAAGATTTCCACTGCTAAGAAAAGTTTGCAAATCACAAGCTAAAGTACCCTTGTAACCAAGATTTCCATGATCCCATGGCGTGTATCTATGAGATCTCTTTCTGCTGAGTTCATTACTCTGATCTGAGCAAAGATGGAGAGAAGAAACCCGAGGAGGAATTGGGAACCTGGGCCCTGGATTTGGTGCTACTGGGACCAAATATTCACTAACTGCTGTTTCAGTCATTAGCAGAAGCTTCAGTCTTCTATGAGGTCTCACACACAGATGCGAGGGTCAGCTGTGTCTCGACTATTTGAGTGTGACCACAGCCTATGATGGGGCTTCCAGGGAGGCTCAGTGGCAAAGAATCCACCTGCCAGTGCTGGAGATGTAGTACACCAGTGGGTTCAGTCTCTGGGTCAGGAAGATCCCCTGGAGGAGGAAACGGCGGCCCACTGCAGCATTCTCGCCTGGAGAATCCCATGGACAGAGGAGCCTGGTGGGTGGCAGGCCATAGGGTCTTGAAAGTCAGACACGAGCGAGCAACCGAGCATGCACGCACACATGCCATATATAAAGCAGATAACTAATAAGGACCTACTGTATAGCACAGGGAACTCTATTCAAGATTCTGTAATAATTCAAGAGGGAAAATATGGAAAAAATATTTGCATATATACATAACTGAATCACTTTTCTGTACACTTGAAACCTATTAGAGTCTATTCGAGGGCCTGGTTTTTTGTTTGTTTTTTTTTACAAAATCACCTAACTCCTGTCTCTCACAGCACACTTTACAGAGACTTGATGAGATAATAAAAAATATTTTTAATTCCTTTGCACCAAAAGACTGACTGAAAAGATGAAAATAGCAGAGTTATCCAACAATAATCTGGG
Organism: Redunca redunca; assembly: GCA_006410935.1. NCBI lineage: Eukaryota > Metazoa > Chordata > Mammalia > Artiodactyla > Bovidae > Redunca > Redunca redunca. The sequence goes on from SJYQ01078066.1 coordinate 5,563, forward strand.
TGTTGTTTATACTGAAAAACTTAAGAAGGGATATTTACAAAATGTTTGTAGTAACGTAGAGATGTGTGTTGTCATGTTAATTGGAAACATCATTTTACAAAACTGGTAGAGGCTATAGTTATAGCTGCAGAAATTTTAAAACTATGTGTAGGAAAACAAGGAAGAAATATATCAAATTATAGTAGTTTTTGACAGATGGAAATTGTGATTTTTTTCCCTTCTTTCAGGACATATAATTCTACAAATTTCTTTTATTACCATGTCTTATTTTATGATATAAAGAATATAAACTTTTTTATTTTATGTTAAACTTTTCTCTTTTTTGAAAATATTTATTCGGCTGAGCCGAGTCTTAGCTGCAGCACGTGAGATCTAGCTCCCCGACCAGGGATGGAACCCAGACCTCCTGTATTAAGAGCATGGAGTCTTAGCCACTGGACCTCCAAAATAATTTTTTTTAATAAAATAAAATTTTAAATAAATAAAATAAACCACTGTTTAAATAAATAAGACTAATTGCATTCATTTCCTTAGGACTGACCTAACAAAGTACCACAGTCTGGGTAGCTTAAGAGGACAGAAATGCGCTGTCTTGGGGCTCTGGTGGTGAGCGGTCTGAAAGCGGGTGTTGGCAGGCCACATCCTTCCCACAACTGCAGGGGACTTGAGCCTTCCTCGCCTCTTCTGGCTAATCAGGGGCGGCTGCCCATCCTCAGCACACCCGCTGACAGCGCCTTAGTTCCAGGCCCAGGGCCTTCCTGGGTGTCAGTCTTCACCCGGCCGTCTTCTCATGAGGACGCCAGTCATAGTGGATTAAGTGCCCGGCCTGCTCCGTGATGGCTATACTTAACTACAGTAATTCCATCTGGCAGGACTTCATTTCCAAATAAGGACACATTCTGAGACAGTGGGGGTTAGGAATTCAATATACTTTTTGGGTGGGGGACGCAATTCAATCTGTAACAATGATTTGATAATTTTGCTTTAAAACTTTTTGCTTTATATTGAAATACAGCTGATTCATAATCTTGCGATAGTTTCAGGTGCACAGCAAAGGGACTCAGCCATAAATATGCATGGATCCACTCTCCCCCAGACTCCCCTCCCATGCAGGCTGCCACGTGACATTGGGCAGAGCTCCCTGTGCTATATGGTGGGTCCTTGGTGGTGATCCCCTTTAAATGTAACAGTGGTACATGTCCATCCCAGACTCCCTAACTGTCCCTTCCCCCATCCTCCTCCCCTGCTAACCACACGTTCCTTGTCTAAGTCTGTGAGTCTGCTTCTGTTTTCCAGGTAAGTTCATCTGTATCGTCTGGGCTCTGCCTAAAAGCAATATCATGACAGTTCTCTTTCTGGGTCTGACTCTGTCTGACTCACTTTGCTCAGTATGACAGTCTCTAGGTTCATCCATCTTGCTACAAAGAGCGTTGTCTCATTCTTTTTATGGCTGAGTAGTATTCCATTGTATGTACATAGCACATCTCCTTTAGCCATTCATCTCTCAACGGACATTTAGGTTGCTTCCAAGTCTTGGCTATTGTAAACAGTGCGGCTGTGAACACTGGGATGCATGTATCCTTTCAAACCACGTTAGCAATTTTGATGTTTCTACAGACGTTGAGGACCATTATTTGTTCTTATTATAATGCAGTGGTTTCCACAGTTTAGCATGTGGGTAAGTTCCGGAAGGGCCACTTTGGTAGGTTTTACTAAGACTTCCTCACCTTCTCTCCTGCAACCGCCTTTCAGTCTCTAACGCGTATTTTTTCAGCTGATACTGAGGTCATAGCACTGTGTAGACCTATCAAAATTAAAAATCACACGAAACTCTAACAAGTTGCTTTCATCTACACAGTAATTTTCAAGCAGACTGACTTTATAATCAATGACTTCAGTCTACAAATCATATAAAGAATTACCTTTAAGTTAAATTGTAACAGAAAATTTCTTAGACCTTCTTACAAATATAAAACAGAGAAAAAAGAAGGAAGAAAACTAAAGGAGAAATAGGTCCAAGTAGAAATCAATTCTGCTTATTGTGAAGATAGAATATTTCTTCAGCATTGAGTAATTTGGGGGTTGTTTGGGATATTTAGGAATTAGCTAAATGTTTTAAAATAAAATGTCTTACTGGCTTTGAACTATTTGGGGAGACTTCTACCCCCAGCATGGTGGAAGATGTTTTCATTTTTTAAATTGAAATTTCAGCATATTTATTTAATTTTTTGAAAGAATGCTGTCTTTTGCTAAGTTTGTCAGAATTTGCTTGATATAAAAATATAAATAAGGGACTATAGTAGGGCACAGATAAAGCGAGCATGACTATATTTTGTAAAGACAATTCCATTGCTGCTGTGTGCCTTCAGAAGCAAAAATATTCATTGGTTACACGCACACATTTACACAGTGAGTGTTTTTGAGACTCTCGGTGACATCTTCAGATCAGCATGTGTCTCCCACTGTGCAGTTATTCCTTTTTTAGTTCCATTTTCTTGCAGACAATGCTTTGTGTCTAAAAAGCTAAGGAAATTAAACACAAAGCCATATCAGTGCAAGGCAGCTTCACTACACAGGCCAGGAAATTAGGACTTGCTCTCCCAGCAGCTGGTGTTTGCCTACCCTGAACATGGTATGTCAGAAAAGTTCACACGGGGCAGTGAAGTCTGCTGAGATACAAAGGAGATTATTTCTCCCCACTCTGTGCCCAGGACGTGGGATTTCCTGAGTCCTTGGACTCTTACACTCCTAACCCCTCTTCTTAGCTCTGCAAGAAGGGCCACGGTTAAACTGACAAACTACCCAGGCAAGCCTGGCTGTCCGGGCACCACCACTCTTCCTATAAGCCGCTCCCCTTGGCTGGGTGTTTGCCTGTGCCTGGCACTCAGCTCAGCACTTTTCCTGCTCATTTCATTTAAGCCTCACACAAACTTGTGCAGCCAGCCCTCCCATTTTCATAATTTCACAGACAAGAGAAAACCAAGACCTGGAGACATGAAGTCATGTGACCACCACGGCACCTTCTGAAAGTAGCAAATCCAGGACGAAAACCCAGATTCATGTGAACAACCCACGCTTCTGATCAGTCAGCTTTAGGTAACCGATGCATTTTAACCAAGTTGCATGTGTGCTAAGTAGCTTTAGTCGTGTCTAACTCTGCGACCCCACGGACTATAGCCCATCAGGCTCCTCTGTCCATGGGATTCTCCAGGCAAGAATACTGGAGTGGGTTGCCATTCCCTTCTCCAAGGGATCTTCATCTAGGGACTGAACCCGAGTCTCTTATATTTCCTGCATTGGCAGGTGGGTTCTCCTGCATTGGCAGATGGTGCCACTTTAGAAGGCCCAAATCAACTATACTTCCATTAAAAAATAAAAATTAGAGAAGAAACTCACACCTCTCTCTGCAAAGGAGCCTGGACCACATCTGGTTTGTCTCACTCTGGCCCATCGACTGCCTCTCATCAAGAAGAAAGCCTCGAAGTCAGAGATTCTGTTGCCTGACAAGTGAAATACTTGGCATTGTATTAAGGAATCCTTGAACCTGCTCTACATGTAATTATCATTATTTTTCAACATTTGCTGAATTCCAGCCACATAGTAGATGCTGTTTTAGATACAGATGGTTCTGGTCCTCTGGGCTTTCAATCTTAAGAAGCCAGCAAGGCTGACAAGCGTGAGATACGAGGGGAAAGCACTCCGTCAACGTGGCTGTCTGTAAAGGGGGCACTTTGGGTGCACTTTGGGCACATGTCTAGTCACGTATTCTTGACAGCTATTTAGAGCTCTGGCTGACTGTGCAAAGACAACGCCCAGTTTGTTGGTCTGAACAAAGGCAAACAGATTGGACCCTAAGTGTGACTCTGCACCATTTTGGAATATCAGGGATCAGTTGTGTGATGTACACTTAAATTCATTAAAGATGAAGAAAAAGATAACCTTGGAAAATGTTCCCTGATTTGCCTGCTCATTTCAGATGTATTTGATATGTCACACACACACACAGTCTAAACTTTACTGAACACCTTCTTCCCTTACACGGTATTAAAGCGCAAGAGACAATGAATGAATGAAATGAGTTGTAACTGCAGCTCTGCAGGCAAGTGGCTGAGGCCTGGGTNATTTTTCAACATTTGCTGAATTCCAGCCACATAGTAGATGCTGTTCTAGATACAGATGGTTCTGGTCCTTTGGGCTTTCAATCTTAAGAAGCCAGCAAGGCTGGCAAGCGTGAGAAACGAGGGGAAAGCACTCCGTTAACGTGGCTGTCTGTAAAGGGGGCACTTTGGGTGCACTTTGGGCACATGTCTAGTCACATATTCTTGACAGCTATTTAGAGCTCTGGCTGACTGTGCAAAGACAACGCCCAGTTTGTTGGTCTGAACAAAGGCAAACAGATTGGACCCTAAGTGTGACTCTGCACCATTTTGGAATATCAGGGATCAGTTGTGTGATGTACACTTAAATTCATTAAAGATGAAGAAAAAGATAACCTTGGAAAATGTTCCCTGATTTGCCTGCTCATTTCAGATGTATTTGATATGTCACACACACACACAGTCTAAACTTTACTGAACACCTTCTTCCCTTACACGGTATTAAAGCGCAAGAGACAATGAATGAATGAAATGAGTTGTAACTGCAGCTCTGCAGGCAAGTGGCTGAGGCCTGGGTGTTGGTGCCTCTGATATAACTGCGGTGGCACCCGAGAGGGGAAAAGACTGTCTTGACCATTGATGCTGACTTTGTTGGGGGGCAGGGGAGGGACACGGGTGAAAAAGTATGGCTAACACAGATGCTGTAACTGTTTGTGTTATATTCTGCTGTTATTGTTTAGTCCTTAAGGTGTATCCAACTCTGTGACCTCAGGGACTGTCGCCCGCCAGGCTCCTCTGTCCATGGGATTCTCCAGGCAAGAACACTGGAGTGGGTTGCCATGTCCTCCTCCAGGGGATCTTCCCGACCCAGGGATCGAACCTCTGTTTCCTATGTCTCCTGCTTTGGCAGGCAGGTTCTTTACCGCTAGTGCCACGTGGGAAGCCCAGAGGGGATCCAATAACCAGGGAGAATTATCAGGAGTAACTGACATGACTCATGTGCCTAGCTAGCCCAGTGAGGTGATGCACCTGATAGACTGGCCACTTCAATATGAATTCCTCCTCCCAACCACAGGAGTACAGAGTGGAATCACCTCCTTACAGGAAAATCCCCACAACGGGAAACCGCAAAGCAGAGGGTGGGGCTTCTGTTTCACTTCTGGAGAAAAGTCAAAAGAAATGGAAATAAAAGTGAGATTCCGCACCCCGCCCCGACCTCCGCCAGCACACCCACCATGCCTTCCACCCGCCCAAAGTTGCCTATTTATAACTACCTGACAGGTCACCTCAACAAGTATTGAGGGGCCTCCCCTCACTTTTTGCTGAAATGTTCATAGTTAAGCATGATTATCCTTAACTACAAAGGACTAAAGAGAGAATATAAAGGACTATCAGCAGTTTAACCCACCCTGCAGACTCCCATTAGAAGGCAGGAGTCAGGGCTGTCTTTGTTTTTTAATTTTTTTGGCTGCGCCTGTACAGAAAGTGGGATCTTAATTCCCCAGCTAGGGATAGAACGTATGCCCCTTGCACTGGAAGTGCACAGCTGTAACCACTGGATGACCAGGGAAGTCCCAGGGCTACCTTTAAGAGCAGGCAAAGTGACAGTGTCCTGAAAATTGTGCCTTGATGAGCTCCCTCTCCAAAATACCTGAAGTGCCACTGTTGTTAATACCTATTTACTCCTGTTGGAGAAGGCAATGGCACCCCACTCCAGTACTCTTGCCTGGAAAATCCCATGGACGGAGGAGCCTGGTGGGCTGCAGTCCATGGGGTCGCTAAGAGTCGGACAGGATTGAGCGACTTCACTTTCACTTTTCACTTTCATGCACTGGAGAAGGAAATGGCAACCCACTCCAGTGTTCTTGCCTGGAGAATCCCAGGGCCAGGGAAGCCTGATGGGCTGCCGTCTTTGGGGTCACACAGAGTTGGATACAACTGAAGTGACTTAGCAGCAGCAGCAGCAGCATTTACTTCTGTCTCAGCTTGGCTGCTCTAACCACATACCATAGATTGGGTAGCTTACAACCAGCAGGAATTCATTTCTTAAAGAGTTGGAGGCTAGAGGTCAGATCAAGGTTGTGATGCAGGCCTCTCTCCAGGTTGCAGAGTGCTGACTGACTGCGTCCTCAAGGCAGAAAGAGCACAGACAGTGAAAGCAAGGGCTTTCATATCATTTCTGTGGTGTGCTTATTCACTCAGTTGTGTCCGACTGTTTGCAACCCCATGGACTATAGCCTGCCCAGCTCCTCTGTCCATGAGGGTTCTCCAGGCAAGAAAACTAGAGTGGGTTGCCATGCCCTCCTCAGGGGGATCTTCCCAACCCAGGGACTGAACCCAGGTCTCCCGAATTGCAGGTGGATTCTTTACCATCTGAGCCACCAGGGAAGCCCTAATCTCATCCCTGGGCCTCATCCCATCCTTGTTACCTAGTTGCCTTCCGAAGGGCCCGACCTCCTAATACCATCACATTAGCATTAGGAGTTTTTTTTTTGGATGTGCTGGGTCTTTGTTACTGCATGCTGGCTCAGTAGCAGTGGGGTGCACAGGCTTCTCACTGCAGCGGCTCCTCTTGTGGGGCACAGGCTCTAGGGTGCATGGGTTTCAGTACTTGTGGCACGTGACCTTAGTCACTCCCCAGACCAGGGGTTGAACCTGTGTCCTCTGCATTAGCAGGCAGATTCCTAACCACTAGACTACCAGGGAAGTCGGAATTCAGATTTCAACATGTGAATTTTGCGGGGACACAAGCATTCAGTCCACAGCAGTCCCTTATTGTGAGCCTTGCTTTCTTCTTCCATCATTTTCAAAGTACGCATATGACTGGTAGGGAAAATATATTAAATTCCTAACATTTTAATGCAAGTTAGTGTCTTGGGTGATTTGCTCTACAGGAGAAAGTAGGCTATTTGACAACTCTGACCATTCAGGTGAAGTGAAAGGCGCTGGAGGGAGAAGGATGAGTGAAAAGTTCAAAGTAGAAGGGAGAGCGCTCTAAGACATCAAAAAGCTAGCTGACTGGTTTGACCAAGCATCAGCGTCTCCACTGGGTGTGGGCTATGAGACTGATGAGAAAGGGCCCCCAGATGAGCCCTCAGGAGTGGCCATGATGAGGCAACTTACCTACAAATATACCCTTTTACTCTTCCCCTATTTACTGTTTCAGAGACAAAAAAAACATTTTCAAAATGAAATAGAGGGTACTGAGTCAAGGTGACTAGCGGAAAAATGGAAGACGTGTTTTATCCCTCACTCCATTAAAGAAACAACTAAAAGAGAACAGCAGCAGCATGAGAAACTCAAAAGAAATGTCCACAGTCCAGACTTTTTAGGGATTCCTAGAGGACACAGAGGGACTGGAAGCTGCATGGATGGCAAAACAGGAAAAATCCCGTTCAAAATTCAGGGCCTCAAAAGCAGTTCTGAAATGTCTCCACACTCGGGCGTAAATGATTGCAATGAACAGACCTGGACTCGCCACCAATCGGCAGGGCAATTAGTCAGGTGAATTTCATCGGAGAAGTCCTCTCTCTCGCCTTTCTTTCCCTGTACATAGCCAGTGGTGGCAGCAGCGTGTGTTCCCAGGTTCAAGCCCTTAGAACTGTTTTCAAAGCAGAAATATTTATTATATTGGGGTGAGTTAAAGGAAGATACAGGTGAACTCGGACACACCTCCAGAGCCTTGTAGGGACATTGGAGGAAACACATGAAAAGTTCTGATTCAGTATTTATTTCCAGAGTACAAAAGTCCTTCTCCTAAGTGGGAATCTGACACCAGAAACCCACAGCATAGGTAATGGGGCTAAGGATTCAGAAAATTAGCAAAATACAGAAGGGACGAAGATCCAGAAGCCAGCACCTCACACACACTGAATCCTAAATTCCAATCCTTCTTCATGATCAGAAGGAGGCAGGCTGTCCTAATCAAGACATTCAATGACAGGTGAAGAGGGAATCAAGTATGAACAGTCTAGTACTTACTTGTGAAAAAGCAACACTGAGGAAAGAAATACATCAAAGTCCTCCCACTGGAAAAAACAAACCCTGAGTAAAGAGCCTCAATAGAGGAAAGGGAAAAAAATCTTTATAAATTATATACTCAGAGAAATGTTTTCATGTTCTTAAATTGAGATTGTTAATGTACATTCATACATATCAACTGTTCAATAAATGTTGGTGGGTTAAAATTTCTTTCTTATAGAAAAAAGACTCTCTTTGGGCTAAAAAAAAGTCATTATACCATTTACTAGTCATATAGTAACTAATAGCACAGGCTTGGATTTGAATCCTGGCTCCAACACTTATAAAATTCATCAAATAAAAATATAAATGGGCTAAATAGAAGCATGGATTCAAGTGAAAGTGTACAATCTACCCAAAAAATTCTCCCCCAATATAGTATTAAAGTGTAAAATAATGATAATTTTCAATTAGGAGATAGAAAATACAATACATGGAAGAGAGAGAACTGAATATTTTTTCCTACAAGAATTTGAAAGTAAGAGACAAAAGAAGGGAAAAAATATTAGATAAATAATCGAAGAAAATTTCCCAGAACTGGTGGAAAACATGAATTTTCATATTTAAGAGTTCAGTGTGCAGAGCGAGACAGAAAGGAAAAAAAAAAAACATCCAGAAGTGTCATCTTAAAATTTCAAATCTCCAAAGATAAAGAGAAATTCCTAAAACTTCCAGAAGACTAAAACAGTTTATCCAGAAAGGAGTGATACTCAGGTTGGCATTTGAAACAATAGACACAAAAGGGGGAAAAAGAAAAAAATAATTCCAAAATTCCAAGAGAGAATTATGTCAAATTTTATACCCAGTCAAATTAACATTCAAATGGAAGGGCAAAATAAAGACATTTTTTTAGACACTCAAAGATTAAATTTTATATCCCATCAGCCCTTTAAACAGTATTTAAGAGTGTACTTCAGCAAGAGAAAACAAGTTTTTAAAGGAAGCTAAAAGAGCTGCCATATCAAACAATTCAAAATATCCAGGATTTTATGACAGTAAACATTTATTTTCAGCTCACATTGTATGAGGGCCATGGGTTGGCTATGGCTCTACTTCAGGCTGTGGGCCTTTTCCTGTGTTTTCTCACTCTGGGACTTGCCATGAAGGAGCATCCTTATCTGAGACATGCTTGTTTATGCCAGAGGGGAAAGAAGAGAGAAGCCGCCTACATTCAGCGGACTAAAACGAAGACATATCTAAACTCAGCGTCTGAGGAGCACTGAACTATAACCATCCCTCAGTTGGAAAAGAGAGAGAAGGTTTACTAGTAACGATACAGTTCACCACAGATAGTAAGAATACATTCATACATACGCTAGCCCAATAAGTGCAATGGGTTGAAGTTCCCCTATTAAAGGACAGAGACTCTAGTGTGTTAAAAAAAAAAATCCAGGTGCCGTTAGGGCACTCTAGTGATTAGTACGGTGGTGCAGGCTGTGGGTTTGCATCTTGGGTTCACCACTGCCTACTAGATACATGTAACATGAGCACAGGAATAGTATGCAGGACTTACTTCAGAGTGCTGTCATGAGTCATAAATAAGACCATGCGCACACAGGTATATGTAAAGTGCCTAGCAGTGTCAAGAGGTATCAGCTCTTGCTACTATGTGAGACAGCTGAAACAGAATGACAGGTTTAAAGTTTGAAAATACAGGAACGAGCAAAGATAGAGCAAGCGAATACTAATGAAAAGAAACAGGAAGCGCTGAGTTAAGTATGATGGATTGAAGGTGATTCCACTTCCATCTGAAAACCCCCTGAAGATGCCATAAGGTGAATGTTCTTATATAGGGATAGACCCATAAGGGATGCGACGATGTCTTGGAAATAGGAAAGAGGTTAGACATCTAATTGGTAAATGGTTGGGGAAAAAAAAAAAAAGCTTATGCCCATTTGGCAATTGGGGAACCCAGAAGTAGGCAGTTTTGTGCCACAAACCATCATAAAGTCTCATAAGGACGAAACACTCTGAGTATGAACATTGTGGTATATGTGAGGCTAAAGATGGGATTATTGACTGAAGCCCACAAATGATGTAGTTAGAGCTCCAACTATCCTCCCCACCTCCACAGATATCTGGAAAGATAATGAACCAGAGTGACCCTGGACTTCAGGGAGGAAGGAGAGAGCAACACGTTAAAGGAGACGCCACATAGTCTAAGAGTAAAACCCCGTCTTCCGCATCCACTTGGCTTCAAGCATGCAGCTAGTCTGCTCTTCTATGCCCAGGCGTTAGATGTGCCATCTCCCAGGAACCCGATTCACCTACGTGAGAAGCCCTTCAGATGTTAATGGTTGGGGTTCTCTAGCTATCCTGCCCAGCCAGACGTCCTTACAATAGACCCACTAGGAGACAGGCTGCATCCACTCAGAGTTTCCAATAAGCTTTTATTTTTTTAATTTGTTTTTAATTATTTGACTGTGCCAGGTCTTAGTCATGACATGCAAACTCTTAATTGCAGGATACAGGATCTAGTTCCCTGACCAGGGATCAAACCTGGGCCCCCTGAGGTCCCTGCTAAGATGGAGTCTTAGCCACTGGATGACCAGGGAAATTTCTCCAAAAAGCTTTTCAGTGACTCCCTCTTGACCTTGAAAGATCATCTAAGGATCACCAGTTAATTGAGAAAAAGCTTCCCCACAAAAGCAGAAAACAAAAGTTCAACAAAAGAGAAAAGTTAAATTTTGGGGGAGACAGAAACAAAGCAGAAGTTTAGAAAGCCAAACAAAGCAATATTTCCAGAGAAATGGAATTCGCAGATACTCGTATCCACGGAAAAAGAGACCAGTAGATTGCAAAAAAGGGATATTCAAAAGTTGCCTTGGAAATTAAAAACCATAGTATATGTGACAAATTCAATGAAAGGATAAAAAGTTTGAGAAAGTCTTCCAAAAAGTAATAAATGAAGATCATAAGAAACAGAGTGTAAATGGATGATAAATTATAAAAAATCAGGGCATCTATCTAATAGGATCATTATCCTGAGAAATTGGAGTTACAGAGAAAAAAATCAATGAGAAGTGATCAAGTCACCAACTCAAGAGAAATCTCAGAAATAGAAAACACAAGTTTCTGGAAGGAGAGCCCTGACTAGTGCCCAGCACTGTAGCTGAACAGAGATCCAGACCAAGGCAGCTCCTTGTGAAATTTCAGAGCAAACCCAGGGCGTAGGAGAGTCCTAACAGCTCCTAGGAAGCAAAACAGGCCACAAAGGAGCAGGAATCAGGTTGGCAACACAAGTCAACAGCAAGACTAGAAACTAGCAATGCCTTCCAAATCCCAAGGGAAAATGATTTCCAGCTTGGAGTTCCTACATGTGACCCCCAAATGTTGTTCAGTCCAATTAGATAAAGATGGTTTCAGACTGTTCACCCTCCTGTACCCTGTCCTAAGAAGCTTTGCGTAGGGTCCACCATGGGACTGTGCTCAGACGCTCAGTCACATCTTACTCTGTCCATGGGATTCTCCAGGCAAGAATATTGGAGTGGGTTGCCATGCCCTTCTCCAGGGGATCTTCCTGACCCAGAGATCGAACCTGCATCTCCTGCATTGGCAGGTGGATTCTTTACACTAGTGCCACTTAGGGAATAAAAACACAGGAGAATGATCAAAGGAACACCCAGATTCAGAGAGTCAGAAGCCCAGCAGTGCAACAGGCCTTGAGAGCCAAGGTGGCCAGTGTCACCAGAGGGCAGAGAGAAGACTGTATAATGTGGACACAGGTTTAACTTCGGGTGGAGAATTGGGGATGAAATGGTGATACTTAAACAACCAAGTGAAGGGAGAAATGTAATAACTCCAGGGAAAACAGAAAGTTATACCTAAAAAGATATATAATCATCATACACTAAAGAACTTGGCTATGAATCATATTTTCATAAACAGAATAATGAATATTGAATACTGACCTAACCCCAAATTGTAACAGTTTGGGGAGGATTTGGGAATGGAGTCATGTAAGGGAGCTGAATAATAATGTTCCACAACAGGAAATGGATAAAATCTAAAACTGAAAAATCGAGAGATAACAGCAGGAAGGTTATTACTTAAAAATGTGGAAGCAATTATCTGAAGAAACTATGAAAAGGGTAGTAAGTGGTTGCCTCTAGGGAAAGAAAAATCAGAGGGGGAGGGTTGGGGCAAGAAGTTTATTTTGCTACAAATTTTGTAAAATTATTTTTAAAACCATGCACCCATATAAAATAAACTATGGAAATTAAAAAGTAATTTAAAGAGAGTAAGTATGGCAATATTAATATCAGACAAAATAAAGTTTAAGACTAACATATTAAAAAAGCTAGGATAACACTGTAATATAGTCAAAGTATACGATTCATTATGTGTTAAAAAATAATGAATGTACCGTAATAATGCTGTTGAAAAATGGTACCAGTAGACTTGTTTGACATGTTTGCCACAAACCTTCAATTTGTAAAATTATCATAATAAATAAAAACCAAATTTTAGAAATAACTAATGTACTAGATAGAAAGAGAAAAGATATTTTGTAGTGGTAAAAGCTACTATCTGCCAAGAAAACATATTGTCATGAAGCATCGTCCTCTTAACAACATAGCTTTAACATGTATGCAAATACACAGAAAGATGGCAATCAGAAATCTGAGGTGGATGTTTTAACATGCCTTCCCCCCAGATGAAAAGACTAAACAGACAAAAAGTTAATTCTGAATGGATGTGGGATGTTAAATAATATGATTCAGTACTGAATCACAGGGCTTCCCCGGTGGCTCAGCAGTAAAGAATCTCCTGCAGTAGAGGAGACGCAGGAGATTCGGGTTCAGTCCCTGGGTCGGGAAGATCCCCTGGAGAAGAGAATGGCTACCAACTCTAGTATTCTTGCCTGGGGAATCCCATGGACAGAGGAGCCTGGTGGGCTACACACCACTATCACAGAGCAACTAAACAATGACATTTCCTGTAAGTAGAATCACACCAGCATTTTGTAACTGGCTTACTTCACTTAGTATTTTTTCAGGGTTCATCCAGGTTGCAGCATGTATCACAAATGTATCCATTTTTACAGGCAAATAATGTCCCATTGTCTGTATAGCGCATTCATTTGTTGAGGGACACCATGTTTCCACATTTTGGCTACTGGGAACAATGTGCAATGAACACTGGAGGTGGGAGGAGGAACAGAATAGACCAGTCACTCCAGAAGTTAAGGTTGAGAAAGCTTATCTTTAAAAAGCAACTTGTCCTAGACAATTCTTGCAAAGTTCTCCCAGACGTTTAGAACATATAAAGGCTCTAAAGGATAGAAAAAGTGGGAAAGTTTCCCAAATTATGGTACAAGGCTAACATAAACTGGACAGGACAAACCCCTGAAGAATTTATCAGTTTACTTAAAGGCTAATTCTAATGCGATTGGCCAAATAGGGTTTATTCCAGAACTATAAGGCTAGCTCAATAGTAAGAGATCTGTTATTGTAATTCAACATTTACGATTTAAAGAAGAAAATAAACCACATAATCATCTCAAATGTAAAATAATATTTTGGTTAAATTTCAGCACCTCTTTTTGAGCAAATTAGAAAAAGAAAAAAAAATGTCTTCAGACAACATTGTACTTAATGGTGAAATAATAGAAATATTCCAATTAAGAAAAGCAGGGGGGGAAAAAACCCAGGAAGATACAGGAATATTAGCTATTAACTCTAGTATTCAACTGCATGCTGGATATTCCAATGAGTCAAGCCAAGAAAAAGAAGTGAGAGATAAAGGTCCTAGGGACAGAAGAGGAAAAACTGCCTTGGTTTGTAGATGGGATGATAATCTATCTAGAAAATCCCAGAGACTCAACAGAAAAACTGTTAAAATAGAAAAAGGGTTCAGTTAAAAGAGCTATACACAAAAATCAGCTGTTTCCTATATACTAATATTAAGCAATTAAAAAACCCTTGGGGGGAAAAAGCCTTTCATATTAGCAATGACAAATGCCTTATTATTGTTTATTATTGCATTGTAAGTTGACTTCCAATGAAGACACATATAAAACCTTCAAAAAGTACAAAACTAAACACCTAAATAAGTGAACAGCAAATTTTGTTCTTAAATTGAGAGACTTGATATTTTTTAAATGTCAGTGAGCTCATGGACCTAAATCCAAAATAATTCTAAAAAAAAAAAATCCACTGGCTATTTAGGTGAAACTTGGCGAACTGATGCTGAAGTGCATCAGAAGGAGGAAATGAAAAAAAAATAAAATATTGAAGAACAAGGACAATGAGAGGGAATTGCCCTGTTAGATGACAAAATAAACTGCAAATCTATTACAAGTAAAATGGGATGATAGTCACGCAGAGGTAGATAAGTAGAAAAACATCTGTTTATACATGAGAATTTATTGCACAAGCAAAGTGGCATTTCAGTTGTGGGGAAAGAATGATAAGACTTTTGCTATCCATGGGGGAAAATAACTTAAAGGTCGCTGTCTCATATCATATACAAAAACAAATTTCAGATGAGTTACAGAAAGTTTTAAAATAAAAGCTTTTGAGCTTGTTAGAAGGAAATAATGAAGAATGTTTTTATCTTCTAACAATAGGGACAGACTTCCTAAGCAATTTGAAAAACCAGACATGCTCCCTGGAGGCAGGTGGCAGGCCCCTGGCCCACACTCAGCACTGGGGGATGCCCTGGGGGAACCTTCCCCCAGCAGCGGGGGTGGGCAGGGTAGGGGGGCTCTGAACATTTCAAGATGCGGCGCTCACCCAGGTGCCCTCACTTCACCCACTTCCTTTTTTAAAATTAGGGGCGTAATTGCTCTACAGGAGCTTCCCTGGTGGCTCAGTGGTAAAGAATCCGCCTGCCACTACAGGAGACTCGGGTTCAATCCCCGGATCAGAAAGATCCCCTGGAGAAGGAGATGGCAACCCACTCCAGTATTC
This sequence comes from Redunca redunca, assembly GCA_006410935.1. Taxonomy (NCBI): domain Eukaryota; kingdom Metazoa; phylum Chordata; class Mammalia; order Artiodactyla; family Bovidae; genus Redunca; species Redunca redunca. The sequence continues at coordinate 20,594 of SJYQ01078066.1, forward strand.
TTGCCTGAGAAATCCCATGGACGGAGGAGCCTGGTGGGCTGCAGTCCATAGGGTCACAAAGAGTTGGACACGACTCAGTAACTAAATAGCAAGTGCAGAAAGCATCCCTCGATTCCTATTTTTCTAAGTCATTCTATTGGTAATTCACATGAAATCTTACCAAATAAAAGCCTGAACATAGAATAACCATAAATTAATGTGATGGATCAAAATAATTGTTTCTGCCATACAACAACGTGAATCGGCTCGATGTATACATATATCCCCTGCCTCTTGGACCTCCTTGCCATCCCACCCACCATCCCGCCCCTCTAGGTCACCACAGAGCACGGAGCTGAGCTCCCTGTGCTATCCAGCAGGGTCCCACTAGCTAGCTATTTCACACATGGTCGTGCACACATGTCAACCCCAATCTCCCAGTCCATTCCACTCCTCCCCACCCCGTGTCCACTGGTCACTCTCCGCATCTTCGTCTCTACTCCTGCCCCACAAATGGGCTCATCTGTGCCACTTTGCTAGATTCCACATATATGCATCAATTAATATTGCAATTGTGCAATCAATATATGCACAAATGCACAGTATTTGTTTTTCTCTGCCTGACTTCACTCTGTATAACTGATGCTAGGTTCACCCAACTTCTAAGCCCTCTTTCCCCAGCCTGGAAAGCCTCCCCAGGAAACTTCCACCATTTACCGTATGGCTCAATGGGGCGAAAGTCAAACTACATTGCTTAAAAACTTGGGGGGCTTATAAAAACTAGTGGCACACAGTGTACCATTATAACCAGCATCATCTGGTAGAACTTGCTTTGGTGACGGAATTATTCTGTATTTTCACCATCCAGTGGTCACTAACGACGTGGGACTATTAAACACTTTAAAATGTAGCTATTATACCAGAAGAGCTAAGTGTTTTATCTTAATTAAGTGAAATTTGGGGCTTCCTTGGTGGCTCAGCGGTAAAGAATCTGCCTGCCAATCAATGCAGGAGACCTAGGTTCAATCCCTGGGTCGAGAAGATCCCCTGCAGTAGGAAATGGCTACCCATTTTCTCAGATTCTTGTCTGGGAAATCTCATGGACTCTGGAGCAGCCTGACCAGCTACAGTCCATGAGATCGCAAAAGGGTCAGACATGACTTAGCGACTAAAGAAGTGAAATCTACATATAAATCACCATAGGAGACTAGTGGTTAACATATTGGACCAGGCAGGTTTTAACCAATTGCAGCCTAAGCCTCAGCCTCACTAAGGGTCCGCAGAGAGATGAACTCAGGCCAGGATTGTTAGGGCTGGACCTAGGAGACCCAGAAGAGGCTGCATTAATTTCCTGTTGATGCCAGAACAAATGACTGCAGATTCAGTGGCCTAAACCAACGCAGAGTTATTTACTGTCTTACAGTTCTGGAGGTCAGAAGTCCAAGTCAGTCTTAAGGTGTCAGCAGGACTGGCTCATGCTAGAGGATGGAGGGGAGAGTGGATTCCTCGCCTTTTCCTGCTCCTAGAGGCTGTCTCCATTCCTTGGTTTATGATCCCTTCCTTCTATCATCAAAGCCAACAGTTAAGCATCTTCAAAATTTCTCTTTCTCTCTGACCTCTGCTTCTGTTTTCTCATAACCTCCTCTGCCTCTGACCCTCCCGACTCCCCTCCTATTAAGACTCATGTGATCACACTGGGATAACCCAGGATCATCTCCGCCTCCTAAGAGCCTTCATTCAATCATACCCGCAAAGGCTCTTTTCCTCTGTAAGGTAACATTCACAGGTTTCAGGAATTAAGACATAGACCTTTAAAAAAATACACATATTTATTTTATTTATTTGGCTGCGCTGGGTCTTAGTGGCGGCATCTTTGATTTTTGTTGCCCTGTGTAGGATCTGTAGTAGCAACACGTGAACTCTTATTTGTGGCGTATGGGATCTAGTTCCACGATCAGAAATCCAACCTGGGCCACCTGCAATGGGAGTGTGGAGTCTTAGCCACCTGCCCACCAGGGAAGTCCTGATATAGACATTGTGGGGAGGTCATTTCTGAGGTTACCTGAGGGGGTGACCAGTGTTTTCCATCACACAGGATCTGGGGATAATGGAAGCTGAGCTGGGGGTGGGCTTAGCCACAGAAGTCTCTGTGTTGGAAGAATTCTTGCCTTCATGGTGGGCATGGCATGCTGGATTCAGTTCATGGTAGAGAGAGCACCCGCCAGACTTCTCGGGGAGAAGGCTGCTGAGCCCATCAGAAAGAATCAGGGTCCCTGCCAAGTGCCCTGTGGTTGGAGACAGAGCTCTGTCCAGTTTCGGGGAGGAGAGCCTGGCTGCAGCCTGGGCAGATAGGGGACTCCCGTGAGGGGTAGGTGAAGAAGTAGGGGTGTCTGTGAATAGAAGCCTGCACATTATCTCCTAGACATTGGAGAGTTATTGACTGTTTTCTGAGCTGGGAAGTTATATAAACAGAGCCATGTTTAAAGAGATTAAGCTGGCAGTTGTGTGCAAGCAGGGCCTGGGGGTGGGGTGGGGGGCTGGATAAACACAGGCATGTAATGATTCGTTTCAGAGGGAACAGTGGGAGTGGGGAGAGCAGAAAGTATGTGCAAGAAACATCCTGTCAAACAGAATATGCACTAAAAATACCACTGTTGCGCTAAATCAAAAATGGCAGCTACATCCTACATCATTTCGAAAAAAAAATGATGCCAGTTTTTAGTGGTTTCTACTCTCAATTTGTGTCATAGTAGCCTGTTAAACGGTTTTGTTAATGCCTACAGCTGTCACTATACAATATATGTTTAGCAGGTGTACACTGAAACTTACTATATCCACCAAGTGGTTTTTTCTTTTTTAAAAAAAAAAAAACTTTATTTTGTGTTGAGGTATGGATGGAAAAGTTATGACCAACCTAGATAGCATATTGAAAAGCAGAGACATTACTTTGCCGACTAAGGTCCATCTAGACAAGGCTATGGTTTTTCCTGTGGTCATGTATGGATGTGAGAGTTGGACTGTGAGGAAGGCTGAGTGCTGAAGAATTGATGCTTTTGAACTGTAGTGTTGGAGAAGACTCTTGAGAGTACCTTGGACTGCAAGGAGATCCAACCAGTCCATTCTGAAGGAGATCAGCCCTGAGTGTTCTTTGGAAGGAATGATGCTAAAGCTGAAACTCCAGTACTTTGGACACCTGATGCAAAGAGTTGACTCATTGGAAAAGACTCTGATGCTGGGAGGGATTGGGGGCAGGAGGAGAAGGGGACGACAGAGGATGAGATGGCTGGATGGCATCACTGACTCTATGGACGTGAGTCTGAGTGAACTCCGGGAGATGGTGATGGACAGGGAGGCCTGGCGTGCTGTGATTCATGGGGTAGCAAAGAGTCAGACACGACTGAGTGACTGAACTGAACTGAACTGATGGCTGATTAACCATGTTGTGATTGTTTCAGGTGGACAGCAAAAGGACTCAGCCATACATACGCATGGATCCATTCTCCCCTAAACCCCACTCCCATCCAGGCTGCCATATAACGTTGAGCAGGTTCCCTGTGCTATACAGTGGGTCCTTGTTGGTTACCCATTTTAAACACAGCAGTGTGTACATGTCCACCCCACACGCTCTAACTATCGCTTCCCCTCTCTCCTTCCCCACAGCAACCATCAGTTGGTTCTCTAAGCCTATGAGTCTGTTTCTGTTTGGTAAATACGTTCATTTGTATCATTTCTTTTTAGATACCACATGTAAGTTTGTCATACGATTTTTCTCCCACTAAGTGTTTTTCTTTTTTTTAAAAAAAAACATAGTTCCTCATTTAGTTGTTAGAAAGAACATATGGTGACAGATGTTTAAATTAGCGCATATAAGATGCACAGCTCTGGATGACTACTCCAGTAGTAGCAACAGATAGACATAGTTTCACCATCAGAAGTTTTGACATTTGCTACTTTTCACCTTTAGAAAAATGAGCCCTGCTGTAACTTAGCAGATGGCCCCACGCTATGGCTTGCCTGCCATCTGGAATTTGTTTTGATAAATCCAGACATTAGGGATATGTTATCTTCCCAGCTAAATATAACATTTAGTTCATTCGCTGGCAACCTATGCGTTTCTTTCTCATGCTAAAAAAAGAGTACTGTTGTTAGACCTTGCATTTTGGTCACTGGGTATAAACCTCCAAAGACAACTCGGTCAGCCTTCAGTGACCTAAAGACCAACTTGGAAGGAGGAGGCAGAGGCAGATCTGAGCTGGCTGGAATGTCCCCCTGGGGATTTGTGGGCAGCTGAGTCCTGCAGGACAGGGGTTTTGAGATGTGTCAGATCCTGCCTCATTTAATGCACTCGTGTCTCTGTAGACACCTACAGATGTCTGGAAGCTTATCTTTTCCCTTTACTTTAGAAAATTCCAATTTTTAAAGTTACATGCATACATTAGAAAGTAAAGGACTTCCTCAGTGGTCCAGTACTTAAGACGCCACCATCCCACAGCAAGGGGTTTGATCCCTGGTTGGGGTACTAAGATATCATATGCCACGTGGCTAAAAAAAAAAAAAAAACAAAAACTGAAATCATTTTATGAGCTTGTAACAAAAGCAGCAGTCCCCAAGCCAGCCTGCCTAACCTTGATTCCCGCATCAACAGGTTTTTAGTTATAACTACTTTAGTTTGTTTTTTTTATTTTTTTTTATTTTTGCCTCTATATGTTGAAAAACCACTTGCCTATGCTGCTATTTCTTGATTTGCTCTGCTCTGATATTATCTTATGTCTCCCTTCTGTGGAAGAAAACAATTAGGTCTCATATATTGTACTCCCTTCCTAATATAAATAAATATATTCTGTTAAATAGAAATTGGCTTCCCAGCTGGCTCAGTTGGTAAAGAATCTGCCTGCCAACGAAGGAGATGCAGGAGAAATGGGTTCAATGCTTGGGTTGGAAAGTTCCCTTGAAGTAAGTAATGGCAACCCACTCTAGCATTCTTGTCTGGAGGATCCCGTGGACAGAGGAGCCTGGTGGGCTACCGTCCACAAGGTGAACAAGAGTGGGACATGACTAAGCACACGTGCATGTCTATGAGTAGAAATCAGTATACAGCATTTATATTACTACAGCTATGAAAATACGACTCATGACTTAGCCACGCGGTGCACCGTGCTGCGCTTAGTCACTGTCGAGTCCGACTCTTTGCGACCCCATGGACTGTAGCCCGCTAGGCTCCTCTGTCCATGGGGATTCTCCAGGCAAGAATACTGGAGTGGGTTGCCATGCCCTCCTCCAGGGGATCTTCCCAACCCAGGGATCGAACCCAGGTCTCCCACGTGGTGGGCAGATTCTTTACCATCTGAGCCACCAGGGAAGCCCATGTGGTGTACTATAATTAACTAAAATGAGCTACATTTTTTTTTTGTCCAACTTTTTGCTTTCCTTAGAAAACAATAGGGACTTCCTCAATGACTCAGTGGGAAAGAATCTGCCTGCAAAGTAGGAGACACAGGAGACAGGGGTTCAATTCCTGGGTTGGGAAGATCCCCTGGAGAAGGAAATGGCAACCTTGACCGGAGAATATTCTTGACTGCAGAATCCCATAGACAGAGGAGTGTGGCAGGCTGCAGTCCATGGGGTCTCAAAGAGTCGGACACAACTGAGCCTGCACACACACGTGTCCTGAAATAAGGTCAAGGGACTCCTAAGAGCCAGGACTACCCTCACAAGGATGTTCCCAGCTTGGCTTGCTGCCCACTCTCTTCCAAGGTCCCTGACACTTGGGCTGGGATAACAGGAGTGGCCCTGGGGATGCACAAGGCTCAGGGAGCTGCCTTCTGCGGCCAGTGCCTCTGGCCATCCCCACGGTGGCAACTTGCGGACGCTGTACTGACAGCTCTGTCTGGGGCCGTGACACTTCCCTTCATCTTGTTTCAGAAACGGATTCACATCTCCAGACTTACCGCTTGACTTTCATTCTTTATTTCCCTTCTAGACGTCTAAATTATGTTATGAACTTCTTTTCATCATGCCTCTACCATGGTTCAGCTGGATGAAGTCACTGATCCAGCTAATAAAGAAGATCTCTAAAAAGAGCCCCAAGACACTCAGTCTCATATGACTCTTTGCGGCCACACAGACTGTAACTCCACCAGGCTTCTCTGTCCGCGGGATTCTCCAGGCAAGAATACCAGGGCGGGTAGCCGTCTCTTTCTCCAGGGGATCTTCCTGACCCAGGGCTTGAACCCTGTCTCCTGCATTGCAGGCAGATTCTTGACCACTGAGTCACCAAGGGTGCCCTTTATAAGCATTAGTCAAATATTAATAAAAAGACGTTGTTTTCTTATGTGTCTCCTATAGGTCTTGTAAAGAAACCGCTCCTTCCCAGGTAGTGTGTACAGGATTTAGTAACTGCGGATGCTCAGAGAGGCCTTTAGGAATTACTCCTCTAGTGTCACTTGAGAATAAATGTTTTCCTGTCACACACACATGCCACGTTAGTGGGCTGCTTACCACCTGGGCACTTGCTCTCAACACCAAACTTAGGAAGTGGTGACCTGAACCAAACAGTAGTTAGAAACAGTGTGGAAATGGTGATTTTAAAAAAAAATTTATTTTTTGAAATATAGTTGATTTACAATGTTGTCTTAATTTCTGCTGCACAATAGAGTGATTGAGTTCAGTTCAGCCACTCAGTCGTGTTCGACTCTCTGTGACCCCATGTACTGCGGCACTCCAGGCTTCCCTGTCCATTATCAACTCCTGGAGCTTACTCAAACTCGTGTCCATTGAGTCGGTGATGCCATCCAACCATCTCATCCTCTGTCATCCCCTTCTCCTCCTGCCATCAATCTTTCCCAGCATCAGAGTCTTTCCCAATGAGTCAATTTGTCGAATCATTGGCCAAAGTATTAGAGTTTCAGCTTCAGCATAAGTCCTTCCAAAGAATATTCAGGACTTATTTCCTTTAGGATGGACTGGTTGAATCTCCTTGCAGTCCAAAGGACTCTCGAGAGTCTTTTCCAACACCACAGTTCGAAAGCATCAATTCTTTGGAGCTCAGCTTTCTTTATAGTTCATGTCTCACATCCAGACATGACTATTGGAAAAACCACAGCCTTGACTAGACGGACCTTTGTTGGCAAAGTAATGTCTCTGCTTTTTAATATACTGTCTAGGTTGGTCATAGCTTTTCCTCCAAGGAGCAATAATTTTAATTTCATGGCTGCAGTCACCATCTGCATTGATTTTGGAGCCCAAGAAAATGAAGTCTGTCACTGTTTCCATTCTTGCCCCATCTATTTCCCATGAAGTGATGGGATCGGGTTCCATGATCTTAGTTTTCTGAATGTTAATTTTTAAGCCAACTTTTTCACTCTCCTCTTTCACTTTCATCAAGGGGCTCTTTAGTTCTTCTTCACTTTCTGCCATAAGATTGGTGTCATCTGCATATCTGAGGTTATTGATATTTCTCCCGGCAATCTTGATTCCAGCTTGTGCTTCAGCCAGCCCAGCATTTCTCATGATGTACTCTGCATATAAGTTAAATAAGCAGGGTGACAATTACAGCCTTGATGTACTCCTTTTCCTATTTGGAACCAGTCTGTTGTTCCATGTCCAGTTCTAACTGTTGTTTCTTGACCTGCATACAGATTTCTTAGGAGGCACATAAGGTGGTCTGGTAGTCCCATCTCTTTAAGAATTTTCCACAGTTTGTTGTGATCCACACAGTCAAAGGCTTTGGCATAGTCAATAAAGCAGAAGTAGAAGTTTTTCTGGAACTCTCTTGCTTTTTTGATGATCCAACAGATGTTGGCAATTTGATCTCTGGTTCCTCTGCCTTTTCTAAATCCAGCTTGAACATCTGGAAGCTCACTGTTCATGTACTGTTGAAGCCTGGCTTAGAAAAATTTGAGCATCCCTTTGCTAGCATGTGAGATGAGTGTAATTGTGTGGTAGTTTGAACATTACTTAACATTGCCTTTCTTTGGAATTGGAATGAAAAACTGAGCTTTTCCAGTCCTGTGGCCACTGCTGAGTTTTCCAAATTTGCAGGCATATTGAGTGCAGCACTTTCACAGCATCATCATTTAGGATTTGAAAGAGCTCAACTGGAATTCCAATCCCAAAGAAAGACAGGAAGATGCAGTAGACACTGGTTTGATCCCTTAGGATCAAACCTAAGGAGGAGGTCATGGCAACCCACTCCAGTATTCTTGCCTGGAGAATGCCATGGACAGAGGAGCCTGGGGGGCTACAGTCCATAGGGTTGCAAAGAGTCAGACATGACTGAAACGACTGAGTACGCACACAGGACTGTGACAAACCAATGGCAGGGGCCCATTTACACATCCTGTGCGCAAGGAAGCCATGTAGCATGCAAAGCTACTTCAGTGTAATGTGAAGAATCTACTGTGATTGCATAGAGGTGGGTAATATATGAATTTACACTTTTGTCAAGCAACCTAGTTTGATTCAGCTTAAGGCATATACGTGGGTGCAAACTCAGTTGCTTCAGGCCCGTCCGACTCTTTGGAACCCAAGAACTGTTGCCTGACAGGCTCCTCTGTCCATGGGATTCTCCAGGCAAGAATACTGGAGTGGGTTGCCATGCCCTCCTCCAAGGGATCTTCCTGATCCAGGGATCGAACCCACAGCGCTTATATCTCCTGTACTGCAGCGGATTCTTTATCGCCAAGCCCCAGGGGAAGTCCCTTAAGGCCTGCGTCTGTGTCCTGAGAATCCTAGCCTACTTCTCAAACCACAGGCGCCCACCTCCTTACTCTGACCTTTGAGGTCAGAAACCTTTCCTGGCAGGATCCTGTGCCACCTTGGGAGTGAGGCGAGATCTGCCCACTGCCTAACTCCAGATGCCAGCTCAAGTATCGATGTTCCCTCTCTCTCTTTAACGCCCCTTTCCTGGATCCCTTGAGTTTGCTCCCACTCCTGTGACCTCAGGGAAGTCACCTCACCTTCCCTGGTCTGTTTCCTCATCCTTCAATGCCATGGTTGGCGCGGTCAGATGATCCTAAGGCAAGCAACCTGAGAAGCCCCGTGAACTCCAGCGCTCTCTGACCTCGGTGCTTGGTTTCCCGTGGGAGGAGATACGTTTACATAAAGAAGAACTCGCTTCACAAATTTCTCTTTCCTCTAAAATTCTCCATAAGCTCACCACTGTTCCCACCCTTCTTCTCAGCTGAAATAAATTCACCTTCTTCAGACTCGTTTCATCAGCAACTTCTCCCTGCAGTACTGGGTCCTGACCCATGATTGCCTGTGTTCACCCATAACAGACGTCCTCTTGTCTTTTGCCTGGCCAGCCGAATCTTCAGTCATCAAGAATTTAATACTGGAAATTCCATTCCTAATGTACACGTGCCTAGTTTCTCATCTTACCTATAACTCTTCTGTATCCATCATCTTATTTGATCCTTGCAACAACTCTACACAGGACGATGCTTTCCTGTGACTCAGGGATCTAATACCTGATGCTCTGAGGTTAAGCTGATGTAATAATAACAGAAACAAAGTGCACAGTAAATGTAATGTATTTCATCCTGAAACCATCTCTCTCCAACCCCCCACTGGTCTTTGAAAAATTGTCATCCATGAAACTAGTCCCTGGTGCCAAAAAGGTTGGGGACCACTGAGGAACTGACAGAAGTAGAAACTGGGGTTCAGGCAGCATCTAAACCTCAGTAGCCAATAAGTGATGCTCAGTCGTGTCCAACTCTTTGAGATGCCATGGACTGTAGCCCACCAGACTCTCTGTCCATGGGATTCTCCAGGCAAGAATACTGGAGTGGGTTGCCCTTTCCTTCTTCAGGGGATCTTCCTGACCCAGGGATCGAACCGTGTTTCTTAGGTCTCCTGCATTGGCAGGTAGATTCTTCACAACTGAGCCACCTGGGAAGTACCTGGTTAAAACCTGCATCCTCTGATACCAGCTACTTTGAAAATCTGTAAAACTCACATTTCCATATTCTTTCAATACAAGAGGGCATAGGATACCTTTTCCCCACCCCATTTGTAACAAGCTGCTTAGGACTTAGGATACTTCTTTTCATGAGTAAAGTTTGATTATTTCAATGAAAAATAACTCATCTAACTTGGTTGAAGAGGTGTGAGAGTGCACAAAATTGCAAGTGTTAGTCGCTCAGTGTTGTCTGACTCTTTGCAACTCTGTGGACTGTAGCCCACCAGTCTCCTCTGCCCATGGAATTCCTCAGGCAAGAATACTGGAGTGGGTTGCCATCCCTCCTCCAGGGGATCCTCCCGACACAGAGACTGAACCCACCCCCCACATTGCAGGCAAGTTGTTTACCATCTGAGCCACCAGGGATGACTGTGAGAATGCATCTTGCTGCTCAAAATGCTGACGGAGGCTTGTGGATGTTGAGAGCAGGGAGGGACCTTGGAAATCATCGAGTCCAACACTGCACACATTATGCAAACAAATCAACAAGATTCTACAGGAAGTGTGTCTTGCCCAATGTCACAGATCGAGTTTGACCACTACACGCAGAGCGTTTGGGAACTGGCAGAAAAGATATACAAACCTCTGAGGACCAGTGCCACCTTCAACCACCCACGGGCCCACCCGCTCCCCCGGAGAACCTGGTCTGTGACAGACACACGATGCTCTCTACTTGATGTGCCCTGATTTTGCCGAATCACTCCCAGGGAAGCACCGCCCTTCCCAGAAAGGAGATTGGCCATGCTCCTCCAAGTCTCTCCCGTGTGTGTCCTCCCACACCTTCAGGGTGGCTGACCCAGGGAGGCGGGCTGCCAGAGGGAAGAAAGCTCTTGGGTGGAAGAAGGCAGAGCTCAAGACATTTCTGAGGACCTCGCTGGTGGCTCAGTGGTAAAGAATCTGCCTGCCAGTAAGGGTTCAATCCCTGGTCCAGGAGGACCCCACTTGCTGTGGAGCAACTAAGCTCGTGGGCCACAACAACTGAGCCTGGGCTCTAGAGCCCGGGAACCATGACTGCTGAGCCCATGTGCCACAACTACGGATGTCCACGTGCCTGGAGCCCGTGCTCCACAGCGAGAGAAGCCATCACAAAGAGAAACCCTCGAGATGCCGCGAGAGAAATCCTGTGAGCAGCAATGAACTTCCAGTGCAGCCGAAAAGGAATAAATGAATGAATTCATTAAACATAGGTTCCTTAAAAGAAAACGACACCTCCCCTCAGGAAGCAGGGCCCTCGCATGATTCCTGAGCACAAGCACAGCCATTTCTCTGCAGGCTCCTGGACTGGGGCCCTGTATAGATCTCTCTGGGCTCAGAACTGCCTTCCCATCTCTCCACCTGCCTCGTACGGTGTTGTCTGTATCCCCAGAGCCCTCTGCCTCTGTGCGCTCTCGTGTGCTCACCGTGGGCCTCGGGTGCCGTCATCTGGCAGTGGGATGGACCCCACCCCAGCCCCCACCAGGCACGCCTGGGCACTGAGCACCTCCTCTGTTGCTTCATCAGTGGAATTTTGTTGCTGCTACTGTTTAGCTGCTAAGTTGTGGCCAACTCTTTTGCAACCCCGTGGGCTGCAGCCCGCCAGGTTCCTCTGTCTGTGGGATTTCCCACGCAAGAATACTGGAGTGGGTTGCCATTTTCTCCTCCAGGGGTCTTCCCAACCCAGGGATTGAATCCAAGTCTCCTACATTAGCAGGTGGATTCTTTCGCACTGAGCCACCTGGGAAGCCTCTTCAGTGGAAAGAAGCTCACAAAACCTACCTTGCAGGCTGGTAGAATAGGATTGAAACCACGCTGACACAGCCCCTGACCTAGAGGTGATCCCAAGTAATGGGAGCTGTCGGTCTGGTTTGCCACATCACTGTCACCAGCCTGCAGCTGCCTAGAGGTTGAGGACCGGGTATGGCATGAGTGTGTCTCCTGTGCCCAGGATACGCTGCTGCCTAATAAATGTCTACAGAACGGGATGACAGAGACCCACCCTGGCGACCCGTGCCCAGGAACATCTGCGCTCACCATCTCAGTACTTCCCAAAGTATTTGCTAGAACGCTCTCCATCAAAACCACCAGCCACACGACTTAGCTCCTCTTGGTTATCAGCAAAGGAAGGGGTGGCCTTCATGAAGGCGTTCCTTAAACTGTGGTGAGAACGAAATAAAAAAGGAGAAAATGAGCATCTTCATCAAGGGACATTCTAGAATGTTGAAAGAAGGATTTAGGAGGAAATGGTTAGAGTTGCTGTTTCACAGAGGGGCGTTTGCTCAAGGGCCTGTTTTCACTCACAAGGCTGGTGTCAGGGCCCCGGTGAACCTGAGCTGCCTTCAGACGTGCAGGAGGTGGATCGTGGGTTTCACGCACGTGTGCCTTTGACTTAGTTCAGAGGATCGGGTTTGCTGAGAGGTTTCCGATTGCCAAAAAGTCTATCCAAGCGCTGCTTTGATGGGGTGAGGGGTGGTGACCCTGAACAGCCATGCCAACACTCAGCCACGGCTCTCTAGCCCCTCCCTGGGTCAGGCGCCTGCCAGCAGACCATGGGTGGCACCAAGTCCATGTGCTCAGGCTTCAGTTACCAACATAAAGGAAGGGGTGTGTGCCGGAGGGTGAGGTTTAGTCGTTGGAAATAGAAACAACAGCAGTAAGCTTCAGAGCTTGCTGTAACTACTGTGCATTTCTCAATTCATCTCTAACTGAGAAACCTTTCCTTTCCACCCTGGGTCAGCGGCCCTTTCACAAAGCCTTGGCCATCCTCTCACCTGGGACGTGCTCTCTGAAGCCCTGGGATTCTTAGTTCGGTTCATCTCTTTGGGCACTTATCATCATTTTCTGTCTCGCATTATTATTATTTTTTAAGTTTTTTTGTTGGATGTGGACCACTTTTAAAGTCTTTGTTGAATTGTTACAACAGCACTTCTGCTTTATGATTTCGGGTTTTTGGCCCAGAGACAGGTGGGATCTCAGCTCCCTGACCTGGAATTGAACCTGTGCCCCTGCCCTGGAAGGCAAAGTCTTAACCACTGGACTGCCAGGGAAGTCCTTGTCTTACACATCCTTGTTCTTTATGTAAATCTCTGTATTTCCCATCAGATTGCAAACTCCTCAAGATCAGAAGCAGAAATCCCTTGGTTTTACGTAGCACATAATATGGTGCCGTGGCTGTACTGAAGTGTGAGATGTATTGTAAATATTTCCTGAATGAACAAGGGAAAAAGTGAAGTAAAGTGTATCTTGAGACTTTAAAAATAATTAAAAGCTTCAAAATTAGTGGAAGGAAGGTCTCATGTAATCATTTAAAACTAAAATTTACAAAGTGATTTGGAAAACCGAGATAATGATTTGGGAAAGTCAAGAAGTCTCTCTTCTTTAAATATGCCCAGCTAACCTGTGAATCCCTCAAGGAGACGGACCATATTTTAAAATAATTTCCAATCCTCACTACTTAGCACAGCTTTTAGGCTAATTTTTCTCTTTCATTGTTTATGACAATGGGAACATCTTTATTTCTTTTGCTTATCAAAAAGTAGCATATGATAAATGTAAAGTTTAAACAGTATAGACATGGAGAATGTTTTTTGTTTAGGTAACACTCTCTAGTCCCTCTCTCCCTCTTTTTTTAGGAGGGGTGGGGCCTCGCTAAGAAGCCTGCAGGATCCTAGTTCCTCAACCAGGGCTCAAACCCTTGCCTGCTGCACTGGGAGCTCACAGTCTTAACCACTGGACTACCAGAAAAGCTCCTTAAACAATACAGAAACAAAAAGTAAAAAGATCTCACCAGGTCCATCTCCCAGCGGGCTACTTAGTGATGTTGTCCGTGGTTTTAGTGCAATATGAACAATGTATTTACTCAGTCTATCTGCGATCTGCTCTTATAAACCATCAAAATGTTATGGTCTCATTTGAAATGTATCATTTTCTCCATCATTGCACAATTTTCTTTATTAACTCTTCTCATGGTTGGAAATTCAAGTAGGTTTTAATTTCTGCTTTTAAAAGCCATGCTGGGGACCTCCCTGGAGGTCTAGTGATTAAGACTCTGCACTTTCAGTGCAGGGGGCACGGGCCCCATCCCTGGTTGGGGAACTAAGATCCCACATGTCCTGCAGCCAAAGCATAAAAACAAACAAATAAATAAAAATAATGAGATAAATGAATAAATAAAAACAACGGCACGAGGTTCGCCAATTTTTAACACAAGTGAGTATTTCTCTGGTTACCCTCAAACATGTAATTTATTGACTCCAAGGGTATGAATATTTAACATTTTGATAGATACTGACAAATTTCCCTCAGAAAATGTTTTTTTTTGTTGTTGTTGTTTTTTTCTGATTTATATCCCCAACCAGAACGAAGAAAACCTGTTGGACTTCCCTTTTTAAGTGTTTCCTGGGTGTATGTTGGAAGACTTGCAGTGACTTTTAAAATGATCCTTTGGGTACACAAAGTACACTTTTCCAGGAATTCTTATATGGACTACGTGTTCTCCTTTGACCCTCACAAGAGTCCATGATGGGGCTTCCCTGATGGCTCAGTGGTGAAGAATCCACCTGCCAATACAGGGGACACAGGTTTGATCTCTGGTCCAGAAAGATCCCACCTGCAGCGGAGCAACTAAGCCCATTTGCTGCTGCTACTGAGCCTGTGCTCTGGAACCCGGAAGCTGCAACTGCTGAAGGCCACGTGCCCTGGAGCCTGTGCTCCACAATAGAAGTCAGCACAGTGCGAAGCACCCACACCGCAACTAGGGAGTAGCCCCTGCTCTCAGAAACGAGGAAAAGCCCGGGCAGCAATGAAGACCCAGTACAGCCCAAAATAAATAAATAAAAATCATATATAAGCTGAAGCTCTGATACTATGGCCACTTGATGAGAAGAGGAGACACTGGAAAGGACCCTGATGCTGGGAAAGATTAAGGGCAGAAGGAGAGGGGGGCAAGCGAGGATAAGATGGTTGGATGGCATCATCGACTCAACGGACATGGCTTTGGGTGGGCTCCAGGAGATAGTGAAGGACACGGAACCTGGTGTGCTGCAGTCGCAGAGTCAGACATGCGGTCACAAAGAGTGGGACATGACTTAGCGGCTGAACAGCAACAATGTGCTAGTGCTAAGTCACATCAGCCGTGTCCAACTCTTTGTGACCCTGTGGACCATAGCCCGCCAGGCTCCTCTGTCCATGGGATTCTCCAGGCAAGAATACTGGAGTGGGGTGCCACGCCCTCCTCCAGGGGATCTTCCCAACCCAGGGATCAAACCCAGGTCTGCTGCACTGCAGGCAGATTCTTTACAATCTGAGCCATCAGGAAAGCCCCCTAAAAAAAGTCCATGATATAAGTAGGGAAACCCCGGTTCCCTTCTGATTCCTGTTTTAAGATCTCAGGCAAAAAGACTGGCCCCAAGTTTCACTGCAGGGCAGTGGCCTCCCAGAAGCAGAGCCTTGGAACTGTTTCCTGTTTCTCTTCCCAAGAGCTGGGAGGACCAGCCTTGAGAGGCTAGGAGGCAAAGAGGGTTCTACAAGTCTTGAGCTTATACCAAAGTGTAAAGAATGACCTGATCGGGGTATTCAGTTTCTCAGCTGAAATAAGCCCTCCTTTCTGATGGAGCCTAGCGGAGGGAGAAGGATGCAGGGGGCCTGGCTCTGGGAGGGTTTGGGGCGGGAGCCCTCCTTCTACACCATTCTCAGAAGTGCCCAATGTAGAGGCCGGGGAAAGAAGTGACCCGGTGAATTCTCACTGCTTTCTGCTTCCCTTACTTAAGGTTTTTAAATATTTCTTGAAAGTGTAATCTGCTGATCCTTGACAAAGAAAGAAAATAGCACTAACCAGTACTATTGCTTCACAGAATTTTTCACCAGCTGTTGGGGGAGGGGTGCTTTGGCATCCCAGGCTACCTGACCTCTACATAGCAGCTTAGGCAAGAAAGTTGCTTCATTCTGAAGTCAGAATGAAAACTCCCAGATCCTAACAGAGGCCAACAGACAAGGGAAGGTAGAAATTCCTTGGTGTGTGAATGTCTATATGGACCAGGCCTACATGGTTCTGTACTGTATCTCTGGGGCCTGTGCTATTAAACATGTAAAATATGCCCAGTGTTGATGGAAGGGCTGAATTTTAAATTTAATTTTAACATTTAAATTAAAAACCTAACAAGTCAGTTACTGAAAACCCTTGAAATAAGTTTCAGACAACTTGGGTATGTGGAAACACTTTTCCATGGTTAATTTTGTGAAATCTGAAAACCAATCAAGTGTTTCTGATGAAAATTTAGCATCTGAACTGAGATATGGTTTAAGCATGAAATACACACTGACTTTCGAAGGCTTAGTATGAAAAAGAGAATGTAAAATGTCTTCATGATTTTTTTATATGGATGATATGTTGAAGTGATCATATGTTGGAAATAGGGAATTAAATAAAATATAAGATTAATTTTACCTGCTTTGTGCTCTTGCGGGTGTGCACATGCGCTCAGTCATGTCTATTACAAAGTTACGGCTTTGTGACCCGATGGTCTGTAGCCCTCCAGGCTCCTCTGTCCCTGGGATTCTCCAGGCAAGAACACTGGAGTGGGTTGCCATGCCCTCCTCCAGGGGATCTTCCCGACCCAGGGACTGAACTCACATGTCTTACGTCTCCTGAGTTGGCAGGCGGGTTCTTTACCACTAGGACCACTTGGGAAAGCCTTATGTTTGTGCTCTTACGTTTTTTAATGTGGCTGCTAGAAAATGGGAAATTTAGGGGGCTTTCACTTCCTAATTAAATTTCACCCCCTTTCGTTAATTCACCATGAGTTTATTGAGCATCTAATATGTGCTAAGTCAAAGTAAGCATAATAGCTACAGCAATAGAAAAGAGTACCTTAGAAGTTCATTGTATGTTCTTTGAAAAGATATATGTGTGTGTGTGTGTGTATACACACACACACACACACACACACACACACATATATATGTCATCCTATTGAAATGTAACACTTCTTAAGACAAATTTTAAATTCACTTTTGTTTTGTCTTAGCTTTGTGAGTTTAACTCCCAGGCATTAATTTAGTCTTTTTTGTTTTCTAATATACATATATAAGGCTCTAATTTTCCCTTAGCTGCTTTTTAGCTGCAGTCCAAAAGAATTATAGTTGAATTTTCATGACCATTCATTTTAAATGTTTTATAATTTCCATTGAAGTTTGTCTTTAAATTATGAACATTTTAGAAGTGTGCCACTGGGTTTCAATATACATGGGAGAAGTGGTTTGTATAACTTTTTAATTGGTGATTCCTTTTTGAAAAATTAATTTATGTATTTGGCTGCACTGGATTTCAGATCTTTGATCCAAGGCATGAAGGATCTTTGATCTTTGTTGTGGCATGCAAATTCTTAATTGCAGCATGTGGGACCTAGTTCTCTGACCAGGGATCGAACCTGGCCCCCTGCCTTGGGAGCTCAGAGTCCTAGCCACTGGACCACAAAGGAAGTCCCTTTGGTGATTTCAAATTATCACTAATATCACATTGTTTTCAGAGAACATTGGCCTTTATGATATTGAATCATTAACATTTATTACAACTTCCTTTGTGGCCTAGTGTGATTGAGTTGTGAAAATGTTTCATTTGTGCTTGAGAAAAAACATTTATTTATTTGACAGGTACAGGAACCTATATCTTATCCACTACAGTTAGCTTGTTTGTCAGGTGGCGCCAGAGGAGATG
The DNA here is from genome assembly GCA_006410935.1 of Redunca redunca. NCBI lineage: Eukaryota > Metazoa > Chordata > Mammalia > Artiodactyla > Bovidae > Redunca > Redunca redunca. The sequence continues at coordinate 38,224 of SJYQ01078066.1, forward strand.
TTAAGTAATGCAGGTTCAATCCCTGGGTTGGGAGGAGGGCACAGCAACCCACTCTAATATTCTTGCCCGGAGAATCCCATGGACATAGGAGCCTGGTGGGTTACATCTATGGGGACGCAAAGAGTCTGACGCAACTGAGCACAGCTTATTTTAATTTTTTTTCCTTCCAAATCTGAAGGGCCCTAACTGTGAACTTCCAGACATTCAAGCTGGATTTAGAAAAGGCAGAGGAACCAGAGATCAAATTGCCAACATCCACTGAATCATCAAAAAAGCAAGAGAGTTCCAGAAAAACATCTATTTCTGCTTTATTGACTATCCCAAAGCCTTTGACTGTGTGGATCACAATAAACTATGGAAAAGTCTTCAAGAGATGGGAATACCAGACCACCTGACTTGCCTCTTGAGAAACCTATATGCAGCTCAGGAAGCAACAGTTAGAACTGGACATGGAACAACAGACTGGTTCCAAATAGGAAAAGGAGTACATCAAGGCTGTATATTGTCACCCTGCTTATTTAACTTATATGCAGAGTACATCATGAGAAACGCTGGGCTGGAAGAGGCACAAGCTGGAATCAAGATTGCTGGGGGAAATATCAATCACCTCAGATATGCAGATGACACCACCCTTATGGCAGAAAGTGAAGAAGAGCAAAAGAGCCTCTTGATGAAAGTGAAAGAGGACAGTGAAAAAAGTTGGCTTAAAACTCAACGTTCAGAAAACGAAGATCATGGCATCTGGTCCCATCACTTCATGGGAAGTAGATGGGGAAACAGTGGAATCAGCATCAGACTTTATTTTTTTGGGCTCCAAAATCATTGCAGATGGTGACTGCAGCCAAGAAAATAAAAGACACTTATTTCTTGGAAGGAAAGTTATGACCAACCTAGATAGCATATTGCAAAGCAGAGACATTATTTTGCCAACAAAGGTCCGTCTAGTCAAGGCTATGGTTTTTCCAGTGGTCATGTATGGATGTGAGAGTTGGACTGTGAAGAAAGCTGAGCGCTGAAGAATTGATGCTTTTGGACTGTGGTGTTGGAGAAGACTCTTGAGAGTCCCTTGGACTGCAAGGAGATCCAACCAGTCCACTCTTAAGGAGATCAGTCCTGGCTGTTCATTGGAAGGACTGACGCTAAGGCTGAAACTCCAATACTCTGGCCACCTCATGCGAAGAGTTGACTCATTGGAAAAGACTCTGATGCTGGGAGGGATTGGGGGCAGGAGGAGAAGGGGATGACAGAGGATGAGATGGCTGGATGGCATCACTGACTCGATGGACATGAGTCTGAGTGAACTCCGGGAGTTGGTGATGGACAGGGAGGCCTGGCGTGCTACGATTCATGGGTTCTCAAAGAGTCAGACAGGACTGAGTGAATGAACTGAACTGAATTGAACTGAATTTCCTATAATTTTTGGTCTGCTTTACCTGTCAGTTTCTGAGAGATAAGCCTTAAAATCTCCTCCTATGACTGTAGATTTTTTAGTTCCCCATGTAAATCCATCAATTTTAGCTTTATAATTTTAAGATTATACTATTAAATAGGTATGATTTCATGATTTTTGTATCTTCTTGGTGTACGGGTTTCTTCACTTACATTAAAACTTTTCACCTTCTCTGAAGCTAGGGAATGTGGAGGTGGGGGGATAGGGTGTTGGAGTTAGGAAGGGATCTCTGGCTCAGATGGTAAAGAATCTGCCTGTAAGGCAAGAAACGTGGTTCGATCTCTGGGTTGGGAAGATCTCCTGGAGAAGGGAATGGCAACCCACTCCAGTAGTCTTGCCTGGAGAATTCCACGGACAGAGAGCGGAGCCTGGTGGGCTATGATTACAAAAAGTCAGTCCCAACTGAGTGACTAACACTCTGACTCAGGGGAGATGTGACAGGCGTGGTGGAAAGAGGGCATAACTTGAAGCCAGCATATCTAGAATGCCGCCACCCCCCCCAACCCCCACCCACCGCCCT
>SJYQ01078066.1:40689-63437 GCA_006410935.1 Redunca redunca
GTGTGTGTGTGTGTGTGTGTGTGTGCTCAGCTGAGTCCAGTTCTGACTCTTTGTGACCCCATGGACTGTAGCCCGCCAGGCTCCTCTGTTCATGGGATTCTCCAGGCAAGAATACTGGAGTGGGTTGCCATTTCCTCCTCCTGGGGGTCTTCCCGACCCAGGGATCGAATTTGCATGTCTTGCACCTCTTGCACTGCAGGAGGATTCTTTACGGCTGAGCCCCCAGGGACACGTGTCAATACGCTCTGAGTGTAGACAATTTTTAAAATACGTGTTTAAAAGAGGAAGACGATGTCATCCAAAATTTACTATCCCCAAACTGAAAACATTTTGCTCAATATCTTTGGAAAATTTGTCTTCCTTTTTACAATAAATATTTTCTGAAATGTCTATGAGTAAAATATAATATACATGTGTTTATTTAAATATAAAAATATAAGAATGCGATCTTATACATACTGCTCTGTAATCCACTTTTTCCCTCGCTCAGTAATATTTGATGAACATCTTCCATATTGTTAAATATTATTTTACAATTGATTTATTTAAGTATTTGGCTGCACTGGGTCTTAGTTGCAGCTCATAGGATCTAGTTTTCTCCCAGGGATGGACCTGCTTTGGGAGCACAGAGCATAGACACTGGACCATAGACACATAGACCAGAGAGGTCTCCACATTGAGCATCCCCTGCTGCTGACCACGTGCCCCTCTCAGTTCTCATTGCATCACTGGCCCTGGGGCAGGAAACGGACTAAGAAGAGAGACAGAACCATTCCCATCTGGGTGCCACAGAAGTTCTGGAAGAAGTTGACTCTCCTAGTGCCAGTGAGAAGAAAATTATCGAGAGACCAGTAAATCTGGCTTTCTCCTTCAGTTTTGATGGCCTAGCCTGGGGAGTGAGGAGTGTGAGGTGCAGACAGCAGCTAACACAAAACTCAATGAAAGCATAAGAGTCGGGGAACCTGGACCTCCCGTCAGAGACCCCCCTCCCCACCCCCCACCCCCAGGAATCTCATTTGGAAGACAGGCGGGCATTTGTTAAATCAAGCATGATTCCCTAAACGGTCCCCGAAGGGTATTGCTTTTGAAAGGGACTGTTGTCACACCAAAGAATCCTTAATTGGTTGAGTTTTTGGAAACATAAGGTAATATACTTGGTCACTGCATCTTCCTGGGCTAACCCAATGTTTCAAAACTTCCTGCTCCATCATAGAAACAATATGGGCTGAAGACAAGTGCCTTGAGGAAAATGAAGATGAAAAAGATCCTTTTCTTTCTAAGGGTTCATTGTCTAGTGTGGGTTCAGGCGAAATGCAGGAGGGCCAGCCCCACAAGGCCCGGGACTGGCCCGGCAGCTGAGCCAAACCACTGGGGTGGGGGCCCAGACTACCTCTTGCCAGTGCAAGTCACAGCACAGAAGCCTGCTAAGCCCCCGGGGGAAGAGATGGAGCCTGCCCCTGGGGCGTGGGAGGCTTAATGGCTGACAGCAGTCCAGCCCTTGCAGGATGTGTGGGGTTGACCGGAAAGAGCCGTCAGACCCCGGTCAGAGGCCAGGAAACACTTGGAAGAGGGAGGCCCTCGTGTTTGGAGAGGTTCTGCTGATACAGACAGGAGGGGGTAGGGTTTCAGAGAGACAGGGCTTGGAGGGCCAGCCTTGCAGAGGACAGTCAAGGGGAGGGCCCGCAGCACTCACCCCCAAGCTCTGTGTCCAGCTGAGTAGGAGTCAAGTCAGGAAATCAGGGCCTTAAGTGCTGTCCTGAGAGGCCATGCCCAGCGTGGGAGGAAGTGAGGACATGCCAAAGGCTTTGAGCAGCGGATGTCTTGGGTGGACGGTGAGGGATGGGTAGCAGGCGGGCAGGGGAAGGAGATGGGGTGCCAGGAGGCCCTGGTGGAAACCCAGGACATCGATGGGGGTGGGGTGCAGGGGAACTTGGGGGAGGGGGTAACAGGGTGGGGAGGCTGGCCTGCCTTAGGTCCTATGACCTTCTCTGAAGGGCCCTGGGCTTGGTTTTAAATACTACTCAGCCATAAAAAAGAACAAAATAATGCCATCTGTAGCAACATGGACGGAGCTAGAGATGATCGTATTAAGTCAGACAGAGAAAGACAAATAACCATTACTTATACGTGGAACCTAAGAAATGATACAAATGAACTTATTTACAAAACAGAGACAGACTCACAGACACAGCAAATAAAGTTATAGTTACCAGTGGGGAAAGAGGGTTGGGGAGGGATACATTAGGAGTTTGGGATCAGCAGATATAAAGGTGTAGAATCACTTTGTTGTACACCTGAAACATTGCTAGTCAACTATATGCCAATAAAAAACAAATGTTTTCCTGCTGACTCAGCGGTAAAGAATTTGCCTGCAATACAGGAGACCCAGGTTCAATCTCTGAGTGGTACCTCATTCCAGCAGCCCTAACAAACCCTTGAGAACAAGAGGCAGAAAAGCCCTTGGAGACTGGCTAGAAGTGGTCAGGGAGACAGAGGGGGAAGCAGGAGGTCAAGTCACAGAACAGAAAATCCGCAGGAGGAGGGGGGATGTGAACCATCAGCGGGGACGCAGGGTTTACGGAAAGCTGCTGACTTTCAACACCAGGAAGTCACTGATGACCTTTGAGAATAATGTCATTGGTGCAGCAGGGGAAACCTCGGGCAGTTAGGGTGTGAGGACCATGACGCGATGGTCTAGGGGTGGAGAATCCTTATTTCAGGAAGTTTCAGTCTGAAGTGCAGGGACGAGATGGGACAGTAGCTTGAAGGGGAACCAGAACCTAAGCGAAGGACTTTTTTCGGGTGGTACTTAGGGAGTCCTGGGCAAGCATGAGGGCCTCCCTGGTGTCTCAGATAGTGAAGAATCCACCTGCAGTCCGGAGACCTGGATTTGATTCCTGGGTCGGGAAGATCCCCTGGAGAAGGTAATGGCTACCCACAAGCACGGCTGTAAAAACTCCAGAGATAGGACTCACTCTCCACTTGTAAATGAGTAAGAACAAAACTTCCCAGAACCAGGGAGAAGGGCACCAAGCCCAGGTGGCCAGCTAACCCACAGCAGCAGCTTGGCTTGACATCTAGGAGGAATAGTGGGAGGAGAAAGGGATCTGTGTGCTGCCCCCAAATGCGGGCAGTCACTGGATTCCATTTAGCTCACCCAGGTTCCCTTAAAGAGCCTGAGGCCAGGCTTCCTCTCACCTCTGTTCCTTTGGAAGTCCCCTTGCAGATGTGGAGGGACAGGAACTGTCCTCCCAGCAGGCAGCATGTGGGCAGCGAGCATCTGTCCTTCCATCATTTGTCTTCCTGCAGAGCGGACATCACTGTGAAGCAGGCAATGAGCTGACCTACAGACCTTCGAGGTGAGGGATGCTGGAAGGGGTGAGGGATGCTGGAGGAGGTCAGGGACACTGGAGGAGGTCGGGGATGCTGGAGGAGGTCGGGGATCCTGGAGGAAGTTAGAAGTCCCCTAGAAGGGATGCAGAGCTTCTCCACACTCTTCTCTGATCCTCTCAGCAGAACTCTGACAAGTTCTTCCCAGTTTCTGCTGCTCTCCCAGCCCAGTCCCCAGGCAGCTGCTTTTTTGGGGGGGGCGGCGGGGGCAGGGGGTGGGCAGGAATTGAGAGCTGAATCTCTTGGCAGCCTCAGCCCAGGACCCTTCCCTTGGCCAGTAGTTTCCAAACTTTTAAAGAAATAGCTAAGCCCATCTTTCAAACAATGCTTTAGGGAAAGTCCTAAAATATCAAGGGGCTGACATTTCATTGGCACACATTTCCATTCAGATCTCTGGTACTCACACATCGTGAAGCCAGCCAGTGAGAATTATAGCCTGTTTCAATAAATGGGAAAAAAATAGAAATTGTGGTTATGGGAAACCATTGCATTCTGATACCAGCCTCAGGGTCGAGTTTATTTCCGCCATTTGCTTTAGTCACATAGTAATAAGAAATTTCTAATTCACACAAATGGCAGTAAACTGTAACAGTTTTTTTTTTTTAAATAACCAGCCTTATAACCTTGGGATTTAAGGAACCAGCCAAAGACATATATATTCAGTCTTTACAAAGGTAACTTTTCTTTGCAACACACTTCTTAGTTTGCCAGCCAGTCAGCAGCATGTCACATGTTTGTCAGTAACACATTTGAACCTATCACACTACAATATTAAAAATAGCTTAACAACTTTTTAAGCATGAAATCTGAACCAAAATTTGTGGAAACCTGAATGCTGCTTTCTAGGGGATAAAGATGGAAGCATAGTACCCTAAGAACCACCTTGAACCCCAACCGCATCATTAAGGAACAAGAGTTTAGTGAATCCCTGCTCTGTGACAGACTCTGTCCTGGGCTGGAGATACAGGGGAACAAAATAAACACAGCTTGCCCTCATCCACAAGGATGCTGGTCTGAAAGATGAGGTAGACCCAGAGAGAAATTCCATCAAGTGTAGGGTTTCTGGCGAGCCTGGGAGGCAGGCACTCGGGGGCACCTGGGGGAGCGCATGGGGGTGGGCTGGGGTACCGAGCAAAGATGAGCAAGTTTCTAGAGGCTGTAACAAGGAACCCAGGGAAGAGAGGCAAAAGTGATGCCCAGAGTCATGACACGGAAAAGAGAGCCAGCTCATGACAGGGGTAGGGCTCAGGCTGTGCGAGTGGTGGGAGCGCAGGAGGCCAGCCCCGGAAGCAGGTAGGGCCACATCATGTCACAGAGGGGGGCTTCAGGGTGATGAAGGGGGACCTCTGCTGTACCCCACAGGTGATGGATGGCCTTGAATACTGTTCAACAGGTGGTTTAGTTGCTAAGTCATATCTGACTCTTGAGACCCCATGGACTATAGCCCACCAGGCTCCTCTGTCCACGGGATTCTCTGGGCAAGAATACCGGGGTGGGCGCTACATTTTTAAAGGAGCCCTTCTGTAGATTGATCCCATACATAGAAGCAAGGAGACCACTTGGAAGCCTAGTTGAGGCTATGGGCGATGGAGACTGAGCCAGGCTAAGGCCATGGAGAGAAGCAGGGGAGATGAGTAGTTCAAGAGGCAGAATGGATAGGACTGGGCAATTGATTGGCTATAGGGGGAGGCAGGGGAGGGGGAGATCAAGGAAGACCCTCCACGAAAGTTTCTGCTTTAGATGGTTGACTGTATAGGAAGATTTTGCACCCACGTCCTCGGCAACCACAGCCATGGAGACTGACAGCATGAGAGAAGTGCCAGCCAATCAGACTTGTGGTTGAGAATCACCATCATGAACGTAAATTCCGAGAAGGGGTCAGAAGCCAGAGCGGGGGCTTCCCTGGCGTCCAGTGGTCAAGACTCTGCACTTCAGATGCAGAGGCTCAGTACCAGGTTGGGGAACTAAGATCACAGACGACACAAGGTGCGGCCAAATAAATACTGACTAATTTTTTAAAAAAGCAGCCAGACCGAGTCCAGGTGAGTCTTCAGGGAAGCTTTGCAAGTTTTGCCTACAATTTGTTTCTGAGAATGAATGAGCAATCAGTGTCAGATTAATCGATCAGTGACATTAATCAGTCTGACCAAAGGAAAGAGTTCTACCAAAAAATGCAGTCATAACATCAAGTTGCCTTTTTTTTTTTTTCCCTATTTTTCTTGGCCTCTAGCAAGAGGGATCTTAGTTCCCCAGTCAGGGATCAAACTTACACCCTCTGTATTGGAAGCACAGAGTCTTAACCACTGGACCACCAGTCCCGAGTTACTTTTTTTTTTTAATGACATAATCCATGTAATTATTCCATCAATGCAAAAGGCAAACACGTTTCTCTCTGGGTACTGATCATGGGGCTATAACACATTTTCCAGACAGATCCTGATTACCATGAGCCGAATGGTAGAAATAGTGAATGGATATAACCTGTAAAAGCAAAATAATAATAATAATAACCAAAGTGACTCTCCTCCAGTGTGACTGCACTCCTATGTACTTTGTAGAGCTGGGTAATGTTTGATGTAAAGAATTGAAGCGGGAAAGAAAATTACTACGTAATCCGACTGAAGTAGTTGGAAGGGGAACGGGTGGGGAGTTTATGTGGTTTTTAAAAGGGAAGTTCTATCCGAAAGTGTGTCATTTCTGAAGTGAAGGAGGTTCCAACAGCTATTAGAAGAGCCTGCACGATCGCAATTTGATGTTTTCAGGACACTTGTATTTCAGTACACATGATAAGACACACATGGTTTTTCACCGAATCGCACAGTGTTATTTAAATACCAAGGGACTAAAATATACACAAGGGCTGGCTGTTTTGGTATTTGATGAAACCAAAGGGAAACTCCTTTTGAGTCCAGTGAAAGACAAGACTAAATGCCCATCAGGATTTTTTTTTTTTCCATTTACATTGCAGGTTTTCAAATTTTTGAAGAGGCTCTCTTGAAATTGTGAGGGGAGTGGCAGCAAAGAGATGTTTGTCATTAGTGTTAGAGGAAAGGAGTGCTTTGAAGGATGCTGAAGGTCATCTTGTTAAGAAGAGGGACTGTCAAGGTCAAACAAAGACACTGAGGTACCGCCTGAGTTAGCACCTTCTCATTCAGTTCATTACTGAGACAGGCCCAGTGAGGCAGGTCAAGGAGCCCAGCGGCCGTGTGTAGGGGTGGCCAGCGCGGGCTGGGTGGGCAGCCGCTTTCACCTGAATATACCTGTGGATCTGACTCAGGGTTCCTGCCACCTCGAGCCAGATGGGAAAGGAGGACCCACAAGGCCCAGAGGTCCTGGGAAGGGATCCTGACTTCAGAAGCTTCTTCAAAGCCTCCCAGGGTTTGAGAATGATCCCAGACTGTGACAAAGCAATTTAAAAAAGAAAAAAAAAAAGAGCCAAGATTGCATCACAGGTTTAACCAAAGTCTTCAGAGGAGATTGGCTCATATCTTGTGTTTACAGTCAGAGCTGCTTTGATTGCTAAAGATGATGTTTGGCAATTGCAAATTATCTGATATTGGACCAGCACAGTCGAAAGGGGAGCCTGCAAAAAGTAGGGGTGCGGATGGGATGTTAGGACATGTGGTGATAAAGACCATGGACTCCGGGCTGAACCCTGAGACCTTCACTCGCTGGCTGGTGACAGAGGCGAGCCTTTCACCCTTGATTTCCGCCTCTGAAGCCTGGGGGAAAGTAAAGACAGGGTCCCTGTGGAGCCTTGGCATGTTAACACTCATAAAGTCCATGTCACTTGGAAAGCTCCAGGGTCCCGCTGTCAGGGTGGGAAGTGACCTTCCTGAGGGGTCCCGCTCTAGAGCCCCGAGAGTCCGCCCACACCCCAGCACACTCTTCCGTCTTTGGCCACTGTGCCTGGTTTTCTTCCTCCATTTCTTGACTCCTTTCCAAGCCCAGGATCCCCCACTGCCTCCCTCTTCCACCTCCACTCAGCCCCATCATCCACACCCTCTGTGCCCATCCCCAACAGCACACAGTGACTCTCATAGTTACACCCCAGCCCAGAGTTCTCTGCTGAGCCCAGACCCAGGGGCCCTCTGCACACCCAGCGGGGCCCCTTGGATGCCTCAAGTGCCACAGACTCAGTAAGCAAAGAGCCCATCTCAGACCTTTTCTGCCCACATCTCACCCTCTGCTGGGGGAACCTGGGTGGGTGATGAGCACCATCAACCACACAGGCCTTGAAGGCTGATCCATAGACACCGTCAGCTCTGCCTCCCACGCGGCACCCCAATGAGAAGTGGTTGTTGGTTTTTTTCTGGAGTATAGTTGGTTCACAATGTCATGTTAGTTTCAGATGTATAGCACTTCTCTCCATCTCTACCAGGGTGGCCCCAGGCCCACAGTCTTGCTCAGCTTTTGCCTTCTAACATGGAACATGAAACGTGGTGGGCAGCACTGCTTTATATAAAATAGTTAACCAAGAAGAATCTGCTGTATAGCATAGGGAACTATACTCAATATTTCATAATAAGTTATAAGGGGAAAGAATTTGAAAAAGAATAGATCTATACCTATACCTGGTTCTTCCCGGGTGGTGCTAGTTGTAAAGAATATGTCTGCTGATGCAGGAGACGTAAGAGACACTGGTTCGATCCCTGGATTGGGAGGATCCCCTGGAGAAGGTCATGGCAACCCAGTCAGTATTCTTGACTGGAGAATCCCACAGACAGAGGAGTCGGGGCAGTATGGGAGTGGCGGGCTACAGTCCGTAGACTGTCGGACGAGACTGAAGCGCCTTCGCACACATGCACACACATATTTATAACTGAATCCCTTTGCCATACATCTGAAACGAACATGACACTGTGAATCAACTATACTCCAGGAAAAAAAAAAAAAAACCCAAAAACAAACATGGCTGGGGAAGTGGTTAACAGACATGCTGACAAATAAATTAGGGAGTTTCTCAGAATGTGAAGTACTGTGAAGAAAGGCTGCCAGAGAAACTGGCTGGAGGGTGGCCTGAGACGGAGGCGGGGGAAGGTCTCTTCTAGGAGGTGATACTTGGGGACTGTGAAGAGAATTCCACACCTGCCTCAAACCCACAGATTTGAAAGATTGCAGGGTTGGCGGTGACCCCGGGCTGGAGGTCAGGAGAGAATGGGAGAGGAGGCAGGGAGGTCTACAGAGGCCAGCTCCCAGGTGCTTTCTTGGGGAGGAGCCCCAATCTTTTGCAAACACGGTGGGCAGCCAGGAGGACTTTTAAGCACATCCTTTATCCCTCAGGGGAACTGATCCCTGACATCAATTCCTCCAGCCCCACGTGATTCTGCCTCTGATAGAGCGCTCCGCACTTACAGCTCTTCAGGTTTGTCATGGAATAAATGAGCAATGACTGCTGAGACCAAGTTGGTTTTCCCCTCCAATCAAGGGTGACCCCTTGGTGATCATGCAGAACCAGACCCAAACCCAGGGCCGTCTCCACTTCTCTCCCCACCAGCAGTGTATCACTGACTCTTGCTTTTTCCACCACCCGAACCCCCCTCAGATCTGTTCACCTCACTGTCTTTTTTTTTTTCAGTCAAACAAGTTTCTTGTGTACACCATGAGAAATACTGATCATGGAGGGACTGGTTTGACTTTTGCTTCTACCATGATCAATGCGATCAGAGATTCCTTCATTGGCTTTTCTTAATTAGATATAAAGTCTATGATCTGAGCCAGAAGAGAACTGACCATCGCTTTTCCTTCAAAACGGTATTGATCATGAATTATTCCAAATTACCGGCATCACAGGCTTGCAGATTTGTCTGAACTGGGACTGACAGAACACAGTGGTCAGAGGTATAAACAAGAAAAGGGACACAGGGATTTTTGGACCGTCTTCAAACTCAAAACAAACAAATGGAGTTAAACTCTTAACTTAAACTCCATTTTTCCCCTGTGCTGTGTGAAGTTAAATTCTTTCTAATTCACATGATTCTAAAAATCAACTTGAAACCGGTCACATTACACCACGTGTGGCATAAACCTCGTGGCAACAGTAAGGACATGGAGCTCTGGGCCGACGTCTGCCTGTGTTTTTCCTTCACAGGTGGGTGTGAACCTCACTTTCTTAGATAGGAAGTGAAGTGAAAGTAACTCAATCGTGTCTGACTCTTTGCGACTCCATGGACTAATAGAGTCCATGGAAGTCTCAGGCCAGAATACTAGAATGGGTAGCCTTTTCCTTCTCCAGGGGATCTTCTCAATCCAGGAATAGAACTGGAGTCTCCTGCATTGCAGGTGGAATCTTTACCATCTGAGCCACAAGGGAAGCCCAGGAAGCAACAAGCTAATCCTCCCCACATGGGCATCAGTCACTGCCATCTGACCCCTAAATCCAGGGTTTGGTAATATGGAGACGGAAAGTCAGCTATGCCTGCCTGTGTCAGAGACTCATGTCTGACCTTCTGGAAGGTGTGGTCTGGTGAGCACATCCAGGAATCCTGGACCTATGACCCATGGCTCTTCCTGTACCAGCCAATCATCTCCCGTCTCTGGGTTTGCCTAAGCTTATGTGTGGGCCCAGTGGAGGAGATGTAAGAGATGTGGGTTCAACCCCTGGGTCAGGAAGATCCCCTGGAGAAGGGCATGGCGATCCACTCCAGTATTCTTGCCTGGAGAACCCCATGGACAGAGGAGCCCGGTGGGCTACATTCCATGGGGTCGCAAAGAGTCAGATACAACTGAAGCGACTTAGCATGCATTTATAAAATGGGTGTAAAGAGATGCACCATATCTCTTTCATGTTGGGATGAAATTAGTAGCTTTGAGGACCAGGAAGCATTCTCACATCCATGAGTGACTGCGAAGGTTATGACTGGGGCTGGAATTCCATCATCAGGCTCACTCAGGATGCGGAAACCAGCTGAGTGACTTTCCTGCCTGATGCCAGAGCACTCATTTTTTCTGTTTGCCATAGCCTCTCATGGGCCAGGATGACTGCCCAGCTGCAAACCCCAGCAGGGCATCTCCAGGCCCAGCTAGAGCTGCAGGAGAGAAGCTTCAGGCAACAGGACCTCAAAGCATCACTGTGTGCCTGCCATTTATTTCCAAAGACGACAGCATCTTTTGCATGAAATCCAAACTTGTCATCACCAATTGCAGCAGAAAAATGAAGGGCTGTCTTGGACCCACCACCTCAGGGCCCGAGCAGAGAAGCTCTGGGGAGGGGCCACCAAAATCCTGAGAAAGTGTTAGTCGCTCAATGGTGCCCAATTCTTTGGGCCCCCATGGACTGCAGCCCGCCAGGCACCTCTGTTAATGGGATCAAACCCAGGTCTTCTTTACTGTCTGAACCACCTGGGAAGCCCTAAATCTCGAGACCTTAGGACTTAGTCGGTTAACCTAACCAGGTGCTCAAGTGCCTGAGTAGGTGGGTTTGTTCAGACAGGCTAGAATACTCAAAGATGCAAAAGATGGTAGAGGCTTTTCTCTTGGTACCCAGAGTAGACTAGGCAGAGAGTGAAGCCAAGTGGAACAAACAGGCAGGCACCCCAAGCACAGCCTTCTCCCTGCCCCCATCCTATCTCTTGGCTCCCATTTGCTTTCTTCAGTTCAGTTCAGTCACTAAGTCATGTCCGACTCTTTGCAACCCCATGAATCGCAGCACGCCAGGCCTCCCTGTCCATCACCAATTCCCGGAGTTCACTCAGACTCACGTCCATCGAGTCAGTGATGCCATCCAGCCATCTCATCCTTTGTCATCCCCCTTCTCCTCCTGCCCTCAGTCTTTCGCAGCATCAGGGTCTTTTCCAGTGAGTCAATTCTTCGTATAAGGTGGCCAAACTATTGGAGCTTCAGCGTCAGTCCCTCCAATGAACATTCAGAACTTATTTCATTTAGGATGGACCGAGTGGGTCTCCTTGCAGTCCAAGGGACTCTCAAGAGTCTTCTCCAACACCACAGTTCACAAGCATCAGTTCTTCGGTGCTCAGCTTTCTTCACAGCCCAACTCTCACATCCATACATGACCACAGGAAAAACCATAGCCTTGACTAGACGGACCTTTGCTGGCAAAGTAACGCCTCTGCTTTTTAACAAGCTGTCTAGGTTGGTCATAACTTTTCTTCCACGGAGTAAGTGTCTTTTTATTTCATGGCTGCAGTCACCATCTGCAGTGATTTTGGAGCCCAGGAAAATAAAGTCTGACACTGCTTCCACTGTTTCTCCATCTATTTCCCATGAAGTGATAGGACCGGATGCCATGATCTTAGTTTTCTGAATGTTGAGCTTTGAACCAACTTTTTCACTTTCCTCTTTCACTTTCATCAAGAGGCTCTTTAGCTCTTCACTTTCTGCCATAAGAATGGTGTCATCTGCATATCTGAGGTTATTGATATTTCTCCCGGCAATCTTGATTCCAGTTTGTGCTTCATCCAGCCCAGCATTTCTCTTGATGTACTCTGCATAGAAGTTAAATAAGCAGGGTGACAATATACAGCCTTGACGTACTCCTTTTCCTATTTGGAACCAGTCTGTTTTTCCATGTCTAGTTCTAACTGTTGCTTCCTGATCTGCATACAGGTTTCTCAAGAGGCAGGTCAGGTGGTCTGGTATTCCTATCTCTTGAAGAATTTTCCACAGTTTATTGTGTTCCACACAGTCAAGGCTTTGGCATAGTCAATAAAGCAGAAATAGATGTTTTTCTGGAACTCTCTTGCTTTTTTGATGATCTAGCTGATGTTGGCAATTTGATCTCTGGTTCCTCTGCCTTTTCTAAATCCAGCTTGAACATCAGGAAGTTCACAGTTCACATATTGCTAAAGCCTGGCTTGGAGAATTTTGAGCATTACTTTACTAGCATGTGAGATGAGTGCAACTGTACAGTAGTTTGAGCAGTCTTTGGCATTGCCTTTCTTTGGGATTAGAACGAAAACTGACCTTTTCCAGTCCTGTGGCCACTGCTGAGTTTTCCAAATTTGCTGGCATATTGAGTGCAGCACTTTCACAGCATCATCTTTTAGGATTTGAAACAGCTCAACTGGAATTCCATCACCTCCACTAGCTTTGTTCGTAGTGATGCTTCCTAAGGCCCACTTGACTTCACATTCCAGGGTGTCTGGCTCTAGGTGAGTGATCATACCATCATGGTTATCTGGGTCATGAAGATCTTTTTTGTACAGTTCTTCTGTGTATTATTGCCACCTCTTCTTAATATCTTCTGCTTCTGTTAGGTCCATACCATTTCTGTCCCTTATTGAGCCCATCTTTGCCTGAAATGTTCCCTTGGTATCTCTAATTTTCTTGAAGAGATATCTAGTTTTTCCCATTCTATTGTTTTCCTCTGTTTCTTTGAACTGATCACTGAGGAAGGCTTTCTTATCTCTTCTTGCTATTCTTTGGAACTCTGCATTCAAATTGGTATATCTTTCTTTTTCTCCTTTGCTTTTGGCTTTTCTTCTTTTCACAGCTATTTGTAAGGCCTCCCCAGACAGCCATTTTTCTTGGGGATGATCTTGATCCCTGTCTCCTGTACAATGTCATGAACCCCTGTCCACAGTTCATCAGGCACTCTATCAGATCTAGTCCCTAAAATCTGTTTTTTACTTCCACTGTATAATCATAAGGGATTTGATTTAGGTCATACCTGAATGGTCTAGTGGTTTTCCCTATTTTCTTCAATTTAAGTCCGAATTTGACAATAAGGAGTTCATGATCTGAGCCACAGTCAGCTCCCAATCTTGTTTTTGCTGACTGTATAGAGCTTCTCAATCTTTGGCTGCAAAGAATATAATCAATCTGATTTCAACCAGTGTTGACCATCTGGTGATGTCCATGTGTAGAGTCTTCTCGTGTGTTGTTGGAAGAGGGTGTTTACTATAACCAGTGCATTGTCTTGGCAAAACTCTATTAGCATTTGCCCTGCTTCATTCTGTATTCCAAGGCCAAATTTGCCTGTTACTCCAGGTGTTTCTTGACTTCCTACTTTTGCATTCCAGTCCTGTATAATGAAAAGGACATCTTTTGGGGGTGTTAGTTCTAGAAGGTCTTGTAGGTCTTCATAAAACCATTCAACTTGAAACCGTTCAACCATTCAGTTTGAAAGGAACAAGCAGTCAACCTTCTGACTTTCCACTAATTCCCACTTTGTGCATGCTAAGTCGCTTCAGTTATGTCAGGCTCTTTGAGACCCTATGGACCACAGCCTGCCAGGCTCCTCTGTCCATGGGATTCCCCAGGCAAGAATATTGGAGTGGGTTGCCATGCCCTCCTCCAGGGGATCTTCCAGACTCAGGGATTGAAGCCGCATTTCTAATGTCTTGTGCATTGTCAGGCGGGTTCTCTACCCCTAGTGCCACCTGGGAAGTCCCAGTTTGCACTTTATAGCCTATTTAAGCAAAGATGCTTCTGTCCCATCTAAATCACTATCCATGGTGGCTGCGGGGGACACAGCATTTGATCAGCCTCTATTCAGTGTTCCCTGTACTTCCATTCCGGTGTCTCTTCGACCATAAAGTCCTGGAAGTGTACACTTATCACCGCTTCTCTGCCGATGAGAAGCAGAACTTCATGGGAAGTTCAGGCAGCATTTTAGACCCTTCACCCGCTGAGACGAGATGGTTCAGTTCGGCTTTCTTGGCAGCATTTCTTCTCCCAGCTTATATGATCCCCCACTTCCCTGGGTACACCCTGGTCCTTGTTCAGGAACTGTTAGGCTGTATCCTGTTTCAATAATATAAGTTACCTTATTATCTCCCATCCAAATTCTGCATAGCCAGCTGCTCAAGACTCTGGGATAATGCAAACAATGCTGACTTCTGTTCTCAGTTGCTGATCTTTTTTTTTTAAAGAAACTTTTTTTTCATGAAAACAAGAGGCAGTTTTCACAGGTGGAGTGCTGCGGCCTTTCTCTTCTAAGCTCTGCATCTGCCAGCGTCTGACAATGCTGTCTGGGGGGCTCGGGGGCCAGTGCCATTCCAAACGGCTTCACGAAGCTTTCACTTGAGGAGGGGGGCCGGGCCCTGGCCAGCACACTGCAACCAGTGTGAGAACGCAAGCAGCTGGCTCTTTATAACAGCCCCGAACTGGAAGCAACCCAAATGTCCATCAGCTGTAGAATGGAGAAATAAATGGTGATGCATTCACACAATGGAATACCCGCCAACACAAAGAGAGCCAGCCACCTCTCAGTCATCAATACATGGATGAGCCTCACAGACATGACGTGTGTGGAAGAAGGCAGGCACACAAGAGAGCACACCGCAGGATCCCATTTACAAAAAGCACAAACTCAGGCGAAATTCTTCAGTGGTGTTAGAAGTAGGGTGCTGGGTCCCCTGGGGAGAGAGAATGAGGACTTCCAGTTCTGTTTCTTTCATCTGATGCTGATTAAACAGGTGTGTTCGGTTTGTGAGGATTCACTCAGCTGGACACCAAGATTATGAGCCTTTTTCTCATTGGCTTTGTCCGGGTGTGTTCTGATGCCTCTGTTTCTCAGCTCTATGTATTTATTAAACCTTTATTTTACATTGCAGCATAGCTGATTAACAATGTTGTGATGGTTTCAGGTGGACAGCAAAGGTACTCAGCCATACATATACGTGTATCCGTTCTCACCCCAACTCCCCTCCCGTCCAGGCTGCCACCTAACATTGAGCAGAATTCCCGGTGCAGTACAGTAGGCCTTGTTGGTTATCCATTTTAAACATAGTCAACCCCATGCTCCCTAAATATCCCTTCCCCCTATTCTTCCCAGCTGGTAACCATACGTTCCTTCTCTAAGCTAAGCTCTATTTAACCTATGAAGATGCACAACTATTTCTTCGAATGCAGAGGAATCCCTGGAAAAAGAACCTATGAATTATCATTCTTTTTTTTTAATCTTTAAAATGTTAAACTCACTTAGAGATCACACCTTGATCACATGTTAGGTATCTTGTGAATGTTACCTGACAGATTTATTCTTGAGGTAACAGTTTTATTCTTCTTACCTATCTGAACTGACTTTAGGAAATCATGAGAAAATCAATTCTGTTCGCTTGATTGCTGGCACCACAATAATTCTTTTTTTTTTTTTTTTGGCCTAGTGGCAGGTGGGATCTTAGCTTCCCAGCCATGCCCCTGCAGCAGAAGTGCAGAGGTTTAACCACTGGACCACCAGTAAAGTTCCCCATAATAATTCTTTACAAAATGTGTTACTTTTTTTTTTTTTTTTCCAAAACAGAAAAGAACCTTTTTGTGTCCCCTGAGGAATAGCTTATTGGGAGCAACTTTGAGGAAACAAGAAATCAGAAGGAGCCATCAAAACCCACATACTGCCCTCGTAAGCTCTAACCTCATCACGTAGGTCTCTGAAATGCAATTTCATTCTTTCTGGGCAGCATGTACTGTTTAGGTGACTGAACGGAAGTCAGATTCTCAAATCTGTGGTTTTAAGATAAAGTTCTCCTGAAATAGAACTCTTGTTCAAGACATGTAGGATGAGTCACTGCCATTGTTACCAGCAAGAAACTCGAATTGCATTTTAAAATCTAGTACCAGCGTGATTGGGACTCCCCTGGTGGCTCAGTGGTAAAGAACCCACTTGCCAACGCAGGAGACAGGGTTCAGGCCAAGACAGTCCCCTGGAGAAGGGGATGGCAACCCGCTCCAATATCCTTGTCTGGAGAATCCCATGGACAGAGGAGCCTGGCAGGGGCTACAGGGCATGAGGTTACAAAGAGGTGGACACACTGAGCGACTAAACAGCCGTCAATGTAATTACGTTTAACTGATACATTCTAATAATGTGCCTGCATAATTTCCCCAACACAATCCTGGGATGTTTTCTCTGCAGAACCCACGTTTCAGGCTTTCCCTGAAGGAGGAAAATTTGAAACTGCTCTTTTTAGAACCCGAACTCACTTTGCTTTGTGTTGCATTCACGTCTCTGAGCTGGTTGCTATTACTGTTTAGTCGTTAAATCATGTTTGACTCTTCTGTGACCCCATGGGCTGTAGCCTGCCAGGCTCCTTTGTCCATGAGCTGGTGGGCCTGAGTTAAGACCTGCACGCCTCTTTCGTTGGTGTGATTTTTTCTTTTTTTTAAGATTTCTTTCCTGTTTATTATTATTTTTTTTAATGTGGACCATTTTTCAAGTCTTTAATGAATGTGTTACAATATTTTTATCTCTTTTGTTTGTTTTGACTTGAAGACATGTGGGATCCCACCTCCCCAACCAGGGATCGAACTGGCACCCCCTGCATTGGAAAATTAAGTCTTAACCACTGGACTGACAGGGAAGTCCCTTTGTAGTGAGATGTTAACCCCTCAGAACGTGTCCCTGACAAAACCATCACATTCACCATAAAAAGCCCGGGGCCTCGGCCTCTGCCAGGCTCTCCTGTCAATCATGGGCTGCCTTTCAGAAGCAAGGACTTGATGAGGTGGCCACTGAATTGTCCATCAGAACTTCCTGATGAAGAAAAGAAAGATCACAAGCTCAGATACCCCGGGGCCTCAGCGAGACTTCCAGAGCCAGGCCTAACCTGGAAACCTGATTATCAGCATCAGGCCCAGAGGGGAGGAGATGGGGGAAGGAAGGGTGGGGAAAGTCAACACCTGGGCCTTCTGGAGGGCCTCACTTGCTGATAGGATCATCTACACCCTTTTTCTAGATTCCACAAGCACCAAAGGATTGCTGCTTTCCAACTGCGGTGCTGGAGAAGACTCCTGAGAGTCCCTTGGACTGCAAGGAAATCAAACCAGTCGATCCTAAAGGACATCAGTCCTGAATATTCACTGGAAGGAAGCTCCAATACTTTGGCCACCTGATGTGAAGAACTGACTCATTGGAAAACACCCTGATGCTGGGAAAGATTGAGGGCAGGAGGAGAAGGCGATGACAGAGGCTGAGATGGTTGGATGGCATCACCGACGCAATGGACATGAGTTTGAGCAAACTCCAAAGGATAGTGGAAGACAGGGGAGCCTGGCATGCTTTAGTCTAGGGGGTCACAAAAAGTCAGACATGACTTAGCAATTGAACAACAACAATACAATATTTGATTTTCCCTTTCTGACTTACTTCACTCTGTATAACAGTCTCTAGGTCCACCCATGTCTCAGCAAATGGCACAATTTCATTCCTTCATTTGAAATTAAGTTGTTTGTTTTGTTTTTTTTTTAAGGGAGAAAAACAGTGAAAGCATTGAAATACTAAGTCACTTGTTCTGAAAACCCAGAAGGATGGTGGGGCTGCTTGAGGGGCCTGGTTCACCGGACACACCAACCACAGATGCAGGAGGGCCGGGAGCTGGACAGCGTCCGTGAGGACATGGGCTCTGGAGCCGCGCTCATCTTTAATGCATGGCTGGGATGTGTGCTCCTGACATCTCAAGCGGGGATGCGGGAGTCTGGGATGCTCTCCCAGCCACTCTTGGCTCCCTGTGAGCACTACCCTTCACATCTCATTAGACCTGTCTGCATCCATCTGGACCCTGTCAATCTTGATCCCGAGCAGGTGGGAGGGAGTAGGTGAGTGGAAGGAGGTGTATGAGGCTCTGGAAAGAAGCAGGGCTGCCTGAGCCCCAAGACCAAAGTGGGTAAGGGTTTGGGCTTAAATGAAATGAAATTGGATCTGAGCTCCTCTACTAACTGTGTCATTTTTGGCAAGTTACTCAACCTCTCTGTATCCCAGTTTCCTCATTCATAAAATAGGGGCCACTAAAACTTACTGCACAATTGGCTTTTAGGGGACTTGCCTAGGGGTCCAGTGGTTAAGACTCCACGCTTTCACTACAGGGGTGCAAGTTCGATCCCTGGTTGGGGGAACTATTATCCCTCATGACGTCAGCTTAAAAAAATAAGAGCAAACTCATTAAGATGTATGTATTACGTGTGCAATTTTGTATGTCAACTATATCTGAATAAAGCTTATAAAAGATTGGCTGTGAGGATGAAATGAGCACAAGGCGTGCACGCCAGTACCTGGTACCCACTGAGGCATCAGCAAATGATAACTTACAAAACATCCCCAGGGCTTCCCTGGTGGCTCAGTGGTAAAGAATCCGCACGCCCGTGCAGGAGACCAGGGCTCGATCCCTGATCCGGGAAGATCCCTTATGCCACGCGGCCACTAAGCCCCTGTGCCACAACTACTGAGCCTGTGCTCTGGAGCCTGGAGCTGCAACCATCGAGCCCCGGAGCCGCAACTCCTGAAGCCAGAGTGCTCCGGAGCCTGTGCTCCTCAGGAGAGGCCAGGATAGCCAGAAGCCAGAGCGCTGCAACCAGAGAGCAGCCCGAAGTCGCTGCAATTAGAGGAAAACCCTCGCAGCAAGGAAGATCCAGCACACCAAAAATAAATACAGAAAATCATAAAGAAACATCCGCAACCCCAGTGCCATCTGCTGGGCCCTCAGCCGCGCCTTCCTCGCTGCTTCAGTGTTTTCTTCTGTGGAAACAGCAAGTTTGGGCATCACTGGAGCTTGAGGGTGGTCTGTAACAGAAGGAAGAGACCCCCCTTCCACCACTGCCTCAGAGAGAAGAGTTCCATACTCTGATTCTGGCCAACAGACTTCCTGCTGAACTGAAACCTTCAAGACATGCTCAGAAGAGCCGCATGGTTTTCTTAATTTTTATTTTGTAAAAGGCAAAAAAGTATTACAGCATGGCATGAAAACGATAACAAAGTTTCTATAAAAATCTAAGACACAAGTACTCCCTATATTACTTTGCTCCGACTGCCACAACAGAGTCCCACAGACCACAGGGTTTAAACAATAGAAATGCCTTTTCTCATTGTTCTGGAGGTCAGAAGTGCGGCGGCGTTGGTTGCAGCTACCACGTTACCTGAAAGGCCCTGAATGCAGTCACATTCTGAGGTCCCAGGGGCTAGGACTTCAACATACAAATTGGGGAGGACAAGATTCAGCCCATCACACTCCCCAGTGGTTAGTTTCTGGATGCTCCCACCGTCCACTGCGCCATGTTTGGGAAATCCCCAATGCTTGATAGATTGCCCCGATTTCTTTAAGGAAGGAGATGAACAGGCAGGCTTTATCAACCATGCAGAACATCATGGCTTAATCAGAACAGATCAAAGTAAAGGAAGTTAATGAAACCCTGGCTGCAAAAGTCGCCCTAGGTGTGTTTGCTGAGAGATGGAGAGCAGACAATGATCCCAACAGTCAGGCTCACCTTGGCAGAGACCCCAGCGGAAGCCTGGACCCCACGCTTTCCCAGTTTAGCATTCCTGCACCTCAGGGTAGGTGGGGGGAAGGGCGAGGACAAGGGTTTCTGGCAAGAATAAGTTTCACCCAGAGCCCTTTTCCTTCACAGATGTCCCTTTCCTGGTAGGTGAGCTCAGTTCTAAGCACATTTGTATTAGAAAAGCACTGAAGTGGAAGAATGATGAAGGACTTCCTGGTGGTCCAGTGGGTAAAACTCTGCTTCCGGTGCTGGGGACGCATGTTCAATCCCTGGTCAGGGAACTAAGTACCCACACGTTGTGTGGCATGGCCAAAAGAAAAAAAAGAATGAGGAAAGAAAAGGTGTGGGTTGTTGCAACAACTGGCAGATTTGACAAATGGCCAGATTTTTTAAATATAAAGAAAATCAACTCTGAATATTCATTGGAAGGACTGATGTTGAAGCTTGTTCCAGTAATTTGGTCCCCTGATGCAAAGAGCCGACTCATTAGAAAAGACCCTGGTGCTGGGAAAGATTGAGGGCAGGAGGAGAAGGGGACGGCAGAGGATGAGATGGTTGGATGGCATCACCAACATAAAAGACATGAGTTTGAGACAATCTAGGAGATTGTGATGGAGAAGGAAGCCAGTGGTGCTGCAATCCATGGGGTCGCAAAGAGTCAGACACAACTTAGCGACTGAACAACAACATTGAAAAGATATATAATGCCAGTGTGCATTGCATCTTACATGGGAGCTCTATATTTTGAATTACCTAACTACCACTATTTTGTCAGTTAGAAATGGTCTGGTTTTTACATTAAAAAAAAAACACAGCCCAGTGGAGCAGAAGGAAAAGATAGGGCGCAGCTGGTCGGGTCTAAGCTGGCCCTTGTCTGTCTCTCTCTTTTCCCTCATTTAACTCCCTGCACATCTTGGTTTTGTCCCTTCAATGTCTGAGCTCATGAGGACTCTGCACATCCTGGACCCTCCACTTGGAATCCTTCTTCCTCACGTCTCAGGGTGGCTTACTCATTTTTATCCATCACGTCTCAGATCAGAAGCATGGATCCCAGGAGAGGTTTCCCTTGCCCTAGCTCCAGTATACACTATCCCAGTGATTCTCAAGTGTGGTTTCAGACCAGCGCTATCAGCCTCAGCTAAGAGCTTGTTAGACAAGCAAATCACCAAGCCTCACTGCCAACCTTGACCAGGAACTCTGAAAGGCTGGCCTAGCTATTTTCAATTTAGCAAGCTTCCTAAGGAGCTTCTCAGCTGGTTTCCCAGGTGATTCGATGGTAAAGAACCTGCACACCAATGTAGGAGACACGGGTTTGATCCCTGGGTGGGGAAGGTCCCCTGAAGAAGGAAATAGCAATCCACTGCAGTATTCTTGCCTGGGAAATCCTATGGATGGAGGAGCCTGGTGGGCTACAGTCCATGAGGTCACAAGAATTGGACACGACTTAGTGACTAAAGACAAAACCCCCGAGGGGAGCTCATGTACATTCAGTGGGACAGCTCTGGCCCCCATTCCTTGATGTATTTCCTCTGTGGCTCCTATCACTCTAAAATTTCCTAATTCACTTGCTCAATTCTGGTCCAATTCCCCTTACTGGAGTCAAAGAATCCTAATAAGGGTGGAAACCTCTTTTGCCTTGATCACCGCTATAAACCCTGAGACCCCAGTGAGGTCTCAGTAAGCAACTGGTGCATCAGTGAATGAATGATTTGATGGAGAGATTACACGAGCGGAGACTTCAGAGTTGGACAGTGTGGGCTGAATCCCAACTCTGCCGCTGCCAGCTGTGTAGCCAAGGCAGTCATACTTCCTAAGACTATTTCCTCCTCTGTAAAATGGGGTCAAACTACGATCTATCTTAAGACTGTTGGAAGATAAAATGAGGAAAAAATTTTAAAATCCATGGATAAAATCCCACATTAGGTGCTTCATAGGTGCTTAATCGATGTATATTATTTTTTTAATGATAAATTTTATTTTTAAATTTTTGGCCGCCTTGAATGGCATGCAGGATCCCAGTTTCCTGACCAGGGCTTGAACCTGCTCCCTGCGGTGGGATCACTGAGTCTTAACCACTGGACTGCCAGGGAAGTCCTTTGATGTATATGATTATGATTACAGTTGTCATTAATTAGCTCATGAGGACTCTGCACATCCTGGACCCTCCGCTTAGGAATAGGACTAGATTAGCTAGTCCCCTCCTTCTTTATGGTCAACAGAACACAGGAGGCCCCCGGGGATGAGAGATCAGCGGGGAAATTTGAAGGGGAGGGAGAGGGTATAAGATGGGCAAAGAGAGTTGTTAATATTGGCAAGCAATAAGACAAGGTGGACTGTGTCCTCAGGACTCCCAGGACAACAGGCGGAAGAAGCAAAAGTTTTGGTAAATGCAGGCTGGTGAACATGGAGAGAACCAGCTCTTCGCAAGCAAGCCTGTAGCCAGGGAGCAGAGCCTGGATCCCGAGGCAGAGAGGGAGGCCCTGAGTTCTGACCAGTATGCCACCCCAGGAGCTTGCTTTGTCTTCCCCATGAGCTCCTCTTCTGAATAAGCACAAAGCTAGGAGTGTCTTCTGGGCTCACTTGTTGTTTGGAGCCCAAACACACTTGTCTCCCCACTAATCCGCTTCATGTTCTCTCTCACTCAACAAGAGAGGTTTCACTCAGGGTTGCCTGTATCCAAAGGTGCCTTTAAAACTGTTATTCTCCATGGCAACTGAAACAATAGAGTACAGCGCTTCACCCAGATCCCCAGGTTTCTCTCTTTCCAAACCCTTTTCAATTACTGAAGAAACGTGGTATGAACAACAACGTCGTGGTCTTCTTTCTAAATCTCAAAGCCTGACGGAATAGGTTTTTTTAGCAAGTGCGGTGGTCATGTGTTCTGATTTCATAAAACTCTGCACACAAAAATATGGACATCCAAAGAGTGACTCTAGTCACTGACAGTTTACACAATTAAAGATTTCTCTGTTTTTCCTTCCTAAACAAATTTGAAGCAGTGTCCCTTTAAATAGTTAGGTGTCCCTGGCCTGTGCTTTTAAAATGGATCTCACAAAATCTCAGCTTACTCAGAATTATTGGGAATGTGCTGCCTATAAAGCAAGGACGGGGCCCAGGGAGGTGCAGTGGAAACAGCCTTGAATTCCCAGGGTCAGTGGTGGTGGCGGCGGGCGGGGCGGGTCTCCGGG
>SJYQ01078066.1:71473-86188 GCA_006410935.1 Redunca redunca
TTGACTTTTTATTCTTTACTTTTTTTTTTTTTTTTTTTTCTCCTCTTTTTTTTTTGTTTATTTTTTTAAAGATGAACATTTTTAATGATAAAAGGTACAATTCACAAAGAAGATAGACATCACAAACCATTAGACACCTAACAACAAAGAAACAAAGGTACATAAAACAAAAATCGAAGAAATACAATGGAAAAAAATACATAATCATAGTGAGGCATATTAACATTTTTTGAGAATATTTTGTCAAGTGCAGAAAAAATAAGAATAAAAGCATCTTGAATTATGTTATCAATAATTTACATATAATAGATTTATATCTATATTAATTTGTATTAATCTTGTATTCTACACAAATATATTTAAAATTTTTCTATCTCATACATTGCATCCTGCATCGGATATCGACTATCAAGTAAGAAACGAATCGCCAGTCGATATCCGCTCTTTTTATCTTTGTTGGTTTCACAGCCATTTTCCATCACCCAGGCTTAGACCCGGGTCACCTTTGACTTCACCTCTCTTGCCACCTTCATCCCTTTTGAAGGGTCGTGTCCTGTCTGTCCTCCTCTATGGCCCTTCCTTCTGACCCCACTTTTCCATCCCTATCCCCACAATCTTAATCGACCCCCCTTCATCACACTCTGACTGTTGGGTTACTTCCTGGTGCCCAGCCTCTTGTTTTTGCCTCTTCCAGGAATCTGCATATCACCCCTGGATTAATGTCTTCCGAAACATTTCTTTATGTCACTCCTCTTTTAAAAGCCATTAGTGGGGCTTCCCTGGTGGTCCAGAATCCATCTGCCAATGCAGGGGACGTGGCTTCAATCCCCAGTCCAGGAAGATCCCACACGCCACACGGCAGCTAAGCCCATGCGCCACAACGACTGAAGCCTGCGCTCCCTGGAGCTCAGAGTCTGCAACAAGGGAAGCCAGTGCAGCCAGAAGCCCCCACACTGCCAGGCAGAGTGGCCCCGCTCGCTGCAACTCGAGAAACCGTGAGTGCAGCAACCAAGACCCAGCACAGCCAAAAATAAGTAAATGAAAATTTAAAATCAAGTTACGTAGATTCAAATATCTGTAAAAGACAAAAATAAAAAAAAAATTAAGAGCCACTAACAGTTCTCTGTTGCCTTCCAACTGAGAGCTAAACTCTTTAGCTGGACTTCGAAACACTCCACAGTCAGGCTCTGCCTGCCTTTCCAGTTCAGTGACTCACTGCTCCCCTAAATGGGCCTCACCTTCAACAAAACTGATTGTGCTTTATGTTTTCTCTTCTTTCCCCATAGTTTTCTCATTGTCTGGTATGTTCTTTGTCTTCTTTCACCTCAGACACATCTTTCCAAATCTCTGCTTCAAATACTACCCAAGAACTGGGTCAAAATTCCTACTCTCAGCTTTAAAGTTCCTTCACTGATTGCCTGTGGTCATATGTTGTAGGAATTTATGTACATGTCTTATTTCTCCAACTAAATTGAAAACTTTGTGGTAGTATAGATGCATTCCATATATCTTATACCCTTCTGTTAGACCTATAGAATGATAGGCACAGCCTAGCCAACACACGTTGGAAGGAACAGCCGAGTGAGAGTATTCAAGAACAGAACTTCCCTGGTGGTCCAGGGGT
Source organism: Redunca redunca (assembly GCA_006410935.1). NCBI lineage: Eukaryota > Metazoa > Chordata > Mammalia > Artiodactyla > Bovidae > Redunca > Redunca redunca. The sequence continues at coordinate 73,098 of SJYQ01078066.1, forward strand.
TGGGAATCCTCGCTCCCAATCCAGGGGTCCCGAGTTCTATCCCTGGTCTGGGAACAAGATCCCACATGCTGTAACCAAGAGTTTGCATGCTGTACCTAAGACCTGCTGCTGCTGCTGCTAAGTCGCCTCAGTCGTGTCCGATTCTGTGCGACCCCATAGACGGCAGCCCACCAGGCTCCCCCGTCCCTGGGATTCTCCAGGCAAGAACACTGGAGTGGGTTGCCATTTCCTTCCCCAATGCATGAAAGTGAAAAGGGAAAGTGAAGTCGCTCAGTCGTGTCCAACTCTTCGAAACCCCATGGACTGCAGCCTACCAGGAGACCTGGGGCAACCAAATAAATAAATAAATATAAATTTTTTTAAAAAGAATGTTCAAGAACAAAGTACATCATACAACTCGAGAGGAGGTAGTCCCATTTTCAATGAGACTTCTGAGCAAAAGGTCATTTTTAAAACCGATCCCAGCCATCTGTATAAATTTACCTCTGGCTTCCTGTTGCCTTTTCACGCTTAGTCGCTGTCTTGCCTGGCCCTTTGCAACTCCAAGAACTGTAGCCTACCAGGCTCCTCTGACCTTGGGGATTCTCTAGGCAAGAACACTGCCTAGAGGGGGTGGCCATGCCCTCCTCCAGGGGATCTTCCCCATCCAGGGATCAAGTGATTCCTTGATCTTTTGTGTGTCTGCGTTAGCAGGAGGGTTTGTTACCACTAGTGCCACCTAGGAGGCCCTAGAATGTGCTGGCACGAGTGTGTGCTGAGTCATGTCCAACTCTTTGTGACCCTTGGACTGTAGCTCACCCCCAGTCCATGGGATTTTCCAGGCAAGAACACTGGAGTGGGTTGCCATTCCCTCCTCCAGGGCCTGTTGCCTTTGGTTTTGTTGAAATTAGGCTTGAACATGAAATAGCCAAATGGTTTTTCCATGAACAAAATGTCTTTTTCTTGCCCTGGCTACATAGGACAATGAGACATGAACACAATACGAGTCTAAATTTCCAGTCAAAGTTTGGTCTTTGGCAAATATCATTAAACTTTTATTTCTAGACCCTCTGAAAGTCTGGTTTAATCTCCTAAGAACTACTAGAAACCATGATTCTAACGTGATTAGATTTCTTCTTCCAGAGTAAGGTAAACAGTGTCTTCTAAAAATAAAACTGGAAGAAAATGACATCATCAAAGCAGGGGCAAGTTCTTAGCCTTTTAATTCTACAGAATTGACATTATTATGGTCTGCTCAAGTGGTTCTGTTGTATGTAACCAACATACCCATGGGGGAGGAAAAAAATGGCAAGTTTTGATCTATTATAATTATTGATTCTTTTTGCTTTGGTTGTTGGCAAGTAATTTTTAGTAGTCCCAGAAAGCAATGTTTTTCTTTGTAATGCTAACCTTGAGGGTGTTGTTATGTCAGTGAGTACTTGGCTAGTTGGTTTGCAATTTTGCCAAATTGCTTGGAATCTGAAAAGAAAAAAACAATGTATGAAACAGATTTTTTAATTAATGACTTGATATTAAGTGGATCTGGCTGCATTATCTCTGCTTTCTCATTTTAGTCAGAAGAGGGTAAGCACAGAAACATTTTGAGTCAAAGCTTAGTTGGAGCAAATTCTGAACAGGACAAGTATCTGTAGTCCGTCTATCACAAACGTGTCATCTGTCTGTCTGCCACATATGTACACTTCTGTTGCACCCTTTGTTTTTTGGAGACCAAATCTTGTGTTATTTCAGAGAAAAAAGATGTTCATCAGATGTGATCTGAACTGTCTACGATTGAAAACAGTGTGTCAGCAGATGCGCATTATTGCGCAGAAAGTAGACAAAAATCGAGGACATACTGTGTGGCACAGGGAGCTGAAGGGAACGAGACTCAGCACATCGGAATAACTGATAACGGGGCTTCCCAGGTGGCTCGGTGGTAAAGATTGTGCTTGCCAGTGCAGAAGCCGCAGGAGACCCAGTTTCAATCCCTCAGTCGGGAAGATCCCTCGAGAAGGAAATGGCAATCCACTCCAGTATTCTTGCCTGGAAAATTCCACCGACAGAGGAGCCTGGCGGGCTACAGTCCATGGGGCAAAGGGTTTGACACGACTTAGCGACTGAACAACAACAATAGTGGAAAAGACCCTGAAAAAGAATGTATACATAAATATTTGTGTGCATATACATATATATGACTGAATCACGTTGCTGTACACCTGAAACGTTGTACTTCAACTGTACAATAAAAATAAAGGAAGTAAGCATGGATCCTGTGAACTTCCTCATGGGGATTTGCCCAGCATGTGAATGCCTGAGGCCACTTACACTCCAAGATCTGTAGTATCTTCTGTCATGGAGAGCATGGACACGGTAAGAAGAGAAGAGGGATGTGACTCTTTCAGGTAAAATCATCAATTCAGTGAAGCAAAAATATGAACATCTGTGATGGCCATGCCTTACAGATTACCGACTATGGGGGTGTGATTGATCACGGACCCCAGCTGCTCCACTCAAACCTGGCATCTGTGTTTGCATTGGGACCGTGCGTCCCACGGGCTGCTCTCCATCAGTGCCCGAGCTGCACACAGTATGAAGGCAAGTCTGGGCCTGGGAGCCACAGGACTCCTCTGGCTTCTTGGGAGCAGCCTCACAGCACGGCAACCCAGGAGACCCTCACCCAACTTTTCCTCCCTCTCTACTTCACTCAGAGTCAAACTAGTACCAGTCTCCAGCCTTCCTCAGCTTCTTTTCTATGTTCTCTCACACAAGCATTCCCCATCCCCCAATATGTTCTTGCACATTTAATTCCATCTGTTTCTCTCCAATGACCTGGATTAATGCAGCATCTACTCTGTGCAAAGTATCCTTCTGTGACACATTTGATAAACCTCTGCCAATGGAAATAGAAGAGTCGCCCGCCCGTTTCCTTGCTCCTGGCTTGTAGAGAGCTGAGCTGTGGGTACACGGGCTGGGAAAGGGGTGCACTTTTTCTGATGTTCAGCATGAATTCTGTGGATCCTTACCGGCATCATTCATTTATTAAATCCATTGTCCCTTCAGTCGCAAAATGGCATACACTTCTCTTAAGCATCTTGATGAAGTAAGAACATCTGTGAGCAATGCTCTAACTGGATGGTGAATGAAATTTAACAGTTGGCTTTTCAAGAATAACTACCACATCCCAAAATGGGATGGATACAGTTAGGGTTCAGAGCAGGCAGTATACGTTTCCAAACTTTACTCAAGAAGAATGGGCTTCCCAGGTGGTGCTAGGGGTAAAACACCATCTTGCCAATGTAGGAGAGATAAGAGACACAGGTTCGATCCCTGGGTCAGGAAAAACCCCTGGAGGAGGGCATGGGAACCCACTCAGATATTCTTGCCTGGAGAACCCTGTAGACAGAGGAGCCTGGCAGGTGAACACTGAAGCAACTTAGCAAGCACACACACAGGAAGAATATTTAATCTCATCAGGAATATTTAATCTCATTAGGAAGCAACTGAGATTGGCTGTTGCTTCTGGCCAAATATTCCTTCCTAGGCCCTCTTGGACTGGTCACTTATCTTCACAATGTTTTCATTTTTTCACCTACAAAGCAAGGAAATTTGCTCTAGGGGTGTGAAATTCTGCCTTTGTGTAACTTGTAGAGAGCTGACTTACACAGTAGAAGATCTCGGCGGCCTCCAAGGGTAAGCAAAACCGTAGCTTCACCTTGGAGTCAGGTTCCAGGAAGATGCAAATCAGAGGTGCAACAGTATCTGGGCAAATTTCCTTGCTTTGTAGGTGAAGAAATGAAAACATCATGAAGATAAGCGACCAGTCCAAGAGAGCCTAGGAAGGAGTATTTGATCAGAAGCAACAACCAATCTCAGTTGCTTCCAACAAACAAAGAAATTGAAATTTATTATCAGATTTGGCCACCCGATACAAAGAGCTGACTCATTGGAAAAGACCCTGATGCTGGGAAGGATTGAAGGCAGGAGGAGAAGGGGGCGACAGAGGATGAGATGGTTGGATGGCATCACCGACTCAATGGACGTGAGTTTGAGCAAGCTCCAAGGGACAGTGAAGGACAGGGGAGTCTGGCCTGCTGCAGGTCACGGTGTCACAAAGAATGACACGCAACTCAGCAACTGAACAACAGTGAGGCTGTGAGGAGAGGGTGAGGTGGGAAGTGATTCCTTAATGGGTATGGGGTGTTTTAATGGGATAATTAAAAAACTTGACACCGACTGGAGCTGATGGTTGTGCAACTTTGGGAATAACCTAAATACCACTGAATTGTACACTTTAACATGGTTAGTTGTATATTATGTAAATTTTACCTCAATAAAAATACAAAATGGTTAGTAGGAGAGTGGATGATTATGCTTGTTTTCAATATACAAGCACATGATTGATATGGATAATCTGTAATTAAATAAAACACTCAGACAGTCACGAGTAGATTACTTTAGAGTTTGTCATTTAAGAAATACCAGCTTTCTTTGGTAGCTAAGCTGACCTATCCTTGGAGCAAAGACGGTCCTCTGTCATTCGTATCCATCCTCATCGAGGGATGCTGGTCCGCTCGGAGGACTGGCACCCGGGGCTGTCCACCAGGCATGTTCCCGCCCCCTCTGAGCACCGAAGGGCCCCTTGTTGGATTTTCTGTGGCACTGTTCCCCTAAGACCCCTTCTTCCTTTCAGAGCTGGGAGGCTTTGTTTTATAGGTGCTCTGATGTTGTTCCTAAGATCTACAAGCTGAGTCTGCCACAGAAGTGCCAGCAAGAGCTGGATTCTCTGGGAAGAAGAAACATAGCTCCCCTGGACACCATCACACCCAGCCAGCTGCTCCATTTCTTCCCAAGACGTTTTACCAGAGAACAGGCATGAGCTGGAGATGGCTTATCCAAGCAACACAAAATGTTCACATCCAAATCTGAAGTTGGCCTTTGCCCTCACAATGTAAAGCTTATGTGTCCACCAGCCTGCACTGAGTAATTATTCTCAAGAGCCGAGCTCTGCGGGTTAAAACAACTTCCTCGGTTGTTGAGACAATTCCCCAGAGACGGTCATCTGGTGTGCATCCAGGATGTCTGCCCAGAGTCCTATTTTCTTCTCAGGACCTTCTCCTCAATCAATCAGCCAACCAGCTATCATTCCTGCCTGCCCACGCACGCCCTCTCTGCCTTCCTTCCTGCCTTCTCTTCTTACTTATCATCTTTGTCTTCAGCAACTTTATAACAGAACAGGAAATGCTACGCTCTTTACACTGATCACTGAATTATTGCATTTGGTAAAGAGTATTGCACAGTTGTAATGTGCAATTTTTATCTTGGTCTACTGTTCTAAGTATTTCATTCACAATTCTCTTTTATCAGGATATTCATTTGAGTAACTGGAGGGATGTGAAAGGGCAGCTTTTCCCCCAACAACCGGAAGGATATTAAAAGGAGTATTTGAGAAAATACGCATCAGTGAACAAGTAAGTTTGGGAGACACTGAATTAAACCAAGTTAAACATGCTTCTTTACATAGGATTTCTTAGATAATCAGTAAGAGTTGTAAGTTTTCAAAATGGGGATTTGAAGCATTCCCCAAATTTACTTGATTAAGGCACTCTTTTTGTGAGGCATTTCTAGTAGGACTTCGAAAAACTATAGTTTGCAAAGATTTTTGTTACATCTTCTTAAAAGAAATTTTGGAACTGTTCACTCCACTGCATATTTTAAGCTGATATTTTAAAACTTCATGTAAGTTTATTTTCACAGAAAAGGAAAACATCAAAAAAAAAAGGGGAAAGACAGCCTATGGAATGGGAGAAAATATTTGCAAATAATGTGACTGGCAAGGGATTAATTTCCAAAATAAACAAATAGCTTATACAGCTCAATAAGAAAAAATAAAAATGGGCAGAAGACCTATATAGACCTTTCTCCAAAGAGGACTTACAGATGACCAATAGGCACTTGAAAAGATGCTCAATATCGCTAATTATTAGCGAAATGCAAATCAAAACTACAATGAGGTATCACCTCACACCAATCAGAATTTCCATGAATAAAATGTCTACAAATAATAAATACTGGAGGTGTGGAGAAAAAGGAATCTTCCTACACCATTAGTGGAATATAAGTTGACATGATCAGTATGGAAAACAGTACGGAGATTCCTTAAACGACCAAAAATAGAGTTACCATATGATCCCGCAATCTCACTCTTAGGCATATATCTGGAGAAAGCTGTTAATTCAAAAAATATAGGCATCCCAATATTCATAACAGCACTATTTACAACAGCCAAGACTTGGAAGCAACCTAAATGTCCGTTGACAGATGAGTGGATAAAGAAGATGTGATACGTATATACAATGGAATATTACTCAGTCATAAACAAGAATGAAGTAATGGGCTTCCCTGGTGGCTCAGTGGTAAAGAATCCAGCTGTCAACGCAGGAGACATGGGTTCCATCCCTGGTCCAAGAGGATCCCACATGCCGCAGAGCAACTGAGCCCGTGCGCCGCAACGGCTGCGTCTGTGCCCGAGAGCCAGGAACGGCAGCTCCCGAAGCCCACGCGCCCTAGAGCCGGCGCTCCGCAGGCAAAATCAGCACACTGAGAAGTCTGCGAACTGCGAGAAGAGTAGCCCTTGCTCTCCACGGAGACAGGAAGGCCTGCACAGCAACGAAGACCCGGCACCGCCCAAACAATAAATAAATAAAAATCATTTTAAAAAATAATGAAGTAATGTCATTGGCAGCAACACGGATGGACCCAGAGACTATTATGCCAAGTGAAGTCAGACAGAAGCAAATATCATACAACATCAATTATACGTGCAACCTGAAAAATTACACACTGGAACTTATTCACAAAACAGAGACAGACTCACAGACTAGGAAGCAAGCTTGTGGTTGCCAGAGGGGAAAGGGCGGGATAAATGAGGAACTGAGGATTAACAGATACAGACAACTGAATACAAAATGGATAAAACCACAAGGACTTACTGTATAGCACAGTGAACTATATTCAATATCTTTTAACAACCTATAATGGAAAAGAGTCTGAAAAATATATGTACATACATATGTGTGTGTACATTAAAATATATGTGTGTAAAAATATACATGCCTACATGCATGTATACATGTATGTATAGGGCTTCCCTGGTGGCTCAGAGGTTAAAGCATCTGCCTGCAATGTGGGAGACCTGGGTTTGATCCCTGGGTCAGGAAGATCCCCTGGAGAAGGAAATGGCAATCCACTCCAGTATTCTTGCCTGGAGAATCCCATGGACGGAGGAGCCTGGTGGGCTACAGTCCACAGGGTCCCAAAGAGTTGAACACCACTGAGCGACTTCACTTCACTTCATACATGCATGTATGTACATGAATACTATATATGCATGTATATATGTATAAAATATTATGTGTAAAACATATATGCATAAATATATATCCACAATGTTTCAGGTATACAGCAAAGTGAACCACTATTTTGCTGTATATCTGAAACATTGAAAATCAACTACAATAAAAAAGTTTTCCTTTTTTGCCAGAGTGCAGCTGGCAGGATCTTAGCTCCCAGACCAGGGTTTTAGAACTCATGCCCCCTGCAGTGGAAGCACAGAGTCTTAACCACCGGACCACCAGGGAAGTCCCTGTGCATAAATAATTTTATGGGTCTAATTGCCAGGGGAGAGTATTGGGTTAGAACTCATAAAATAAGTTTGTCACTATTATTATGCTTGTTGCAGCATTGCTGTCCAGAAAGATCAAACCGAGTCGAGTCTGACCAAACTTGATATTTACATCCTTATTTATTTGTGAGCTATATACATACCTCATGCTGCCATAAACTTGTATATTTACATTTCCAGAATTGCTTCTAGGCACTGATTCACTGTGTTCACTTGTGGGTAAACGGTCTGCTTTGATCCTGCATCAGATGGAACCTAGGTATTGATCTGCGGTATTTGCGCTCGCTCTGGCCTTGGGGAGGAATTTTCTCAGGGATGTTTGCCCTCTGCTTCACACACAGATTGTCGGCTTGTCCTTGATGAGCTGGGGTGAGGGGTCCCACCATCAAAGGAGAGGCTGCCGGGACACAGCCCAACTGTCCTTGAGCCTCTTTGAAGTTAGCACTGAACTGGTTCTTTCCATACTATCTGTAAGCAAGGTTAACTCCTGCCCTTTGGGTTTTATCAGACCTCCTTCCCAGGATCTATTAGGCCATGTTCCAAGTTTGAGAGCTTCCTTTTTCTTTTTTTCAAGCAATTTAAAAATTTGATTTCAAAATGAGTCATAAAGCAGCAGAGACAACTTGCAACATCAACAACACATTTGGCCCAGAAACTGTTAACAAATGTTCAGTGTAGTGGTGGTTCAAGAAGTTTTACAAAGGAGACAAGAGCCCTGAAGATGCGGAGAGTAGTGGCCAGCCATCAGAAGTTGACAATGACCAATTGAATGTACTAATCAAAGCTGAGGCTTTTACAACTGCATGAGAAGTTGCTGAAGAACTCAGCATCAACCATTCTATGGTCATTCGGCATTTGAAGCAAATTGGAAAGGTGAAAAGGCTCGGTTAAGTGGGTGCCTCTTGAGCTGGCTGAAAATCAAAATATCATCATTCTGAAGCATCATCTTGTCTTATTCTATGCAACAACAACAAACCATTACTCCATGGGGTTGTGACATGTGACCGAAAGTGGATTTTATACGACAACAGGTGACGACCACCTCAGTGGCTGGACAGAGAGCTTCCATTTTCATTAGAAAAAAAGAATAATGCACAAGCACTCAACACCTGTGATTTCTAATCACCTGACTTCTGTTTTGGTGATGTTTTTCCACTCATCCAATCAGCACACCTTGTCCAGAGGCAAAGCTAGAACATGCACAACCTCTAACCTCCATGCCAAAAACACCACCATCCCTCTAGCCTCATAAAGACCAAGTCCACGACTTTCCTCATTTTATCTCATCTGCTGCTGTCTTCCCAAGTGACTCAGTGGTAAAGAATCCACCTGCCATGCAGGAGTTGAGGGTTCAACCCCTGGGTCGGGAAGATCCCCTGGAGGAGGAAACAGCAACCCACTCCAGTGCTCTTGCCTGGGAAATCCCAGGGACAGAGGAGCCTGGCGGGCAGCAGTCCATGGGGTCACAAAAAAAGTCGGACACAACTTAGGGACAACAACAACAAGCTTAGACACGTTTTCTTTCCTCTCCAGCACAACTGCCAGAGGAAGGAGGGGTGAGGATGGGGTGAGGCACGTGAGAGGCAGATAAGCTCCGTGACACTGCAGGGCGCCAGGCTTTGGGGTCTCGCTGCTTCCTCCTCCGCTCTGTCCTCTGGCTCCACCTCCGTCTCCTCCCACCCGCTGGTGCTCCCATCCACCTGGCTGCTGGCTGAGCTGGTCCTCGTCTCCGTGAACTGGGAATAATATTACCGCCACTGCTTACTGAGCTTCCAGGTATTTACTTGTCAATGAAAAGACGGTGCTGCCATATAAGTGAACAAAAGGTGTTACAGCCATCACATTACAGCCACCCCAAGGGAATTGAGGATGGAATGGGATGTCCTGCCATCAAGCACGGCAGCTACCACCCCGAAGTGTGCCCTGAGGAGCCTCAGGATGAAAAAGCACAGGACGCTGGCCCCAGAGAGCTGAGGTGTACGTTAAAGGGATGATTTCAGCGAGCCCAGATGCTTGCGTCCTCCCACACATGCGTGTATGTGTTAGTCACTAGTCACTCACTCCTTGCGACCCCATGGACTGTAGCCCACCAGGTTCCTCTTTCCATAGCATTCTCCAGGCATTAATACTGGGGTGGGATGCCATTCCCTTCTCCAGTGGATCTTCCCAATCCAGGGATCGAACCCATGTCTTCCATATTGCACGCAGATTCTTTACTGTCTGAGCCACATGGGAAGCCCTAAATTCCTTTACTTGAGATATCTGGTTCTCTTCAGGTAACAGTAATAGCTGGGTGTTCTGAATACCTGATCTTTGGTGCAAAAACTCCTACATATCCTGGCTCTCCCGTCACATCCTCTGAGCAATCCCTTAGAGCTATCTGAGATGCTGTGTCTCAGGCTTAAGTCCTCTTTTTTTTTTTTTCCCCCACCAAATGAAACACAATTCTCGACTTTGAGGTTGTGCTTTTTTTTCAGTTGATGCTATCAGGTTAGAATGTAACCCTTTCTAGCTTCTTCATGGAAGTCATCTCTGTCCCTTGATTCCTCTGCTTAAAAAATAAGAGAACACAATCATGTTTAAAAAAAAAAAAGAAGAAGAATAAAGAAGAGAGAGAAAAGAGAGCCCCATACACACTCTCCTAAGAATCAAATAAAAGACCAGGATGTTGAAAGTGAGGGTGTGTTGAGCATCAGGCCTGCGGCCTGATGGCCCTTGGGTGCAGGGCGCATGCTGGCTTTCTGTCCCTGAACTCTGTATACAGTGAGTTGGTGAGATGGGCCTTTCCTCAGGGGGCCACCCCCGTTCACCATCTTCAGGGGCTTGGGAGAGCAGGCTGCTTCATTTTGTGCTCCCCCTCTCTTCATATTTGTGCTTCCACCAGCTCTAAAGTCGCTGTTCTTTTAAAAGAGATTATTAGAGAGCTTCTCTGGTGGCTCAGTGGTAAAGAATCTGCCTGCCAATGCAGGAGACGCAGGTTCGATCCCTGCGTTGGGAAAATCCCACCTGCCTGAGGAGCAACTAAGCCCATGCGCCACAACTACTGAGCCTGTGCGCCAGAGCCAGGGCGCCGCAGCTACGGAAGCCTGAGCGCCCTAGGGGCTGTCCTCCACAAGAGAAACCACTGCAGTGAGACGCGCCCCCAGCCACAACTGGGGAGCAGCCTCCCCTTGCCACAGCTAGAGAAAGCCCTTGCAAAACAACGAAGACCCAGCTCAGCCAAAACTAACTAAATAAAATTATTTAAAAAATAGCTTGTTGGATGAAGTGGTTAATTTAGGGAAAAAAAAAAGCTTTGCTTTAGTAGTCTGCATAGCTACACTGTTCAAATAGGGAAGGCAATTCTATTGAAAAGATACCACGTCAGCAATGATTCTGTGTGTGTGTTTACAAACAAGTTACAGACACATTTTCAAGTCTTAACTGATACTAGATCGAGAAGAGTTGCCAACTAACCTGGATATTTCCTGATAGCCAACGGAGGCAGGGATGTCTTACTTACATGGCTGATGTTGACACTGGGGCCAGATGCTGTTAACAGCCTCTAATCTCTCTCTTCCTTCCGAATATCCAAACTGCCCTGTGACTACAGCTTTCTTTTTCTCTAACCACTTGCTGGTATTTTACTGCTCTCACCAGCGCGTGAGGCATTTCACAAGATCTCCTCATAAAGTTTTACTGCTGAAGGCTGGAATTAGAGCACCTAGACAGCAAATGCACTTCAAACAAAATGAATCTGAAAATTTATTGCTTTGGCATTTCAAAAAGCATGTGTTTTTTGCCAGAGTAGTAAACATGAAAAAACTAAAAAAAAAAAAAAATTTCATTAATGGGGAGAAAAAGCTTGTGAACATTTTATTGATTCAAGATACAAAGGGACATCATTTGAAGGGCAGACTTTGAAAGCCATGAATCTAGAAAGAAAAAATCTTCCAGAATAAACATCACTTATGAAGCAGTCTTTCCAAAATAAATGAATTGGAAGCAAACCAAGCCCCTAGATCCGATTACCCATTTGCAGGAAATACAGAAAACAGATGAACATGTCAAATGGTTGCTTGGAGTCACCATCCACAAAAATCCAGATCAGGGGGAGCTCTGTGGAACAAATGACCTGGTGTTTTTCAACATCTGAGAAGGAAGAGAGAAAGAGGAACATCTTGTAGGTCAATAGACTCAGACATATAGGTCATTGGTAATACACAGACCTTAGCATGGAGACAACTGGAAATCTGAACAATGACTGGATACTTGATCATTTTAAGGAATTATTGGTGGGTTTTTTTGGATAGGAAACTCACAGTTTACTGGAGAGAAAAGCACTCCCCACAACAATAACAAAGAAGTATGAGCATGGGGCTGTGAGACCGAAGAGTAGAGTCCCTCACCCCATCAGAAAGGACCAAGAGTGATCAGCCACTACCTCCTTGCTTTCACAATCTTTGTCTTATTCACGGATCACTTCTCCATTTATGCTCTTTTCTAAAAAAAAATACCTATTTTCATTTACATATCTATTTGACTGCTCTAGGTCTTAGTTGCAGCATGCAAACTCTTAGTTGCACCATGCAGGATCCAGTTCCCCAACCAGGGCTTGAATCCAAGTTCCCCACCCTGGGAGCAGGAGTCTTACCCGCTGGACCACCAAAGAATCCCTCCACAGGTGCTCTTGATTCACACTCCCTCCATCTCTGCTAGAAACTTTGAGCAACCTTTGTTGTTCCATTTCTTATTTGTATTTTCAAATGTTTCTTTCAAGTGCTTTTTTTTAAAAAAAAAAACAATAAATTTTATAGTGCTTAAATTTTAATTTTATAGTGCTTTAGAATTTTTTGAAGTTTCACACACATGATTTCAAGTAATCCCATAATAGCCTCTTCTACCTACCCTTATATTGCCCCTCTCCCTTTCCTCTCCCTTCCCTCTCCTCACTGATAACCACTAGTTCATTCTCTGTATCTGAGAGGCTGCTTCTTTTTTTGTTTTATTGACTGATTTGTTGTATTTTTAATTTTTATTTTATTTTTTTGCCCAGTGGCTTGTGGGATCTTAGTTCCCCAACCAGGGGTTGAACCCTGACCCTCAGCAGTGAAAGCACTGAATCCTAACCACTGGACCACCAGGGAACTCCCTAGTTACATTTTTTAGATTGCACATATAAGTGATAACATTTGGTATTTGTTTGAAAAACAAATGTTCCAGAAAAACATCTCTTTCTGCTTTCTTGACTATGCCAAAGCCTTTGACGTGTGTGGATCACAATAAACTGTGGAAAATTCTGAAAGAGATGGGAATTCCAGACCACCTAACCTGCCTCTTGAGAAACCTATATGCAGGTCAGGAAGCAACAGTTAGAACTGGACATGGAACAACAGACTGGTTCCAAATAGGAAAAGGAGTCTGTCAAGGCTGTATATTGTCACCCTGCTTA
>SJYQ01078066.1:86349-139736 GCA_006410935.1 Redunca redunca
AAGACTCTTGAGAGTCCCTTGGACTGCAAGGAGATCCAACCAGTCCATTCTGATAGAGATCAACCCTGGGATTTCTTTGGAAGGAATGATGCTAAAGCTGAAACTCCAGTACTCTGGCCACCTCATGCGAAGAGTTGACTCATTGGAAAAGACTCTGATGCTGGGAGGGATTGGGGGCAGGAGGAGAAGGGGATGACAGAGGATGAGATGGCTGGATGGCATCACTGACTCGATGGACGTGAGTCTGAGTGAACTCCAGGAGTTGGTGATGGACAGGGAGGCCTGGCGTGCTGCAATTCATGGGGTCTCAAAGAGTTGGACACGACTGAGTGACTGAACTGAACTGATTTGTTTGAATTGTTTCAGTTAGCATGATGCCCTCCAAGTCCATCTATGTTGCTGAAAATGGCGAAATCTTCGTCTGCTATGGCGGCACAGTGTTCCATTGTGTATACAAACCTCCATCCATTCATCCGACGTTGCTATAACAATTTTGTGATTATCCATTTTAAAAGCAATTCCCTATCTTCTAGAAATACACATTGAAATATTTACAGAGGAGAGATCCCGGATTTGTTTTTTTAACGTGGAAGGAGGAAGACAGAGATGGGGGCACAGACAAACAGGATGGTCAGGAACTGACCATGTTGGGAGCAGGTCTTAGGTAGAGGGGGATTCTCCCTAAGAGGTAGATTGTTCTGTCTGCTTATATATGTGTTTGAACACTTTGCTGGTAAAGTGTGTTAAAAAAAAAAAAAAAGACAGTATTGGTTAAAGCAAAAATATAGAACCCAGTGATGATCCTTAAACTTGCTCATGTTAAAGGAAAACTCAGAAGTGATACAGGTATATGGTCAGAACAGCTATCATTAAAAAATATATACAACCAATAAATGCTGGAGAGGTCATGGAGAAAAGAGAATCCTCCTACACTGTTGGTGGGAATTTAAGTTTATGAGCTGGCTAGTTAGATGTGGATTTAAGGCATTCAGTCTGGGACTTTTCTTAAAAAGCAGACACAGCTAATACACGTAGCCAAGGCTCTTTCCCACTGCACACAGTGTGGACGGTGCCAAGGAGCGCCAGATACTTGACTGGCAGAGCGATGGGGGACGTGGAGAAGAGCATCAGCCAAAACTCAGAGGTGGGAGAGGACGTTCCAGAACAAAAGACGTGCAGTTAGGATGTGAAAGTGAGTAGATGCTCACCAGGGAAAAGGATGGAAAAAGATTCCTGGGGTCAGAGATGCCCAAGAATGTAACTGAAATGAAACGTTTTAGCTTCCCTTTGAATTGTCTGAGTATTTTGTCTTGAGATCCTGAAGCCCAAGAAAATAAACTCCCTAGGGGGCCATGGATTATTTAATTTAGTGTTCGGAGACCTACCAGCCCCTCAGCATCAAGTGCGTAACTAGATGACGACCTGTCACTCAGAAGCCTTTAGAGTCCTTGAAATGTCCATGTCTCCAGGGAAAATGCCAATTCTTTTGTTCAGACCATCCGCCGTTTGCTTCTGGCTGGCCAGCAGTTTCTGCTGAGACCCGAGTATACAGACATTGTATTATTCTAACGGCCTTTGCTTCTGTTTTGTCAGCTTTAAACACTTTTCTGCTATGCCCATTTTGATCATCTTGTGAACATTCTAAAATCGACACCTCTCTGGCCTCTTCCAGGGAGATGACTGATCCCCCTCCCCAGGCACTTTCTTATTTTAGAGGATGATCAGAGTTTGCAGGACCCCAAACTGACATCGCATTGTCTGGTTTTGGAGAAGGGCAATGATTCACAAAGGTTCAAAACGAGACATTTGTGACACAGGAATTTAAATAGCAATATGCCAGTTTCCAGCACTGAGCAACCAATTTATGAACCTTTCTCACACACAGGAGAGAAAGCAGCTAGAGAAACTCATATTTTTAATGAAAGAAAAACAAAACTCCATGAAATAGAAAAAAAAAAACTAATTTAACCTAGAGGTTCCATCTGTGGATTTATATTGAAGGGGCCGCTGACACGTATCTACACATGTGATATATTCCTAACGTCTGATAGAGCGATGAACCAAGAAAGAAACAATAACAGAGATTTTAACACATGCAGAACATTGATGATCATCTGGTTTCATACACCTGTCCTTCATAGGCCCTCATTTTATAGAAAAGACACTGAGACGAGGATGAGTCAAGTGGGTGCCGTAGTTCAGAGCGAAATGGAACCTGGGTGATAGATGTGTTTATTATCTTGATGATGACGATGGTGTCAAAGTGCATACCTATGTCACAACCTGTGTGTGCGCGCTCAGTCGCTCAGTCACGTCCGGCTTTTGCTATCCTATGGACTGCAGCCCGTCAGGCTCCTCTGGCCATGGGATTCTCCAGGCAAGAATCCTGGAGTGGGTGGCCATTTCCTCCTCCAGGGGATCTTCCCAACCCAGGGATCAAATCTGTGTCTTTTGCGTCTCCTGCATTTGCAGGTAGATTCTTTACCCCTGCATCACCTGGGAAGCCCTATGTCACACCTACCAAATGCATACTTTAAAAGTGTGCAGTTTGCTGTCTGACAAACGTGCCACGATAAAACTTTTAAACAAGTGAAGGCAAAAATAAAAATGTTTTTGGGGGGAAAACCACAACTGGATTGTAATCTTGAAAAATCCAGAATGTGAGGCATGTGCTTCAGTGAATTAATTATCACGGAAAACAAAGAGAGGGCTTCCCTGGTGGCTCAGAGGTGGAGAATCTGACTGCCAAGGCAGGAGACACGAGTTCAACCCCTGGTCCAGGAAGATCCCACATGCCTAGGAGCAACTGTGCCTATGCACGACAACTATTGAGCCTGGGAACTACAGCTGCTGAAGCCCACACACCCAAGGGCGCACGCGCCGAAGCAAGAGGAGACACCACAGTGAGAAGCCCGAGGACCACAGCTGGAAAGTAGCCCCCGTTCGCCCCAGCTCGAGAAAAGCCCTCACGCAGCAGCAAAGACCCAGCGCAGCCAAAGATAAATAAGCGAATGAAAATAAAAGCAAAGAGAGAAGGGGAACCCAGAAACCAAAAGAGATGTAAGGGACACAGCTATCAAACACAATCTGTAGGATTATCTGGACCAAGGTTCAAACAACCCAGCTATCAAATAACATTCATGAGAACGTCAGGAAAGTTTATACAATGACAAAATATCTGATGGTATTAAACTGATAATTACGTTGTGGTTTTGCTTAGAAAAAAGGAAACAGTGTTCATGTTTTAGATGTATAGACAATTATTTGTAGATATACTATTAGGATGCTTGATATTAATATGTGCTTCAAAATAATCTGGTGGAAGTATTTGAAATACCAAGGAATGATTAAAATTTTGGGTGTGAAAATGATATTCAGGGTACCTTTTTGAGTCTTTGTATTTGCGAGATGCATGATGAACTATCTACAGATGGGATGAAGTGATTTCTGGGATTTGCTTCAAAATAAACTGGGCAGTGGGGAGCTGGTCGGCATACAGATGGCAATCATCATTGACACTGTGAGATGGCATATGAAGATCTCATCAGAAGTTCCTTTCTCCTTTGGTATGTATTTGACATTTTCCTGAGTATAAAGCTTAGAAATCAAATCATGAAATTATGGATTCAAGTCTGGATTATGAATTGGCATTAAGCCATCACTTGGATGGTTAAGAGGGACCTGGGCCTGCCTGCACAAACAGATCATCAGCTGAAAGTGAAGACCCCCACACTTGCTTTTAGGATTGCATGAGACTTTGGAAAGTCAGATATACAGAGGACTGTCCAGAAAGCTATCAAGAAAAGAAACCCAGTGTCTCTGAAGACAGACTAAAGCCATGTAACTTCCACTACCATCAGAAGCCTTCACATACTGAAATTTAACCTGAAATAAACATGCCAGTATTTAAAAATGAAAAAGATACCACCACAATATAAAGCAAAAGTTATAAGAAGCTCATAAATACTTTTGTTTCTGCTTTTTATACCTCAGTCAAAGGTGATAAGTTTCTCAAAAAAAAAAAAAAAAACCCTTGAAGTTTGGATTTTCCAGTTTTGCATCACATCCTGCTTCAGGCTACCCTAAAACAAATCAAGAAATGAACAAACAGAACCCACCATCCTTCCAATGCATTCTTTGAGGTCTGTAGCTTGAAGGCTGCTGGTTTTCCCTTTGGCTCAGTTCTCATGCTTGCCTCTTCTTTGTCAATATGTTTATCTTCCTCACTTTCAAACTGCATTTCCCGTCCAGAAACACTACCTCAAGCATTATATTTAGCACTTCGCACAGAATTCCTCCTGCTGCATCAGGAAACGGAGCCCTGTAAGTGGAGGGTGGGATCCCAGGGTCAGGTGTTTCCTGGATAACAGCTCCATCTGAGCTCTGTCCAAACTTCCAACTCCCCTGCCGTCCACTGAACTCCCCTCCACGTTAGGGCATGTGTGATGGTGAACATCCACCAGCAAGCGAGGAACTGGTTTTGTGGGAGCGTTTCCACCTCCTGCGGGCGGGGGAAGTAGACTTGGTTGACCTCCATCTGTATTCTTGTAGACAGTGAACCTAAGCAGCATGTCACCTTGGCATGTGATCTTTTTCTGTTCAACTGGATCTTCTCTGGTGGCTCAGTCGTAAAGAATCTGCCTGCCAATGCAGGAGACACAGGAGCTGCAGGTTCAATCCCTGGGTCAGGAAGGTCCCCTGGAGAAGGAAACGGCAACCTACTCCCGTATTCTTGCCTGGAAAAATCCATGGACAGAGGAACCTGGTGGGCTACAGTTCATGGAGTTGTAAAACAGTCGGACACGACTTAGCAACTAAACAACAAACAACAACCGTTCACCACTGATTCACTTTAGGCAACGTTACAGAAGGGATGTACAGAAGAAGACCCTGATGCTGGGAAAGACTAAGGGCAGGAGAAGGGGCAACAGTGATGAGATGTTTGGATGGCATCACCAACTCAATGGCCATGAGTCTGAGCAAATTCCAGGAGATGGCAAAGGACGGGGAAGCCTGGGTTGCTGCAGTCCACGGGGTTGCAAAGAGTCGGACACGATTCAGTGACTGAATGGCAACAGCAGAAGGGATGGTCTCTTCCCCGCTGGAGAACAGACCCAGTTGAATGGTAGATGCGGCAGTCAAGTGATCAAAATATCAGGTTGGTCACTAATGAAAGCTAGGTTGGGGGATAAGGTGCAGGAGAGGAGCTCCCATTGACTTACTAACATGCTCTCCATCTCACTTTCACCCTTGTGCTCCCAGCCCCGCAGCCTGGTTACCAAGAGCTCACATGCTGGGTCTGCAAGCACATCCTCCCAGCCAAGATTGTGCCTTACACTGGCCTGTGGCAGACGGGGAAGAAGAGAGACTGATACCTCTGTGCTTAGAGTCTTGTAATAGATTAGATCCTATCAATCGAGCACAGGGACCGATGACTGTCACCAATGAATCAAGTAACCGTGAGGGCTTGAGTAAGGAACAGTCAAGAGGGGTACACTCAAGGGTCTATCACCTCATGGGTACTGGGAGGAGTGATATGGGTGCCCCTTTCTAGGCTTTCTTTTTTGGCTGTGCCACATAGCGTGTGGGATCTTAGTTCCCTGACCAGGGATCAAACCCATACCCCCTGCATTGGAAGCACAGAGTCTTAACCACTGGGCAACCAGAGAAGTCCCTGAGCATCCCTTTCTAGCAGATGAGTGTGTACTGGAGGTGGAGGAGGTAGGAGGTGGCAGGTGGCAGTGACAGTTCAGGTTAAAGGAATGAAGAAAGGAAAACCAGGCATCAAGCTTCCCCTCCTAGGGATCAGAAAACTAAAGAACGCATAAGACCAAGAAGTGGTTGGTGTCAAATGAGTTATTGATTAGTCCAATTAATAAGTGATAGTCTTTCATCTTACAGCTTTGCTGCCTGTATGCCTAACCAGATCCTCAGTGATGAAGCAGAAGGTTAGTGAGAGTTGTTTTTCAAACATGGAGCCAGAAGATAAAAAGGAAATCAAGTTTCTTGCTCAGAACCTAGGAGCGAAACTGACAACTGACCCTATGATGGTCTTGGCAGTAAGCTGATACACATGAGAAATGACATGGTTTTGAGCAACCTCTTAATTCAACTCAAATGTTTGTGGTCTCACTCCAGCAGATGGAAAAGGAAGTGAAGTGCTTATGTACTGAAATCATTGTCATTATACCTAGAATTGTTTAGTCGCTCAGTCATGTCCGACTCTTTGCAACCCCATGGACTACAGCCTACCAGGTCCCTCTGTCCATGGGATTTCCCAGGCGAGAATACTAGAGTGGGTTGCCATTTCCTTCTCCAGGGGATCTTCCTGACCCAGGGATCAAATCCATGTTTCACACATTGCAGGCAGCTTCTTCACTACTGAGTTACCCAGGAAGCTTTATATGATAATGGGGGAGAGGCACCCACACTCCACCCACGAGTGCTGTAAGACTAGAAGATCCACCCAGGAGCCTTGCACCAGTGAAGGACGGAGTAGAGTTTGTTTATGACCTATGTGTCAGGGAGTCCATGACGATGCAGAATGTCAGCTGCAAACGATCCTTGCAGCTCATAGCTGTGGAACCAGCCTCACTGTCCTTTTGGTTCAGAAAATGGGACAACTTGTGAATGAGCCATATACACGCATGGACTCATTCTTATCAAGTCTACAGTATTATACAGAATCACTGCAGGGCTTTTTCTAGCCTGGCAAGGGGAGCAGAGCATAGGAAATGAGCTTCTTTATTTTAAAAGTTAAATATCTCCGCCCTTGCCCATCATGCCTTTAAGTTGAGAAATATACAAAGAACAGGAAAGGAAGGCATGAACTAAGGCGGCATTAGCAACACCAACCAACCACAAATAGCCGGACAACTTGGTCCAAATTCCTGCTCTTGATGGAATTTTACTTAACAGATTCCTGTGGTCTCTTGTTCCCAGGATCCTGACATTAGCGTAGGGCTTCCCATGATGTATTTATCTACCCGTTCTCAGGGCGGAGACACAGTGAGGAGGAGAGAGCTGGGAAGGGAAAAGTTCCCTCCATCCAAGGCCACAGGGGGATGAGGCCCCACTTGAGGAAGTGCTTGTTTTATCCAGAGTCCTATTTGTCTCTGGTTTCCAAGAGCTGGAGAAAGAGAGGTGGAAGGAAGGAGAGAGGGAGAAAGAATTCCTCATGGCTGTGGAAGCAGAAGACGATGTCCACTTTCAACAGGCCCCTGGTTTGAGATGTTACCCCAGAAACAGGACAGGATGCCTCCCATCTTCACTTTGGTGAACACAGAGGAGAACGACTCTTCTCTGGGCAAAGGTCACTGCCTAATTTGGGCACCAGCTGGTGCTTTGGTTTTCATTCCCCACGAGAATGAAACAGCTCAGCCACGGACGCTGCATACTGACCTCACTAAAAGGACTCAAAGAAAGGACAGCAGTGAGGACTAGTGAGCCCTGCAAGGAAGGCTTCAGGACAGAGGAAGTGCTTCAGCTGGACCCTTGGGGTATTTATGGAAGGATCACTTCTCTAAAGCTGTTTCCTCATCTTTAGAATGAGGAAAGTGGGGGACTTCCCCGGAGGCCCAGTGGTTAGGATTTCACCTTCCAATGCAGGAGGGTGTGGTTTGGTCCTTGGGCAGGGAGCTCTAAGGGGGCTCCTGCGATGGCTCAGCAGGTAAAGAATCGCCTGCGGTGCAGCAGGTGCAGGAGACATAAGTACCATCCCTGAGTCAGGAAGATCCCCTGGAGGACGAAATGGCAACCCATTCCAGTATCCTTGCCTGGGAAACCCCATGGACAGAGGAGCCTGGTGGGCTGCAGTCCAAAGGGTCTCCTAGAGTCAGACACGACTGAGCGACTAAACAACACGGTTACGACTCACGATCGCCCCCTGGCTTCGTCCCTCTCGGGCCTCTAACTCTCAGGAGCTGTCACAAAGCTACAGAGGGCAGTGAAGACGGACGCAGACCCTGGGCTCCACCAGGAGCTTTCAGAGCCCAGTTATTGGTGATTAGCTGGGGACTCCTGGTGGGTCCCCTTCTCAACTCCATAATGTGGCCTGTACTAGTTAATGAACCATACAACGAACAGTTAATGAAACAGTGCAAGGCCAGGGACTGAACCGTTGAACAAGTGTGTTCTCTTTTTTTTTGGCTGCATTATGTCTTCATTGCTGCACGTGGGCTTTCTCTAGTTGTAACAAGCTGGGGCTCCTCTCTAGCTGCTGTGCAAGGGCTTCTCACTGCTGTGACTTCTCTTGTGGCAGAGAGCAGGCTCCAGACTGGCTGGCTTCAGTAATTGCAGCTTGCGGGCTTAGTTGCTCGGCAGCATATGGTATCTTCCTGCACCAGGGATCCAACTGTCCCTGCATCGGCAGGTGGATTCTTAACCACTGGACCACTGGAGTTCTGAACAAGTATTCTTGTTCGTCACTTTTTAAGGACACAGCCATGCCAGCCATTAAGTGGTCACCTTCTGTCTCCCACTGAGGGATGCTGAAAAATCTGAAGTCATGAATGTTAAAATATATAAACATCTATCAACTAATACATCAGAGCTCCTTCTACCTGTCTCTGCTGAGGATGGCTACACTGGGGAAAATGTCTCCCGGGGAAGATTTTTTTTTACCATTTCATCAACTAAACCCCCTTAGGTGGCATTAGTCGTAAAGAACCCTCCTGCCAATGCAAGAGACTGAGAGACTCAGGTTCAGTCCCTGGGTTGGGAAGATCCCCTGGAGGATGGCATGGCAACCTGCTCCAGCACTCTTGCCTGGAGAATTCCATGGACAGAGGAGCCTGGCGGGCTAGAGCCCACACTACTGGGGCTGCAAAAGAGTCGGACGTGACTGAACAACTAAATGCACACACACACACAAACACACCATGTAAAAATGGTCAAAGACGTGAACTGAAATTTCACTAGTGAAGTTAAACAAATGGCTAATAACATCATTAGTTACTAGAGAAATGCAAGTTAAAACCACAATGAGATGGTACTATTTACTCACTGCTGCTGCTGCTGCTGCTAAGTCGCTTCAGTCGTGTCCGACTCTGTGTGACCCCATAGACGGCAGCCCACTGGGCTCCCCTGAACCTGGGATTCTCTAGGCAAGAATACTGGAGTGGGTTGCCATTTCCTCACTAGGATGGTGTTAATAAAAAACCAAGTACGATAAAGATATTGAGAAACTGTATCATATGTTGCCAGTGAGAATTGAAAATGGTGCTGACGCTTTGGAAAACAGTCTGGCATTTTCATAGAAAGTTAAATTTGCCACTTGATTCAACAATTCCACTCCTAGGAATCTACCCAAGAGAGATGAAAACACATGCTCACACAAAGATGCATGTGCAGATGTTCAGAGCAGTATTATTCATAATAACGCCAACCCAGGAACAATCCAAATGCCCATTAACTGGTGAATGGATAAACAAACACAACAGAATATTAAACAATAAAAAGGAAAAGCTACTAATACATCCTCTGACATACATGACCCTCAAAAACACAGCTAAAACAGAATGAAAGAGGCCAGACACAAAGGCTAATTAATATATGACTCCATTTGTATTATATGTCTAGCAAAGGCAAATTTATAGAGGCAGAAAGCAGATTAGCTGTTGCCTAATTAACCTAATCAACTGCAAACGGGTATGAGGGAACTTCTTGGGCTGATGGAAGTGTTCTAAAATTGGATTGTGGTGATTGTCAGACAACTCCAGAAATTTGTTAAAGATCATTGAATTGTACACTTATGATGAGTGAGTGTAAAGGTATACAGGTCATGCCTCAACAAGATGGTTTAAAATTTTGAAAACGTGAAACAAAGCGATCTAAAAATCCAACTGTAATCCAATTGACTCTATTTTTTTTATAAAATGTTTCTGCTGCTGAAGTGAATTTAGAATTTGCAATGAGTATGCAAATCTGACTGATAGATCTCCAAGAAGACCAGTTTTAGGTACACAATGATATTTAAAGATATAAATATTCAGTAAACTCTGTTGTCTCGATAGCAATTTACTATTTGCTATGCTTTGCTCAGTGCAAGCTTCGGCCCTTCTCAGGGGGTATTACTGCTTGATATAAGTAATAATTAATTAAGAGCTCAACTCTGAGCTAGAAGCTAGCAGAAAGGCAAAGAAAGCCAAACAGATGTCCCCAAAATGACTTTGATTCTTCTAGCAAGTTTCCTAATTACCATAAATACCAACAGGTGCCGTGGGCTGGAAAACACTCACTTCCTGTCACGAATAGCAATGAAATAGTTGCCCAGAAAAAGGAAAAACCCGATAATTCTTATGTACTGGCAGTTGAAATGTGTAAGTATAAAAATCAGCTCATGCAGTGAATCAGCACTGATCATCATGACCACACAGGGAGGATGTTAGGGACTGCTGAAAGAAGAAAATGAGGAGACTTCTCGGGAGGTCCAGTGCTCAGGGCTCTGTGCTTCCACTGCAAGGGGCACAAGTTTGATCCCCAGGTGGGGAACTAAGACCCTACAAGCCTCAAGGCCAAAAAGTAAATAAATACAATTTTTTTTAGAAATGAAGAAAATGACTTGGGGGACAGATTTGCACTATCAGATATCAAGGTAATTTTGGAACACTAGTAAATTGGCATTTCAATAGAATAGAGGAAACCAGAAACCAAAACATAACCACATGATATTGTATCACAATGGAACAGAAAAACAATACATTATACTACAACAATGAAATGAAGCTTACCAAAAACTCAGGTAGAAAACAACTAAAAGTAAGTTCAGTAAATTTTTTCTATAAATGTCCAGATAGTAAATATCTGATGCTTTGTAGATCATATCCAACACTATAAAAAATGAAATGGCAGGCCACAAAACAGAAGTAAATATTTGTAACCTATATAACAAATAAAGGATTAGAATGCAGAATATGTTAAAAGTTCTGACAAATCAATAAGAAAAAGACAATGCCACAGAAAAATGGACAAAGAGTGCAACAGTCTCTCCCCAGAAAAGGAAACAGCAAATGACCGACGATCATAAGAGATGATCAACACCGTTAGTAACCGGGGAAGTGGAAAATTGAGCCATAGCAAGATATCATTTTGTCCCTAGTTGATTGGCAGATGTAGAAAAGACTGTGAAATAAGCAGAACACTTATACATGCTGGTAGAGGTATAAACTGGTTAAAAGAAAGTACAGTAAGACACCTTTTGCATAAATTTATCATACATTCCTAGGTTTCTTATAGTTTCTGGTACTTCCCCAAGGCTCAGAAATTTGCCAGGGTTGCACAGCTAGTGAGAGGTTCTAAATCCTTTATTCCTTCCACGTGACCTTCGTAAACATAAACACACACACACCCTGGAATCTTTCTCCAGGACTCCCAATCTCTTCCCCACCAAACTTCCCAAACTCTCTGCGTCTGGGTCTTCCACTGGCCGGATGCACTGGTCACCTGTCTTGTTGTTGCTTAGTTGCTCAGTCGTGTCCGACTCTTTGCAACCCTATGGACAGTAGCCTGCTGGGCTCCTCTGTCCATGGGATTCTCCAGGCAAGAACACAGGAGTGGGTGCCATTCCCTTCTCCAGGGGATCTTCCCAACCCAGGGATCAAACCCACATCTCCTGCATTGCTGGTGGATTCTTTATCATCTGAGCCACCAGGGAAGCCCCACTTGCCTTGGTACCTCTCTAGATACAGACCGTCCCCTTTCTTTAATCACTTATCACCACCCAGTCTGAGCTCCAAACTTTGGGCTTCCAGTGTCAGCAGAAGGCACTCAGTATATATTTGTCAGCTGACCAGTCAGTATTTTCCCTGATGCCATTATGGAAGAGAGCACTGGACTTGGCCACTTCCACCAGTTCTACATGAAATATCAAGTTCCTTGCCTTCCCACGTTCATGTTCAAGTGCTCTGATCCCTTCTGGTCAGCAGAAGGTCCTGAAGGTCAGCCTGGGTCTTGAAGCCTCAAAGCAGACGGCACACCGGGCAGCCCGGAGACAGTTTTCTTGTGAACTTCAGTATAAACAGCCCAAGTGCCCAACACAAACCCTTTTTGTCACTTAGAAGGAAGAGCCCCTCCCCATCCACAGAAGACCAGGTGGCTTCTTTTCAAATATGCTAGTTGCCCAGCTTCCAAATTTTCAGCCCGATTTTTGCCTGACTTGAAAATAAAGCCTTGACATTACGGGCTTGAATGGAAACGCTAGCAACACTGAGTACTGAGAACCAACCGCTACTCCAGGAAAGGAAACACATGGAAAGGCAGCAGGTGGAGCCCCAACCTGCACACAGTAGGGCCGCCTCTTTCCAGCCTGGCCATCTCGTGGCCACACGGACCCAGGTTCTGACCTGACGTCCACACTGTGGGCTTGCGGAAATGAGATCCCATCTTCTTGTTCTCTCTGGATAAACTGGAGCTAGTTTGGGAATTCCTTGGTGGCCTAGTGGTTAAGACTTGGCACTTTCACTGCCAAGGGCACAGCTTCAATCCCTGGTCAGGGAACTAAGATCCCATAAGCCACATAGAGTGACCAAAAAAAAAAAAAGTGGATTTAGTCTTGCCTCTTTCAGTTACGTTGGAGGGAGAGTGTGGACCCTGAGCTTGGGAGGAGCCACTTCTGAAGCCCCACATAAGCCACACACGTGTGGACCAAGTCTGGGTCCTGCCTACTTAACATGAGATTTCTCTCTTGCCGGCCGTCCACTCTGAAAGGAGTGCAGGCTGCATTTAAGACCGCTTGTCCTGGGTGATGCTGAGAGCTGCCTCCCTAAACCTGAGATCTGGGCCCTGATTCAAACGTTAACAGCTCCGTCTGGATAGTAGCCTGAATGCGCTGCGTTGGTGGAGGTGGCTCCTCTGATTCTCACAGGAATGAGTGAGACACTTTTCCATGGTTTCATCTCCTTGGATGGAAATTTACCAGTGAGGTTGATGTGATTGTCCTTATTTTAGAAATGAGGATACTGAGCCTCAGAGAGGTTAAATCAGTGTCATGAATTGACCCCAACTACGGTGTAAATTCAAAAAACTAAGATATGGCATCTGGCCCCATCACTTCCTGGCAAATAGATGGGGGGAAAATGGAAACAATGGAAGGTTTTATTTTCCTAGGCTGCAAAATCACTGCAGATGTTAACTTCAGCCATGAAATTCAAAGACACTTGCTCCTTGCGAGAAAAGCTATGACACACCTAGATAGAATATTAAAAAGCAGAGGCATCACTTTGCCAACAAAGATCCATATAGCCAAAGCTATGATTTTTCCAGTAGTCATGTGAGAGTTGGATCATGAAGATGGCTGAGCATCAAAGAATTCATGCTTTCAAACTATGGTGCTAAAGAAGACTCTTGAGAGTCCCTTGGACAGCAAGGAGATCAAACCAAAGTCAGTTCTAAAGGAAATGAACCCTCAATGTTCTTTGGAAGGACTGATGCTAAAGCTGAAGCTCCAATATTTTGGCTACCTTATGCAAAGAGCTGACTCATTGGAAAAGATCCTGATGCTGAGAAAAACTGAGGGCAAGAGTAGAAGGGGACGACAGAGGGCAAGCTGGTTGATGGCATCACTGACTCAATGGACATGAGTTTGAGCAAACTCCAGTAGATGGTGAAGGACAGGGAAGCCTTGCGTGATGCAGTCAATGAGGTCGCAAAGAGTCGGACACAACTGAGCGACTGAACAACAACAAAGTGTTAATAAGTGAGGGATTTCCCTGGTGGTCCAGTGGCTAAGACTCCATGTTCCCAATGTGGGGGTCTGGGTTTGATCCCTGGTCAGGGAACTAGATCCCACATGCTGCAACTAAGCCCTTGGGCAGACAAACAAATATTTTTTTTTTAAAGTGTGATGGAATAGGGTTCAGGACACACTCCCCCCAGTTATGGCACCTTGGCATCATGAATGCTTCCAGTTGCAAGCATTTGAGCAAATGGCAGGTGCAGGAAAGTCACTACTCTTTTCCCCAACTCTTCTCCCTTGAGACGGGCCATAAATCCCTCAGAGGGGTGCCCTCTGAAAACCCCAAGGAAGGGAGCAGCCTTATTTCCAAAGACAAAGGGACACCATAAAGAACCCAAGAGAACAGGCCTGGCTGTGTTTCAATCAGTTTACAACACTTATTTGCCCTGTTTGACCTCCCCTATTAGACGGTAAAGAATCTGCCTGCACTGTGGGAGACCCGGTTTTGATTCCTGGGTCAGGAAGATCCCCTGGAGAAGCGAATGGCAACCCACTCCAGTGTTCTTGCCTGGAGAATCCACATGGACAGAGGAGCCTGGTGGGCTACAGTCCATGCAGTCACAAAGAGTCGGGCACGACTGAGCAATTAACACTTATTAAACTTTAATATCCATATTAAATATCATGCCATCCAGAGCTGGAGGAAACATTAAACAGAATTTTGCAAACAGAAATCACCCTGGCTGGTTTGAGCAATTCATGACTGAATTCCTTTCTTACAAAAGAAGGTATTCCTTTCTCGCAAAAGTATTCCTTCCCCATCCACCGCTCTGGTGCTGACCTCTGGGGAAAGATGGTGACCGGAACACCTGCCTCTGATTCTCGACTTTCCTGAAACCCTTCTGAACACGGGGAAAAGATCACAAGGTTTTGGATGCTGGAAAGCATGTCAAAGCCAAACCTGGCAGTACAGAGAGCCAAGATTCTCCACCATTGACATTACAACACCCTCAAAATGCCCAGGAAAAGACTGGTCAGGCACTTCTCGGGGGTGGGGAGGGATACAGGGTGTTGGATAACGGGTTAGGTCTGCAGGTTAGGGTTCCAGGAGCCAAGGGAGAGGGGGTGCTGCCCTATTGCCCCCCCCCATTTGGCACAACACACGTCATTTCCCCACCTCTCAAGGCAGGATCCCCTCTTAAGTTTGATGATGCTTCTGTCTGCTGTGTCCATAGACTAGACCTCCAGTTTCCTTACAGAACTGGAGAGGCCGTTGGAATGTGGGGGACCCATAGACCTCCAAAAGTATGGCAAATCCATCTCTTTCTCTCCATGCCCACAACTACTGCCCTAGTTTTGGCTGCCATCACCTCCTGCTTCCTGACGGCCCATCCTACTTCATTCCCATTCTCCAGGGTCAGGCCCCTGTGTCACACTCTCCAGTCATTTCCCACTGCTTCTTGGATAGAACAAAATCTTCCACTTGGCCTCCCGGCCCAGGCTGACCCACCCCTTCCTCCAGCCTCTGGTTTGTCTTCCAGCCACCTGGTTACTCCTTCCCCCTTCTGCCCCTGGGCCTCTGCTCACAGCACCTTTCCTTCCGTCCATCCTTGATATTACAGACTGAATGTCTGTATCCTTCCCAAAATCCACATGTTGAAGCCCCAGTGCCTAGAGTGACTCTATTTGGAGACAAGGCCATTATGAAGGTTATCAAAGCTACATGAGGTCATAAGGATGGGACACTGATCCAGCAGAATTCACATCCATATAAAGAGAAAACACCGCAGGCCACTAGGGTTCCCCCACCCCACCAGGTGAGGACACAGCAGGAAGACAGCCGACCAGCTATACCATGTACAGGCTAGGGAGGGAGCCTTACCAAAAGCCAGACTGGCTGGAGCTCTCCTCTCCAGAAAGCTGAGAAACAAATGTCTGTTGTCTATTCTGTTATGGCAGGGCTTCCCAGATGGCTCAGGGGTGATGAATCCGCCTGGCACGCAGGAGATGTAGGTTTGATCCCTAGGTCAGGAAGATGCCCTGGGGAAGGGAATGGCTCCCCACTCCAGTATTCTTGGCTGGGAAATCCCATGGACAAAGGAGCCTGGCAGGCTTACAGTCCATGGTGTGGCAAGAGTCAGACACGACTGGGTGACTGAGCACACACACACACACACACACACACATGTACACGCATGTGCACACGCACATACACATATTCTGTTATGGCAGCTCTAGCTGACAAATATACTCAACTAACCTCTGTGCTTCAGGTCTCTACTCAAAGCACTTCTGATTCCCCACTCCTGTGCCACACTCCCATTTGGGCAGGACCCCTGATTCTGAGTGTTGCAGCAGGGGTACTCTCCTTTGCAGGACGTTTCACAATAGCCTTAACTGATTGTATAAATTATCAGGGCTTCTTCACTAGCTCGTGCCTGCTCAAGGTGGAGACAGCATCTGGGTCATTCAGCGATGTAAGCCCAGCATCTGGCACACAGGATCCAGAGCATAGTAGATGCTCTATAAGTATTTTTAAGATGTCATCATGAAAGCTGTCCCTGAATTTGAAGAAATCTTCTGGAGCAGTTTTTAAATTTTGTTTCTAATTCTACAACCTTATAGGAGAAAGGAAACCAGTCTTAGAGTTTGTATCACCCTTCTTACTTTGTAATACAGAACTCAGTTCAAATACCTATATCAGCTTTATGAACTTTATCAGCTAAAATACATATATTTATGTTGTAGTTGTTGGTGCTGTTGTAAAGTTTTTTTTTTTTTAATGTGGACTATTTTTAAAGTCTTTATTGAATTTGTTACAATATTGCTTGTTTTATGTTTTGGTTTAGGGGTCATGGGTCATGTGGGATCTTAGCTTCCCCACCAGGGATCAAACCAGCACCCCCTG
The DNA here is from genome assembly GCA_006410935.1 of Redunca redunca. Taxonomy (NCBI): domain Eukaryota; kingdom Metazoa; phylum Chordata; class Mammalia; order Artiodactyla; family Bovidae; genus Redunca; species Redunca redunca. Next base: position 102,930 of record SJYQ01078066.1, read on the forward strand.
CACTGGAAGGCAAAGTCTTAACCACTGGACCACCAGGGACGTCTCAGTGCCGCCTCATATTCTGCCAGGTTTACTGCATAGAAAGGATGCCAGGAAAATCTCCCAGTAGAACCAAGGCCTCCCAGGGAATGCTGTCTTATCACTTGGCTTTTTGCTTGTGGTTACCAGAATGTCCCTTCAAGTGGTTCAAGCCTGTGGGCCTGGAGTTGTATACAAAATGGTGCAGTGTGTAACTGTGACAGTCTGAATGTAGGTCAAATGCTAGATCTGTGAGTCCAGCCTGTGAGTGACCGTCAGCGCTGCGATCTGAGGAGAGGACAGCTCATCTGGGCAAGTGCAGGCTAGTCCTGGAGCGCCCAGCCTCTCTCTGCAGAGCCGTGACTGCACCCAGCTAACCCCACAGAAAAAGCAGCTCTCCAGCCTTCCCCTGGCTTGAGCTATTCTGTGAACAGCCTTGTATCTATTAACATGAGTGGGATCGTCTATTGTCATAAACTAAATGTTTGACTCCCTCAAAATTCATATTCACAAGGCTGAAGTCCTTATCCCCAATGCAATGGTCTTTGGAGGTGGGGCCTTAGGGGGGGGTAATTAGGTTTAGCTGAGGTCATGAGGATGGGACCCCCCTCGCCATGAAGGCATTAGTGGCCTTATAAGAAGAGACCAGGGACATTCCTGGTGGTCCGGTGGCTAAGACTCCACACTCCCAGTGCAGGGGGCCTGGGTTCAGTCCCCGGTCAGGGAACTCGATCTCACAAGACACAACTAAGACTTCTCACACCCAGGTGAAGGCCCCGGGGCGTGCTCTAGATAAGACCCAGTGCAGCCAAATAAATAAATAAAAATACTAAAAAGAAGAATAAGAAGAGACCAGAGCCCCCTGTCTCTAGGTACAAGGAGGATATAGGATGAAGACAGCTGTCTGCAAGGCAGGAAGAGGGCCCTGACAAGGAGCTGAACCCACAGCTCCTGGCTTTGGACTTCCCAGTCTCCAGAACCATGAGAAATCAGCTTCTGCTGTTTTAGCTGCCCAGTCTGAAGTACTCTGTTATAACAGCCCAAACATATTAAGGCCCGCCTCCAGCCACCCACCCCCCTCGCCTGCACTGTATTCTCTCTGGTCTGGAGATGGCTTACTTCCTCCCAGAGTCCCAACGTAAGGCAGATACTGAGTTCTCATTTTGTTTTTTCATTTATTTTTTATTCTTTAAAATTCCGGCAACGCTGGGTCCTCGTTGCAGCTCGAGGGCTTCTCTAGCTGTGGCACACGGGCTCCAGAGCCCGGGCTCAGCCCTTGCGACGCACGGGCTTAGTTGCCTTGCAGCGTGTGGGATCTTAGTTCCCCAACCAGGGATCAAACCCAGGGCCCCTGCATGAGAAGGTAGAGTCTTAGCCACTGGACCACCAGGGAAGTTCCTGAGTTTACCTTTGTTTGACTCCGACCTGGGGACACCATCTGTGTAAAGACTCACTTTGAAGAAAGTACCTGCCCTTAATCTCACTCGATAAACTAGAAAATTAGTCTTTAGGGAAAACGTTACCTAACAACCTTCATAAGCACAGAGACAGACAGAGGTCACCCTTTGCACTGTTTTTAATGCCTGCGTGTCCTACTGATTTCTCACAGGTGACTGCTGCTGCTGCTGCTGCTGCTGCTAAGTCACTTCAGTTGTGTCCCACTCTGTGTGACCCCAGAGAAGGCAGCCCACCAGGCTCCCCCGTCCCTGGGATTCTCCAGGCAAGAACACTGGAGTGGGTTGCCATTCCCTTCTCCAATGCATGAAAGTGAAAAGTGAAAGTGAAGTCGCTCAGTCGTGTCCGACTCTTAGCGACCCCATGGACTGCAGCTTACCAGGCTCCTCCGCCCATGGGATTTTCCAGGTAAGAGTACTGGAGTGGGGTGCCATTGCCTTCTCCACACAGGTGACTGAGTCATTCCCTAATATTGGTCCAAGTCTTCTGAACATTTTTATACTGGTCACTTTATTCTAACGTTCAGATTGTTCCTCAGAGAAGAGTTTCCTGGTTCAAGCATTTGAGTTATTTCACGGCTCTTCTATGAAGCCACATGGCTTCACAAAGCCACGACTTTACGTAGGGTATCAGCCATGCACAGAAGCCCACACGCAGACATCCTAGGTCCTGCTATCTCTTTATTTTAGCCAGTTTATTAGGTACCTAATGGGCCCTTAGCTTTTTTCTGTTTATTTTCTTTCTGGGAAGAGTCATGTTGAGACGGACAAAAGGCCAGCGCTCAGAAAATCAGTTATTGTTCCGCCAACAACCAGAAACCTGTGCCTGAAGACCTGAAGATCTGATGCTGACAGAGCCCTGTCCCATTCTCACGTCCACAAGGGGCTTATTTTTAATAGCAGTGATGCTTCAGGGGATCTAAGGGACACACAGAGAAAGGGAAAGCAAACAAGTGAACAGTAAGCAAAGTGCTTCCTTTGACAGAAGGGCCTCCCCCAGTCACGGTGTTCGTCGAAGGCCATCTAGTGGATCCACGTGGGAAAAAATGCTCAGTGCTCAGGGGAGGCCAGGGCCCCGGGTGCCCAGGGAGGGGAGCGGGCCCTTCAGGACTCAGCGTCCGATTTCTTCTCAGGAAGAAGAGCAGTCAGTCTCCTAGACTCCCATCGGCTCCGGTGTCCTGTCATTTCACATTTCTTGGGGAAGGTGATGGGCCTGACGTGCATGTGTGAAGACCAGAAGGGGATGAAAAATAGTAGTTGTATCTACTAAACTGCGGGCTTCTCTGGTGGCTCAGATGGTAAAGAATCTGCCTGCAATGCAGGAGACCCGGGTTTGATCCCTGGGTCAGGAAGATCCCTGGAGAAGGGAATGGCAACCCACTCCAGCGTCCTTGCCTGGAGAATTCCATGGACAGTGGAGCCTGGCGGGCTACAGTCTGTGGAGTCACAAAGAGTCAGACACATTGGAGCAACTAATATATTCACTTTTTCTACTATACTGCACAAAGCTGGGGACTCGGTTAAAGGTATGGACCTCTAACACATACACAAAAGCAATCCACAATTCCCATAAACAGAGATGCCAGCGTTGCAGGGTTTTATTCATTCACCAAATATTACTTGAGTTCCCAGTATGTGGGCATTACCATGTGCATTGATAGCTTTGACCTGATGTCTACAGGAAGGAAAAGGCTTCACCCATGTAAAATTAGCTAAAGGGAAAGGGCAGTGAGATGTCACCCTGCAACAGAGAATCAGGGAAGAAGCTTCCATGGGGAGTTAGGATTATTTTCCTCTTTGGGTTTATTTTTGGTTATAGTTAAACAAAATAATACACACTTTTGAAACTTGAAAAAAGCAGAAGGGAACTCTCCCCTCATTTCCCATGTACTTCCAGTCTCAGCAGGAAACCTCTATGTAGGGTTCACTTGTGTAATTCCTGGAGGTTTTAAACTGGGCCTTAAAGAATGAAAAATATTGGTCAATGGGAGGAAATCGGAGAGGGACAGGAAAGTGGGACACTTTGGAAGGGAAAGGGTTAATTCCAGGTAGCACCCAGCTGCGTTATCATTGTAATATATGAATTTTCTGATAGTCTCAGGCCCCGTGAGTTTCTGATAGTACTTATAATTTTAAAAAAAAATGAGAGAGAGAGAAGAAAAAAGAACTACTTAATTCATTCCAGATACCTGGCTTTTTTCAAATTCCCCAGATATTTTTTTTCTCCTTTGGTTTGACCACAAAGTGAACCCAAGAGTATGAATCATCAGCCTTCATCTCATGAATGTTTTATTCCAAGAACTTTCAGAACTTTTTATATTGCATTCAAATCCTCAGGCAACTCAGTATTCTCTTGCTCTTGCTGGCCTTGGAAGGAAGGGCTGTGTTTATTTTTAAGTGTGGGGGCGCCGGCTCTGCAGCAGTTAAGTTAGGCTTTAACTCCCAAGTCAGCTGAGTTGGAGTGGGAGCAGCTCAGTCTCTGCAGACCTCCTGTACTAGTATTGATGCCCTTCCTCCGGACAACTGCACCCACCTCTGCCAGAAGATTTAGCAATCTACAGCAAATTGCTGCAAATTGTTCGGCTACATCTCTTGGACAACCAGGAGGTCAAACCAGTCAATTCCAAAGGAAATCAACCCTGAATATTTATTGGAAGGACTGATGCTGAAGCTGAAGCTCCAATACTTTGGCCACCTGATGCGAAGAACCCACTCATTGGAAATAAGACCCTGATGCTGGGAAAGACTGAGGGTGGGAGGAGAAGGGGGCAACAGAGGATGAGATGGTTGGATGGTATCACTGACTTAATGGACTCGAGTTTGAGTAAACTCCCGGAGATGGTGAAAGAAAGGGAAGCCTGGNTGCTGTGAAAGGACTAGCATGCCAACAAGCAGATTCAAAAATACCCCAAGCAAGTCTTACCTCATTTACTACACCAGAACTGCAGGAGGTAGGGATGGGCCAAGGGAGGTATCTGAAGGGAGTGAGCCAGAATCCAGCACCAGTGCGGTCAGCTGTGCCCAGCAACGAAGCGTCCAGTGGGGTCCAGAGGGCTCGGCCACTCGGCTGGCTGTAGCAGAGACTTCGTGTCAGGAATCCATGTTATTGCCCACACTCAGGCAGATCAAACAGAACATAAAATTGTTGCTTCCAGCAAACCAAGGCTTTGTATTTTAATGATGCGTCTAGTGGCCTCTGCAGGCACTTGACTCTCAGCTACGCCACTCACAGACCTGCCCCTCTCTGCGTTGCTTTGTCATCTGTAAAGGGAAGTTTTGGTGAGGATTAAATGAGATACTGTATATTAGCAGTCTGCAACTTTTTGGCACCAGGGACCGGGGAAGACAACTTTTCCACAGACTGGGGAGGGGGACCAAGGGATGGTTTCGGGATGACTCACGCTTGTTACATTTACTGTGTACTTTATTTCTATTATTATTACATTGTGATATATAATGAAATAATTATATAATGCACTATAATTTTTTTTATAAAGGAGGAAAAGGTTTACCTGAAAATTAGTCCCTTGTGATAATGAACAAGATTACAGTTGCATAGCAACTGAATAAAAGAATCAGATCATCAGGCACGAGATATTCATATGAAGCACACGACCTAGACCCCCCACAGATCCCTGCTGTGCAGTTCCCAGTAGGGTTCAAGCTCCTAAGAGAATCTAACGCTGCCCCTGATCTGACATGGGTGGAGCTCAGGCAGTAATGCAAGCGATGGGAAGCGGCTGTAAATGCAGATGAAGTTTCATTCACTTACTTCCTGCTCCGCAGCCTCCATGGGCCCCTAATAACCCATGGACCAGGACCAGTCCACGACCTGGGGGGTGCAGAGCCTTGCTATATACAAAGTACTTACTGCAGTGCCAGGAAATGGTGGCCTCTGCTAACGTCCCTGGAAGCAGGTCCCTGGAAGCACCTGCAGTGGGCACCCCACCCATGTGACATCCAGAGAGAGGGATTTTTATCCCCCTCCCTCTTTTACAATAAAAATCTTTCAGTAGTAATTAAGAAATGGAATAAATAATAATAATAGCCAGAAAAACACAGTCAAGTGTCTCTTTAATTGAACTTTACAGGTAATAATGACAGCAAAACATAAAATATAAAAGAAACACCTTGTTCAACAAAGGAAATAAATTTCCAGTACAACAAAGGAAAGGAGCAACAGAATAGCACTTTCTAGGTACATGGGCCTCCCTAATGGCTCAGCGGGTAAAGAACCCACCTGCAGGGCAGGAGATAGGAGAGCCGGGTTCGATCTCTGGGTTGGGAAGATCCCCTGGAGAAGGAAATGGCAACGCACTCCAGTGTTCTTGCCTGAAAGGATCCCATGGACAGAGGAGCCTGGCAGGCTGAATTTTTTCATAAAGGAGAAAACGTTATACCTAAACATTAGTCTCCCACAGTAACGAATAATACTACAGTTTCATAGCAATGGAATAAAAAGGAAGGCAAGGGACTTCCCTGGTGGCTCAGTGATAAATAACTCACCTGCTGATGCAAGAGACAAGAGATTCAAACCCTGGTGCTGGGAGAATCCCACGTGCCACGGAGCAGCTGGGTCCGTGGGCCACAGCTCCGGGGCCTGTGCCCTAGAGCCCAGGAGCTGCAACACTGACCCCGCATGCTGCAGCTGCTGGGGCCTGCTCGCCCTCGAGCCCGCGCTCGGCATCAAGAGGAGCCGCCACAGTGAGAAGCCTGCCCGCCGCAGCCAGAGAGTGGTCCCCGCCCGGCGCACCGGAGGAAGAAGTCCACGTGCAGCAGGGAAGACCCAGGGCGGCCAAAACTAAACAAATATTTTTTTAAAAAGGAAGGCAAATAGAAAAAATACACTTGAATTTTAAATACCTTTTTAAACATTACTCACATTTAACCATGTTTTTCAGGTATGGAAAATTTGCACATAACAAAAATATTACACCTTGCAGGTTGCCTGGCTTCATGGTTTCAAATTTTAAAAATAGAAACTCCAGGTGATCATCTAGAATGCCAGAGTAGAAGGAAATCATATTCCATTTCTTCATCTCTACAACCTTTCTGCTCTCGTTTATCTCAAATCTACTGTTTAAACCGCAGGAGTATGCCATTCCGTAGAAGCTTAGACATGAACTTGGAGTGAACTCGCTCAAAAGGAACACAAGACCAGTTTGCTCTCAAAGGGATGGGTGTAGCCGAACCCAGGCTAATCCATGGCCAAGGGCATAACTGGAATCCTCTGACTCACTTTCCAGTAGAGGATGAGCTTTATTCAGCATTGGAATAGGCAGAATTCTAAGATGGCCTCAAGATTCCCAGCCCCCGTGTCAGGGCACCATCTCCCACTATTAAATCAAACACTCATCTAGGCACCTCTCAAGGGACTTTGCAGGTGGAACGAAGGTCTCCAACCAGCTGGCCTTTTAAGAAGATTATACAGGTGGGATTGGCATGATTGCAGGAGCCCTTTCAACCTGGGAGTCGAGTCAGAGGGGCTTCCCAGGTGCCGTAGTGATAAAGAACCCCAGAATGCAGGTAGACATATGAGAGGCAGGTTCAATCTCTGGGTCAGGAAGATCCCCTGGAGGAGGGCATATCAACCCACTCCAATGTTGGGGAGCCTGGTGGGCTGCAGTCCATGGGGTCACACAGAGTCGGACACGACTGAAGCAACTTAGCACATACGCATGCACTTAGGGTCCGAGACCCAGGAAATCAGAGGTTTGTTGCAGGGGACACACTGGATGCTCTGGGGCTGGTTTGAAGACGGATGGGGGCCATGTGGCAGACGACATGAGCAGCCTTAGGGACCCGACCATCAGATAGGATGTGGGAACCTCAGTCCTGCCACCACAGGGAACTGCATTCTGCCACCAGAATGGGCTTGCAGTGGGTCGTTTACCCCATGGAGCTCCAGGTGAGGACTCAGTCCGGCCGACAGCCTGAGCAGAGAGCTGGCTGAGGGTCACCGTGCTGCGTCCTGATGGTCATGGCTGGGCTAATGGGCAGGTGCTGGGGTTGGTTTGTTTAATCAGTTTTCATTTTATGGAAACAAAATTGACAAGCAAAATGTCTCTATTTAAGATGCACAGCTTGATGCTTTGACATATGTATGCATTTTGATGTGGCCATCACAGTCAAGCTAATTAACCTGTCCATCAACCTCACAGGTTACTTTCTGTGTGTGCTGAGAACACTTGGGATTTACCCTCTCGGCAAATTTCACATACATGATACAGTATTGCTCATTATAGTCACCAAGCTGTACATGAGATCCCAGAACACATTCATTCTGCGTATTGGAAAATTTGCACCCTTTGACCGACATCTTCCTCTTCTCCTGCCCCCATCCCCTGACAACCACTGTTCTACTCTGTGGCTGTCTTTTTCAAAATTGGAATATAATTGCTTTATAATGTTTGTTAGTTTCTGCTGTACAACAAAGTGCATTGGCTATATGTATACATATTATTGGGCTTCCCAGGTGGCTCAGTGGGTAAAGAACCCACCTGCCAATGCAGGAGGCATAAGAGGCCCAGGTTCCATCCCTGGGTCAGGAAGATCCCCTGGAGGAGGGCATAGCAACGTACTCCAGTATTCTTTCCTGGAGGATCGCATGGACAGAGGAGCCTGGCAGGTTTTAGTCCACGGGGTCAGACATGACTGAAGTGGCTTAGCATGCACATATCCCCTCCCTCGCGAACCTCCCTCCCTCTTCCCAGCCCTCTCCTCTAGGGCATCGCAGAGCACTGAGTTGAGCTCCCTGTGTTATACAGCAGCTTCTCACTAGCTAGCTCTTTTACACATGGTCGTGTATATAAGTCAGCGCTACTCTCCCCTCCCCTTCCCCGGCTGTGTCCATGCGTCTGTTCTCTGCATCTGCAAATCTAATCTTGCCCTGGAAATAGGTTCACCCCCAATGTTATTGGAGCATTGTTCACAATGGCCAGAATATGGAAGCAACCTAAATGTCCAAGGCCAGATAAATGGATAAAGCTGTGGTACATATATTCAGTGGAATATTATTCAGCCACTAAGAACAAAATGTGGTCATTGCAGAGATGTGGATGGGCCTAGAGTCCTTCATACAGAGTGAAGTCAGGAAGAGAAAAACAAATATTGTATATTAATGCAAATATATGGAATCTAGAAAAATGGCATTCTGTGCCTTTGAGATTGACTTTTTCTTAGTCTACATATAAGTGACTTCATACAATATTTGTCTTCCTGTGTCTGGCTTCTCCCACGTGGTATAAGGCCCTTCTGGTTCGTCCACATTGTCACAAATGGCAGGGTTGCTTTCTTTATATATATTTATATATATATAATATATATATATATAGTCGGACACGACTGAGCGACTTCACTTTCACGTTTCACTTTCATGCATTGGAGAAGGAAATGGCAACCCACTCCAGTGTTCTTGCCTGGAGAATCCCAGGGACAGGGGAGCCTGGTGGGCTGCCGTCTATGGGGTCGCACAGAGTCGGACACGACTGAAGCGACTCAGCGGGAGCGGGAGCAGCAGCAGCAGCATCAGTAGTATGTTCTCCATCCATCAAGGACTTAGATGGTTTCCATCTCTTAACAAAGAAGGCTGAGCACCAAAGAATTGATGCTTTCAAACTGTGGTGCTGGAGAAGACTTTTGAGAGCCCCTTTGACAGCAAGGAAATCAAGCCAGTCAATCCTAAAGGAAATCAACCTTGACTATTCATTGGAAGGACTGATGCTGAAGTTCCAATACTTCAGCCCCCTGATACAAAGAGCCAACTCATTGGAAAAGACCCTGATGCTGGGAAAGACTGAGGGCAGGAGAAGGGGGCAACAGAAGATGAGATGGTTGGAAGGCATCATCGACTCAATGGACATGAGTTTGTGCAAATTCCAGGAAATAGTGAAGGACAGGGAATCCTAGCGTGCTGCAGTCTGTGGATTCAAAAAGAGTCGGACACGACTAGTAACTGAACAGCAAACATCTTAACTATTGTGAACAGTGTAGCAACGAAAAGATGAGTGCAGATGTGTCTTCTAGGTACTGATTCCATGTTTTTGGATGCTTATTCAGAAGTGAGAGCTGTTCTAAGTCACTGTGTTTGTGGCCCTGTGTTATGCAGAAATAGAAACACTAATAAGGGATAAGTAGCACAAATATGCTAAAGTTTACATAAACATTATTAAAAATCGGCAATAATTGCACCAACTGTTTAGGACATAAGCCAAAAAAGATTCTTGAAGGAAGGAGTATTCTATCACTGATTTTGTTTGAATTGCTTGAGCATGGCAATAATAAAAAGCTGATGGGCTTTTAGTTGGTCTTATTATTTTAAAATTATTTGCAGATGGTGCATCTCCTTACTGCCTGCAGCTGGCTGCTCCCTTTGTTCTGCTGTTGGTGAGCTGCTGAGAACCTCGGACCTAAAGGAAGGAAGAACTTTCTGGATCAGACAATTACTTCCCAGTAGGGCAGAAACACAACCACAAGCCCCTTCCCCTTATTCCAGGTGGCACTGTTAGTAAAGAGTTCACCTGCCAAAGCAGAAGATCTAAGAGCCGAGGGTTTGATTCCCTGGAGAAGGGAATGGCAACCCACTCCAGTATTCTTGCCTGGATAATTCCGTGGACAGAGAAGTCTGGAGGACCCCCAAAGGTGAGAGGAGTGAAGAAAAGAAAGCTCAACTACCATACACTTTTGCCAAGAGCAGGTACTAATTACTTAAGATTCAAAAAAAAAAAACAAAAACAAATCCTACTGACCCATCATGAGCATCCCAAGAAAGTAAATACAGGACAGCCTCTGTCTGAAGTCTGTGCATATCTCAGAAACATCTAACTGTTCCAGGGGGCCTTTGGGGGATGATATTCTGGAATAAATAGCGCATGCACGCTCCTGTGTGTGTGTGTGTGTGTGTGTGTGTGCACGCGCGCGCACGTGCTCAGTCATGTCTGACTCTTTGTGACCTCATGGACTTTAGTCCACCAGACCCCTCTGTCCATGAAACTCTTCAGGCAAGAATCCTGGAGTGGGTTGCCATTTCCTCCTCCAGGGATCCAACGCAGGTCTCTTGTCTCCTGCATCGTCAGGCGGATTCTTTACCACTAGCGCCACCTGGGAAGACCCTGGAATAAACAGTGACTAGGATCAAGTCCCTGCCTATAGGAACCTCAGGAGCCGGGCAGTACATCTCTCCTGACCAGCTGTCTACCCAGCTTTCCCATCCTGTCCACCTGGCCAGGAGCCTGGTTGTTCTGTTGTGATAATTGAATTAGGCTTTCCTCAGAGGTAGAGGACAGCTTAGCCTTCCTGCTCTGACACCTGTTTCCAAACTTAACTCGAGTAACATTATTTTGATACATATTCCATAAAAATGTTTAAAGCGTACTTTATAAAACAATGTGAAAGCAGATACACACTACATAAAACAGATAAGGTCCTACAATACAGGATCTTGTTTTTTAATTTTTAATGAAATAATCTGAAAGCTATTTCTGCAAATAGACTAAAAAGAATTCTTTCTTTAAAAAAAAAGCAGTATGTCTTCTCATTTTGCCATTCACAAGATGCCTGAGAATGATGTGCAGAAATACTTTTCCGAAAGGTTACAAAATAACTTGCATCGCACTCCATGGCTCTTTGATTTGGTAATAAAAAGCAATCACAGCAGCTTATTCACTTACAGAGACTAATTCAAGCCCAGGGATACAGTCTGGAATTTGGTAGGCAGTTCCTAACAGCTGCAGAAAAACACCGTGAATCCTGGGGCGGAGAAGAATCATCATAAAAATTATAGCAATCGGATCTGCAAGGAGCAGCAACAATAAAGCAGCAGCCAGATGAATGTCACTGTACAAAACATATCATACAGATGACTGGCCTCCCTGGATGCAACCTCAACTCAGGAGAAAACGGAGAAACTAGGGTGTGCCAAGAGGAGTCGTGCTTGTTCAGTTGCTCAGGCATGTCCAACACTTCGCAACCGCATGGACTTTAGCCCTCCCGGCTCCTCTGTCCACGGGATTTCCCAGGCAAGGATGCTGAAGTGGGTTGCCATTTCATTCCCCAGGGAGTCTTCCTGACCCAGGGATTGAAGCCAGGCCTCCAGCATTGGCAGGTGGAGTCTTTACCACTGAGCTACCAGGGCTGCCAAAGTGTAGGTGGGCCATATAGACAAAGCAGCTATGATTAGCTCCATCACGGAAACAGTGCCTCCCTTCCAGAAGCACGGTGGAGGAAATGACTAATTCTCACCAAGGTTTGGTAAGACTTCTGAGAAGAAATGCCCTCCGTCCACCATTTGGACATAAGGTAGAGAAAGAAGAAAGGAGGAAACCGAAATATCTCAGGGCTTGATAGCCCAGATGTCAAGACAGTTAGGCCTAACTAACCAAGCCTCAGGTGCAGGCTTGGAAGGGTGTCTGCCCACCTGACATTGGACATGCCTGCAGGATTTTCACGTGGGTCTTGGAGAATTAGAATGACAATATATTTTCTATTTTTTTTTTTAACTACAAACACACTCCATTTCATACAAAGAAGGCGGGCTGCCAATCTTCTGGAGCTGAGATTCTTAAATTATTCTTGGCTATAGACTTGAATGTGTGTGAACTCAGAGCCCTTCTTTGTTTTCTTATCTCATTCCGGGGGAACCCAGATAATTTCTGGTCGCAGCTGCATATCTGGGGTTGTAAGTGATCTCCTGGAAAATCGCCATTAAGTTGCTGAAATTATCCTTTAAACTTTTAATTTCATTCCATGACATAACACACTTGAGCTTTGTTCTTATGGCTCCATCTCGATTCCTGGCATTTCCCCAGCCGCGCTGTATCATCAAAGAGCTTCATGCATTTTTAAACAAAATGATCCTACTTTCCCAGAGCCTTTCATTTCTTTTTTCAGGGTCTTCGACTTTTTAAAGATCAATTACACTTGCAAAAAAAAATAATTCCAGAATATTGCTAACTGTGGCTTCCATTATCCACTGCCTCATATGTGAACTTTTAACTTCTCCTTTAAATACATTCTTGAAAAATTATTCAATCTTTTGTTCTTCTAATAACGTCATCTCTTTCTCAGCATGCCACTGTATATGACTATGCAATTAATTTTTCCTTCCAGACCTAAATTTGTTGACTCTTAATAATTACCCAACTTCCAGAGTATCCAGAATATATCAATAGATAAGGATGTTATATCAATCTCCACTTTCTAAGAAATTCTAAGCTGAAAAAGAATATATATATTATTTTATCTTGATACTAGGATCACAAATTACATTTTTAAAGATTAACTACATAAAATATAAGATTTGTTCACAGCAAAAATTTACCCAACCAATAAATTAATTATATACTTAAAAAGCAAAGGAAAAGCACAGGAAAGTGTTTGCAGAATATCCCTGTGAAATGAATAGCATCCAAATTACATCTTACTAGAGAAAGGACCCCTCCTACACTGTTGGTCTGAATGTAAACTGCTGAGGTCACTATGGAGGACAGTATGGAGGTTCCTTAAAAAACTAAAAATAGAGTTACCACATGATCATACAGTTCTACTCCTGGGCATATATCCAGAGAAAAACATGATCCCAAAGGATATATCACCCCAATGTTCACTGCAGCACTGTTTACAGTAGCCAGGACACAGAAGCAACCTAAGCGTCTATCGACAGAGAAATAGATAAAGAAGATGTGGTGCATATGTACAATGGAATATTATTCAGCCATTAAAGAGATAGTGCCATTTGCAGCATCATGGGTGGACCTAGAGATTGTCATACTGAATGAAGTAATTCAGACAGAGAAGGAGAAATACCATATGACATTCTTCATGTGGAGTCTAAAAAAAGAAATGATACAAACAAACTTACTTACAAAACAGAAAGAAACACACAGACTTAGAGAACGACCTTATGGTTGCTGGGGAGAAGGTTGGGGGGGAGAACAGTTAGGGAGTTTGGGTGGATATGCACACACTGCTATGTTTAAAATGGGTAATCCACAAGGACCCGCTGTACAGCACAGGGAACTCTGCTCACTGTTACGTGGCGGCCTGGATGGGAAGGGAGTTTGAGGGAGAATGGATTCATGTATGTGCATGACTGAGTCCCTTTTCTGTCCATCTGAAACTATCGCAACATTCTTAATTGGCTATAACCTAATACAAAATAAAAAACATACAGATCCTTATGAAGAGCTGTTACAAATCAATAAGGAAAGAACAAACACCCTAGTAGAAAAGCAGGTAAAGAACATGATTATTATTTTCACAGAAGAGATTCAAAAGGCATGAACTGAGAAAGGAAAACACCGTTAGTAATAATCAAAGAAAGAAAACTTAAAATTGAAATGAGAAAAAAGGTACTGATTAGATCAACAACTTTTTTTGGGGGGGGTGGGTAGAATTGGCTTACAAGATAAATCAGGATGTGAAAACATGGGCAAGCATGTGAAAGGTCTGTGTGTTTCATAAAAAGTAGTAACAACTTTGCCAAGGAGAAATTTGATGGTCTCTATTAAAAGTTTAAACATGCTTTGGGTTTAATCTCTGGGTGGGGAAGATCCCCTAGAGGAGGAAATGAAAACCCACTCCAGTATTCTTGCCTGGAGAATCCCATGGACAGAGAAGCCTGGTGGGCTACAGTCCATGAGGTCACAAACAGCCGGACATGACTGAGTGACTACAAAGCAACAAACAAGCTTCTTAACCCAACGATTCCATGTCTAAGAAACTATATGAAGAAAAGAATCATCCACTTGCAGAGAGAACTCTGTAGAATAGTATACATTGCTCTATTGTTTAAAATGAAGGGAGAGGATGAGATTTCCTATTTGTTTAAATGACAAAAAATACTGCCTATTAAATATCAACAACAAAGCTAGTATCATTGAAGAGGAAATAAAGTGCATGATTGAAACTTTTCCAAAAAGGAGTAGAATTCTTTCTTATTTATACTGCAGCGTTAGTCGCTCAGTTGTGTCAAACTCTTTGCGACTCCATGGACTGTAGCCCGCCAGGCCCCTCTGTTCATGGGATTCTCCAGCAAGAATACTGCAGTGTGTAGCACATTTATAGAGAAGCAATAATTCCTCATTCACTTGACATAATTTGGGAAACCTGAGAGGTGACTGAGTGCTGAGAGTGTCTGTCAAACATTAGAACAAGGCGAAGATCAACTTAAACCAGTGTAATGTTAATAGCTAAGACAGTTCAGTTGGATCTATTGTCACTTATGACATCTGCTAGATCATCGAAAAAGCAAGAGAGTCCCAGAAAAACATCTATTTCTGCTTTGTTGACTATGCCAAAGCCTTTGACTGTGTGGAAGACAATAAACTGTGGAATATTCTGAGAGAGATGGAAATACCAGACCACCTGACCTGTCTCTTGAGAAATCTGTATGCAGGTCAGGAAGCAACAGGTAGAACTGGACGTGGAACAACAGACTGGTTCCAAATAGGAAAAGGAGTACATCAAGGGTGTATATTGTCACCCTGCTTATTTAACTTATATGCAGGCTACATCATGAGAAACGATAGGCTGGAAGAAGCACAAGCTGGAATCAAGATCGCCGGGAGAAACATCAGTAACCTCAGATATGCAGATGACACCACCCTTATGGCAGAAAGTGAAGAACTAAAGAGCCTCTTAATGAAAGTAAAAGAGGAAAGTGAAAAAGTTGGCTTAAAGCTCAATATTCAGAAAACTAAGATCATAGCATCTGGTCCCATCACTTCATGGGAAATAGATGGGGAAATAGTGGAAACAGTAGCTGATTTTATTTTGAGGGGGCTCCAAAATCAATGCAGATGGTGACTGCAGCCATGAAATTAAAAGCCACTTGCTCCTTGGAAGGAATGTTATGGCCAACCTAGACAGCATATTAAAAAGCAGAGACACTACTTTGCCAACAAAGGTCTGTCTAGTCAAGGCTATGGTTTTTCCAGTGGTCATGTATGGATGTGAGAGTTGAACTATAAAGAAAGCTGAGTGTCGAAAAATTTATGCTTTTGAACTGTGGTGTTGGAGAAGACTCTTGAGAGTCCCTTGGACTGCAAGGGGATCCAACCAGTCCATCCTAAAGGATATGTTCATTGGAAGGACTGATGTTGAAGCTGAAACTCTAATACTTTGGCCACCTGATGCAAAGAGCTGACTCATTTGAAAAAAACCCTGATGCTGGGAAAGACTGAAGGTGGGAGAAGGGAACGACAGAGGATGAGATGGTTGGATGGCATCATCGACTCAATGGACATGAGTTTGGGTAAACTCTGGGAGTTGGTGATGGACAGGGAGGCCTGGTGTGCTGCAGTCCACGGGGTCACAAACAGTCAGACATGACTGAGTGACTGAACTGAACTGATACTAATTATTCATATGAAAATAGCCCTTATAACATAAATTTAAACATCTATGGGAGAAAAATTAATATTTGTTTCTTAGATCCATTTTTCCCATAGTACAATGACTTGATTTAAACTGGGGGCTAAAATAAGGAATTCCCTGGTGGTCCAGTAATTAGGACTCGGCAGTTTCATCGCTGAGGATATGGATTTGATTCCTGGTTGGGAATTCTTCAAGCTTCGTGACATGGTCAAAAACGAAAAAAAAAGAAAAGTAAGCCAGTGACTAAATTAATGGATGAATACTTATACATTTATTATGAGTTTTGTTGTGACTTTTTAATCTATATATAAATTGAAAGAGGAAATACAAGAGTTTTACTCTTATTAAATGAATTTTGCAAATAACCTAATCTTGGAGAAATTCCATTGAGTATAATTCCAGACTGACAATTCTCCAATACACATTGTAGATTACTTATTTT
Source organism: Redunca redunca (assembly GCA_006410935.1). Taxonomy (NCBI): domain Eukaryota; kingdom Metazoa; phylum Chordata; class Mammalia; order Artiodactyla; family Bovidae; genus Redunca; species Redunca redunca. The sequence goes on from SJYQ01078066.1 coordinate 119,217, forward strand.
CCTAACCTCTTGCATTGTCTCTTGTCTGTTTTTATATTTTTGGTGTATTTGTTACACAGGTGAAAAAAAAAAAAAACTATGCCAAATTGGGATTGCGATAAAAGAATGCATTTCCTTTCAGTATTATTTGGGGACATTGTTGAACAGTCCTGCTCAAAGATTATTTGATTCTCTAGGGAACAGAGCTTTGTTTGTTACTAATTTCTACTAACCATGGCCCAGATTCTTAACTGTAGGTTTTTGTCCAGTAGACTTGCAAAGATTTGTCTGGTGAAGAAAGTTCCACCAAAGACTACAGTTTTCTTGCCCTGTCAGGACTTAATTAGCTTTGTTTCTAAGTCTTATAGGCTGATTGTTGCACCCTCACCAAATCCATATGCTGCAGTCCTGACCCCAGTGCCTCAGATTGTACTTGGAGATAGAGTTTTAAAGAAGTAATTAAGTCAAAGTGGGGTCATTGGGGTGGGCCCTGATCCAGTAGAACTGGTGTCCTCAGGGGAAGAGGAGAGCAGGAGGCAGACATACACAGAAGACAGATCGCACGAGGACACAGAGAAGCCGGCCATCTTCAGCCCACCCCAGAGGGCACAGAAAGCCTGCCCCGCCTCCCCTCGGCCTCTGACCTCCAGCCCCTAAGATCACACACGCGCTACCGCATTTCTGTCAGGTAGGCCCGAAGCCTGTGCTACTTTGTATGGTAGCCCTAGTAAACCAATACACTTACAATAGTTATTTCAGCACAGCTTTCCTGATTGAATAAACAAATTCTTCCAAGAAGGAGCTTTAATGTCTTGCTGAATCTCCAACTAATGTGTTGAATAAACACTCTATATTTGAATGAAAGTCAAATAAACTTTTAATGTTTCGGAGATTGTATTTTGACAAAAAGTGATAAAATCTACTCTCTGTTCTCCTATTGGACACTTACTCCATCCAAGTCTTCGTTTCCAAATGTCCTATTGTTAATTCTTTTGATATCTGATAACACATCCACCAGTCAGTCATCAGCCAATATTTTTATCAGCTTTTTTGTTTGTTTCTGTATTTTTTTTTTTTTTTAGCATCAATGGCACCCCACTCCAGTACTCTTGCCTGGAAAACCCCATGGACGGAGGAGCCTGGTAGGCTGCAGTCCATGGTGTCTCGAAGAGTCGGACACAACTGAGCAACTTCACTTTCACTTTTCACTTTCATGCATTGGAGAAGGAAATGGCAACCCACTGTTCTTGCCTGGAGAATCCCAGGGATGGGGGAGCCTGGTGGGCTACCGTCTATGGGGTCGCACAGAGTCGGACACGACTGAAGCGACTTAGCAGCAGCAGCAGCGGCAGCAGAGACTTCAGTTAGAATGCCCTGTGCCAGCCCTTTTCCAGATCACCCAGATATTTTTCCTGCCTTCTCTGTGTTATCTTAGGTCAAAGGTTGCTGACAGATTTTTGGCCACTGAAAGGTCCAAGCCTTAAATTCCAGAGGGCAGGAAGGTGAGGGAAACTGAGGCTTTTCAGGCTTAAGAAAACTATTAGGGGGACTTCTCTGGTGGTCCAGGGGTTAAGAATCCACCTGTCAATATAGAGAACTCGGGTCCCACCCCTGGCTCAGGACCTGAGATCTCACATGCCTTCGAGCAGCCAGGCCCGTGTGCCACAACTACTGAGCCTGTGCTCCAGAGCCGGGAAGCCACATGAGCCCGTGTGCCCCAGAGCGCGTGCTCCCCAACAAGAGAAGCCAGTGCCTGGTAAGGAAGAGGAACCCCTGCTCACTGCAACTACAGAAAGCCCTTGTGCAGCCAAAAGTAAATAAATAAATAGATAGACACTTTAAAAAAAGCTGTTAGGGACCAGTCATCTGGCCCATCATGGGGACCGTTCTGTGGGGAGCCTGACATTAGGGACTCTGCGTCAGCCCCATTTCAGTGATGTTAGCAGACATAAAGTCTAATAGAGCTTTGTTGCAATGCATCTGGGACCTTATCTTTAATCTCACCCATCAGAACCTGACACTTGATTCACAGCAAGGCACTCTCTGCTTATATTACGAAAATAGCTATTCCACATCTCTAGAGTGGACTCAGTTGGGGCCATTTGCTGAAGACAGGGAATAGGCCTGATTCCTTACAATGCAATGGGAGGTAGTTGTTTCTAAATAAAGAAAAACACTAGTATTAGTTGCTCAGTAGTGTCCAACTCTTTGTGAAGCCATGGACTGTAGCCCACCAGGCTCCTCCATCCATGGGATTTCCCAGGCAAGAATGGCCACCAAAGTGGGTATCCATTCCCTTCTCAAGGGGATCTTCCTGACCCAGGGATTGAACCCAGGTATCCTACATTATAAGCAGATTCTTTTCTATCTGAGCCGCCAGGGAAGAACCCCTACCGAGAAAAAAAAAAAAAACACTAAGTCATTTTCAATTAGAAAATCATGTATTAGCTGACTCAAGGCACTTGGAGGCCATAAGGAAGCCCTTAGCCCAGGGGAGAAAATGTATCACAGTGTCTGGAATAATTAGTTATTAATAGCTATGTAATTGAATAATTCATTGCAAATTAAATAAGTGATTCGCATAAAAATAAGTAAGTAAAATTCCATTTCAATTATAATTACAAGTTTAACAGAATTAGCTAGCACTAATTTAGAGGACTGCTGGATTGGGGCAGGCGCACAGGGGCAGAGACGTCAGTCTGCAGGCTCGGCACCCAGGCCCTGTAACGGGAAACAGAGACGCCACCACACTTATTTTCTTTTATCCCCGAGAGGAAACAGCAGTAAATAAGTTAAGTGTCTGTCTTCTGTAAGGTGCTGTGCTGTCCTGTCCACTGCTAAGGAGTGGGGCAGGGGATCTTCGGGGCCATCCCTGAGCCGAGATAACAAGAGTAGGCGCTGCCCACATCAGACACGTGATGGTCATTGTCTCAAGTCACTTAGCCTTCACAACTGGCCCTGAGGGGGAGCTACTCTCCCCCTCTTTACAGGTGAGTGAATAAAGTTCGTGAAGTTAGGAACCTCACTCAGAATCACACGGTGGCCAAGCTGGGCGCTAAGCTCTGAACTCTGATCTCATCAATTCCCCAAAGTCATCCCTTAGGCACCGATAATTCCAAAGTGAGTCATCAAATGAATTAGGCATGATCTGGAATCAATGAGCATTTTTAAAAATTTAATTAAATGAATTGATATGTTTACTTTAAAAATTCTTATTGGAGTATAGCTGCTTTACAACGTTTTGTTACTTTCTACTATACAGCAAAATATGACCCCATGGACTGTAGCCCGTCATGCTCCTCTGTAAATAGGATTTCCCAGTCAAGAATACTGGAGTGGGTAGCCATTCCCTTCTCCAGGGTAGCTTCAAAACCAAGGGTTGAACTTGCATCTCCTGCATTGGCAGGCAGATTCTTTACCACTGAGCCACCAGGGAAGCCCAGGGGAATACAAACCACATTTTGAGTCCTTTTGGTGACTCAGAAAATCTCTAATGCTGAAGATATTTTGAGGTCATATTCTATTACTAGAGCATCCACACATCTGACAGAAATGAGAACCTTTTGTAAAGGAAGACAACATAACTCTAAACTTCAAATTATTTCTACATATTATTTCTCAAACAATATCAAGCACATAACGAGGAACAATCAGGTACGACATCACACCCATTTGGGTGACGATTAAAATCAAAACAAGAACAGAAAATAACAAGTACCGATGAGGATGGGAGATACGGGAACCCTGGTGGACTGTTGGTGTGACTGTAAAATGGTGCAGCCACTGTGGAAAATACTATCCTGGTTCCTCAAAAACTTAAACGTAGAATTACCATGTGATCTAGCAATTCCACTCCTGGGTATATACCTCAAAGTTGAAAGCAGCACCTCAAAGAGACATGTCTATACCCATTTTCATAGCAGCAGTATTCACAGTAGCCAAAGTGTAGAAATAACCCAAGTGTTCATCAGTGGATAAGCAAACTGTGGTCTCTACACCCAGTGGAATATTATTCAGCCTCAAAAGAAAGGAGGACTTCCCTGACAGTCCAGTGGTTAAGGATCTACCTACAAATGCCGGGGACACAGGTTCAGTCTCTGGTCCAGAAGATTCCACATGTAGCAGGGGTGGAAGGTGGGCAACTAACCCCATACACCACAACCTCTGAGTCTAGCTCCAGAGCCTGGGAGCCTCAGCTACTGAAGCCCTCCTGGCCACAGCCCATGGTTGGCAACAAGACAACCCAGCACAGTGAGAAGCCTGTGCACTGCAACTAAAGAGTAGTTCCAGCTCCCTGCAACTAAAGAAAGCCTGTGTGCAGCAGCGAAGACCCAGTGCAGCCAATAAATAAATACGAATCGCCAGTCGATGTCCGATGCAGGATGCAGGATGCTTGGGACTGGTGCAAGGAGAGGACCCAGAGAGATGGTATGGGGTGGGAGGTGGGAGGGGATTCATGTTTGGGAACGCATGTACACTCGTGGTGAATTCATGTCAATGTTTGGCAAAACCAATACAGTAATGTAAAGTAAACTAAAGTTAAAATAAAAATTAAAAAAAATTAAAAAGTGTTTAAGAAAGGAAGGAAATTATAACACTTGCTATGACGTGGATAAAACTTGAAGCCATTATGCTAAGTGAAATAAGCCGGTAGCAAAAAGGCAAATGCTGAATGGCTCTAGTTACACGAGGTACCTAGAGCAGTCACATTCATTGAGACACAGAAAGAAGAATGGTGGTTTCAGAGAGCTAGTGCACGTGCAGGCTAAGTTGCTTCAGTCATGTCCAACTCTTTGTGATCCATGAACTATATACTTCCAGGCTCCCCTGTCCTTGGCATTCTCCAGGCAAGAATACTGGAGTGGGGTGCATGCCTTCCTCCAGGGGATCTTCCCGACTCAGGGATAGAATCCACATCTCTTCTGTCTCCTGCACTGGCAGGCAGGTTCTTTACAACCAGAGCTACCTGGGAAGCCCTCAAGAGCTAGAAGGGAGGAGAAATGAAAGAGTTATCATTTAATGAGTATACAGATTCAGCTTTGCAAGACGACAAGAGTTCTGGAAATGGGTGGTGGTGAAGGTTGCACAATAACATGAATGTACTTACTAGCTCTGAACTGTGCACGGAAGAATGGTTAAGATGGTAAGTTTTATGTTAGGTGTGCTGTGCTGTGCTCAGTCGCTCAGTCATGCCTGACTCTGCAACCCCGGGCTCCTCTGTCCATGGGATTCTCCAGGAAAGAATACTGGAGTGGGTTGCCATGCCCTCCTCCAAGAGATCTTCCCAACCCAGGGATCAACCCAGGTCTCTTGCATTGCAAGCAGATTCTTTACCCTTTGAACCACCAGGTATTTACCATAATAAAAAACATTGAGAAAAATATTTGAAACAAACCAAAAATTACCAGGCATCCAAAAGACAGATAATATTAATGTGAATTTTTAGGAACAACAAACAGTAGAAATGGGAACTCCAGACAGGGGAACTGCCAGATTATAAAGAAACCCACAATCACTATGCTCAAAGAAGTAAAAGCTTGAAAATTTTGGCAGGGAATCGGAAAGTATAAACAAAATCAAGTGTTTGCTAGGAATTCAGGGGGAAAGACTGGAGGAGCAAAAAGCACGGGGGATTTTTAGGACAATGAAATTGTTCTGTGTGCTATCCTGGGGGTAGGTACATGATGTCATGCTTGCACATGTGTACCTAAAGACATTGCATCGGATGAAATGTGCACATCCCAAACTAGAAGCCACACAAACACCCCTGAAGAGTAGAGAGGATAGATAAATCACAGTATAGTTAGACAACCATGTGGACTGCTCTACTGCAAAGAACATGAGCTGACTGCAACTAGATGAGGCCACATGCATGAATTTTAAAACCATAAGTTAAAGATGTCTTGCTGCAAAAAAATTAAGTGATTTCATATGTCATACTCGAAACAGGTAAAATTATCTGTACTATTTAAGGATGCATACCTGGGTGTTCAGGCTGTTTAGAAAAGCAAAGATGAGATTATCATAAAAGTCAATATAGTGATTCTGTTTGTGAGAGGAATTATGATTAAGAAGGGCCGAGAAAGGCAATATTTCATTTCTTACTTGGTTGATGGTTACAGGAATGATTACATATTATAAATGACTGTACAGTCAACAAACTATTACCTGTGGGCTAAATCCTATCTGCCACCTGTTCTTGTAAATAAAGTTTTACTGCAACACAGCCTTACTCATTTGCTTACATATGTAAGCAAGAACACAGACAGAGTTTCTATTTCAGCATTTACACAACCATGTGGGGCTCCATGGCCCCTATTTTCTCTAACACATTTGAAGATTCATGATGTGTTTTTAAACATGTGTATTGTCCAAAGATGCTCAGTTCAGTTCAGTTCAGTCACTCAGTCGTGTCCGACTCTTTGATCCCATGAATTGCAGCACGCCAGGCCTCCCTGTCCATCACCAACTCCCGGAGTTTACCCAAACTCATGTCATTGAGTCGGTGATGCCATCCAGCCATCTCATCTTCTGTCATCCCCTTCTCCTCCTGCCCCCAATCCCTCCCAGAATCAGCCAAAGATGCTACAATTCATTCATTCATATTTGTAGTGCATCCCTTCCTTAAAGCTAAGTGACTCCACACTCCAGTGGGGATCTGATAGCCCCTCCTCCCTTGACCTGCCTATGGATTTGCAAAGTGACTTGACTGTCAACTGTATTGTGAATGTTCCTCTCATTCTCAGCAAAGCTGCTTTATCCAGGAAGAAGAGTCACCTTTCTTGGTTTTGAGGAACTCTCTTCTTTGTGTAAGACAAATAGTTTTTCAGCTACACGAGAGAGCTGCGTTTGGGCGCCATTGTTTAAGCTTTCCTGTGCTGCATTTCGTGATAAATCGAGACTTTTGTTTTGTTTTGTTTTTCTTCCTTGCAGAGGAAATCAAGTACAGGAGAAGTCTTTATGGTGGGCTATATCTGACTCAGCAAAGGCAACAAACTCAGGAAGTTCAAATGTTGTCTCCCTGGATGGACCCAAACACAAAAATACCACCTCCATCTAATAAAGTAGAAAACACTATGCTGGAGCGAAAGATGCAAGAAATGGTCTTTTTAAGAAACGCAAAACTCGAGTATTCTTTTTATCACATCTTCTTAGAGGCCCTTTCTCATCAGTCATTCAACAAACATTACCAGTATCTATCCAGTACTATGCTAGGAACTCCCCACATTAAGGAGCTTACTTTATAGAGGAGGGATAGGACTTCCCTGGTGGTCCAGTGGTTAAGAATCTGCCTGTCAGTGCAGGGGACATAGGTTTGATCCCTGGTCCAGGAAGATTCCACATGCCATGGGGCAACTAAGCCTGGACACCAGTACTGCAGCCTGTGCGCCCTAGCGCCCGTGCTCTGCAACAAAAGAAGCCACTGCCCTGAGGAGCCTGCACACCGCAACTGAGGAGCGGCCGCCACTTGCCACAACTAGAGAAAGCGCACGCGCAGCAATGAAAGCCAAGCACAGCTAAAACTTAATTTAATTTTTAAAAACGCATAAGAGGGGGGAGAGTCCAGTGTGAGCAATGCTGGAGTGGGGTTGAGCCCAGGTGGGTATCGAGGACTCTGGGAACCCCCACTTAAACTGGTTGAAGAGGAGGGGAGCCTAGGAAGTCTTCCAGGACAAGGGGAAATTGAGCTGAAGTAGCCTGGACACCAGTTAGCCAGAAGATGAGAAGACCCCAAATTTCAGGCAGTCAGAGCAGCTTGTGCAAAGGCCCCGAGCTGTGCAAATATGTACCTCCTGGCGAAACTGCCAAGTTCTGTGCTTTAGGGACGTGAGTGAGATAGGGCTAGAGTAGCAGTTGTTCAAATCTGAATAATTTCTATACAAATATTTGAAACTATAGGCTTCCATCTGTAGGGAAGAAAAGAAGTCCTCAGGCGTGTGGTCATGGACTTGTCATGTTTTTTGGTAAACAGGACCCAGAGTGTGACGGAAATGTGCACAATCAGGGCACAGTTAGTTGCAATAAAAACTGCAACTGTATGATCTTGAGCTAAATGCTCCACTCCTCTAAGGCCTCAGTTGATTTACCTACAGAGCAAAAAACATGTCTGTTCCACAAACGGATGCACATGAAAGTGTTCTGGGAGCAAATGTGATGTGACGGCAACCACGGATGCACTCTCATCGGTTTGCCATCAGTGTCGTTATGATCACAATTTTTGTGATTATATTACCACCATAGTTTTCACCATCTCGACGAAGTTAATCACTTCCCAGAATGACGAGCGACAAAAAGAAAGGAGAATAGAGAGGATAAAGTAGAGGGGGAAGGGAGGAGGGGCCCAGGGACTCCGAACCCCGGAGTCCCTGGGGGCAATGGCAGAGGGAAGCCTGCACGCAGGGCCAGGAGGAAGGCCAGGGCCGTAGCTGCAGCGTTTGGCTGGGCTGTATGAGAGGCAGGAAGGGGAAGTGGCTCGTTGTGTGGCAGGCAGAGAAATAATAAAAAAGTGAGCCTGTGAATCAACAGCTTGCGGCTCTCAGCATATTTCTTGAGCAGCTATGATCACACTCTGTTTTTTGTTTTTAAACGAATAAAAGCAAGGAAATCCTAAAGTGATGGGTCTGTTCAGGTTGCACGAAGCCTTCCAGTGCATAGCCAACACGCAAGCTCAAGTGCCGACTAGAGGAAAATCCCAGAAAGTCTATTCATATCCTAGCAGAATGCAGAATGTATAAAACACGACTCCATATGTGTTTTTAGCTCCATATGTTACCTCTCCTTGGACACAGCCGAAGGCTGGCATAGATCCTGTGACAGAATAAACGGAACTGCGTGCAATCATGGGGGGTTGCAGGGAGTCAGGCCTTCACCCCCATACCAGGGAGAGCAAATGTCCCTAGCATCCCCTGTTCACACGGCTCCTGTGGGCGGGGTAGGCGCAATGAGCTCAGGACGTGCCTCCCCCATCTCTGGGTGTGGGGTGGGCTGTGGGGAAGAGGTTATCGAAGCAGAGAGGTGCTCGAAGGAAGTCAGAGACTAGGACCATTTGTTTAAAGCAGCCTGGCTTCTGGACAGCTCGAGATATCTGACTAATTCCACACTGCAGCTCATTGCAGCTCATTTGCCAGACTTAGTGCCGTGGAAGCCCAGGGCCCGTCAAGAGGCTCATTTGTTGTAATCAATGTCATGAAGAAACAAATAAGCCAAAAATGGGTGAGGGGTGGAATTCTGCAGACAATGAAACTCAGAAACAAGAAATCAAATGGAGTGAAACAAACTTATTTCCCACAGGACCTCTCAACAATACAGTAATACCAGGTGGCGCTAGTGGTAAAGAACCCACCTGCTAATGCAGGAGACATAAGAGATGCAGCTTTGATCCCTGGGTCAGGAAGACCCCTAGGAGGAGGGCATGGCAACCCACTCCAGTATTCTTGCCTGGAGAATCTCCATGGACAGAGGAGCCTGATGGGCTATAGTCCATAGGGCCACAAAGAGTCGGATACAACTTAGCCCTCACACCCATGAATCATCAAGATAGGATTTGGGAGTTTCAAAAGGAGAACCTTTTTTTTTTTGGCAGAACACTAAACCAGAGTCCTCATAATGCCATATTGATAAAACACTAGTGCTAATTATTCTGTTAATAACATACTGCATTTGAGTATCTGACATGTTGAAGAAAGTTTTTAAGGCGGACCTGAAACTACTTTGTGTGTATATGAATGTATTTTATGGATCATCCCCTAGAATACAGCATGTGTGTGTGTGTGTGTGTGTGTGTGTGTAGTCATGTACAGATGTGAGAGTTGGACCATAAAGAAGGCTGAGCACTGAAGAATTGATGCTTTCATACTGTGGTGCTGGAGAAGACTCTTGAGAGTCCCTTGGACTGCAAGGAGATCAAACCAGTCAATCCTAATGGAAATCAACCCTGAATATTCATTGGAAGGACTGAAGAAGCTCCAAAACTTTGGCCACCTGATCAAAGAGCCAACTCACTGGAAAAGTCCCTGATGTTGAGAAAGACTGAAGGCAGGAGAAGAGAAGGTGAAACAGAGGGTGAGATGGTTGGATGACATCACCGACTCCATGGACATGAGTTTAAGCAAACTCCAGGAGAAAGTAAAGGACAGGGAAGCCTGGTGTGCTGCAGTCCATGGGGTCGCAAAGAGTCAGACACAACTTAGCAACTGAACAACAACAACAGTATATAAATGAAATAACTGAAATCATGTTAATAATTTCTTTCCAAAGGCAGCTGGACATAGGTAACAGTCACAAGTTTACCGAGCACTTACTGTGTGCCAGGCAGCGTGCTGAAAGCTTCATCCACCTGCTCTTAACCTCACAGCTACACTCACTGGTAGCGAGTGCCCTATTTCAGAAACAAGGAAAGTGTCTCTTAGACCTCCCCCAAGAGTGGTCAAGCCCGTGGCCCTCTGCAGCCATGTGACTTTGGACATGGTTCTATAAGCCTTGGTTTCCTCCCTGTAAAATGAGGCGAATAGTACTATCAATTGAAGTGGACTTACAGCCTCGTGAATAGGACCCTAAGGGGTGCCATGTTCTCCTGCACGTGTGGGGTACCGGGCTGGGGGAATCTAAATTTTAGGCTAATCTTCTAGAGTTACCCCATGTAAGATTCATTCAGCCCTCTGAGCCCATTCCCGGTCTGCTTAGGTAAACAGGATCTCTCTGTCAGTTTCTCTTCCCTCCTCTGCCTTTCCCCAGGGGCCCAAGGCCACATGGGGTCTGTGTGGGAAGACCACATTACTCATGGTTCAGGCCAGGCCACTCTGGAGCGTGACAAAGACTGCTAGAAACAGTGGTACAAGGGCCTCAGACATAAACTGCACTGTTCCCGGGAAACCCACCCACGTGGGTCCCCTGGCACATCTTGCCCTCTTCTCTGGCTGCTGGGACTCAGAGGCTACAGCCTTGTCCTCTGGTGACAGGAAGGCCAGTGTCTGAGGCTGGGCATGGCTGAACCTCGGTCACCCTCCCTGGAGACTTGCTCCCTTTCCCTCCGGAGGGCTCAAGGAGGTCTGGATGTGCCTACCCCAAGGTGGCTCCATGCTAAGAGACCCACCCTGTGACCCTGACTTACATGACCTTTCTGATGAGATCCCTATCAACCACTGTCTGATGTGTTCTATTATAGAGAATATTTGAAGTCAGCCTTGTTTTCATTCCTAGGCCTTATTTAGTGACAGTGATGGCTGTGGGTACCACTAGGTCAGGTACCATTGCAATGTGTTCTTACTGAGACCTCTGGAGCCTTGAACATGCATGTCTTATGCATGTGCTTCATAATTATTCATTGAGCGATGGATCAAACCTAGCCATCCCTATGCTGAGCCATGATCACCAAGAATACCTCAGAGTGGTCCCCTCCAGTTTGGTGTGGGAGCAACCTGCTTCTCCCAGAACCCTCCCTAAGAAGATACAAGTTTTAAAACCACATCGACTCATCATAAGATCTTCTTTAACTAGCTCAAGTGAAAAGACAGTTTGCTGGAAAACGCAGAGGAATCCTGCAGAACTCAGCTCCAGGAGGGACAGCTGAGCCACCTAGGAAATAGACAGTCTTCAGGCATCAGCCCTGTCCAGCTCTCGCCACCTGTATCCATGGCCCCTCACTGCAGAGAGCTTCCCTCAGCTCATCTACCTCCTGGGCAAGGTCCTAAGAAGTGTGGCCAAGCTAAGCGATCCAGGGGGGAAATGGGTCTCCCCTGACTGCTCCAGTGCACGTAAACATGGATAGGAGGGGTTACGTAGGCTTCTAGGCTTCTGGCACAGTGATGACGTGTGAAAATGATATTTGAGAATGACGATCTTGACAAACTGTTTACATCTTGGATTGGCTCTTTGGGGTCTTTTTTTTTTTTTTTTTTGGCTGCACTGTGCCACTTTTGTGATCTTAGCTCCCTGAAAGGATAAGCACAGAGTCCTAACCACTGGACTACCAGGAAAGTACCCTCTTGGGGGTCTTAATGTGAGCAATTTTTAACCCAAGTGGAGACATGCTTCTTTTCATTTAGCAGACTTTAACAATCTTTAGGCACCTATTGGGATGAGTACTTTTGTCTGGAAACAAAGCATCCAGGCAGATGCTCTTTATAAGACATGCCTCTGTTTTTAGACTTATTTTGTAATTATAAATTAATTGTTTATTTGGCATATAATCACGCTACAATGTTGTGTTAGTTTCTGCTGTATGTATCAGCTATATGTATACCAAGATACAGCTGTGAAAGTGAGTGTTAGTTGCTCAGTCATGTATGACTCTTTGCGACCCCATGGACTGTAGCCCACCAGGCTCCTCTGTCCGTGTGATTCTCCGGGCAAGAACAATAGAGTGGGTTGCCATTCCCTTCTCCAGGGGATCTTCCTGCCCCAGGGATAGAACCCAGGTTTCCTGCATTGGCAGGTCTGAGTCACCAGGGAAGCCCCTATATACAGCTATATGAACACATATATCCTCCCCCTCCTGAACCTCCCTCCCTCCTACAGCCCCCCATCCCACCTCTAGCTCACCGCAGAGCACTGAACAGAACGCCCTCTGATAAAGCAGACTTCTTGCCTCTCCCAGCTGGGGAATTCTGTTTGTTGATTAGCAGGAGGGGAGTCACACATCCACTTGAAAGGTGTCTACTGTTCTTTAGTTGCTTTCAGAGAGATGTGGCAAATAGCGACTTTGGGGATGCTTTAGTGAAAGTCATTTCATGGTGAGCATCATGAGATAATTCCATGCAGACAGCAGGGAACAAACAGCTGTCAGAGTATGTTTTTACCAAAAAATAACATGAACTATGAAGCAAGATGAAGGTTTGTCATACCAGAGAGTCAGGTCATGCTACCGTTTTAAAACTGCTTAGAATTCCTCCACACTCATGAAAACTTTAAAAAAAAAAGTATTTATGGAAGTCTAAAGTAATTGCTGGGGGTTCCCCAATGGCTCAAGCAGTAGAGAGTCCACCTGAAATGCAGGAGACTCGGGTCCAATCCCTGAGTTGGGAAGATCCCCTAGAGGAGGAAATGGCAACCCACTCCAATATTCTTGCCTGGGAAATCCCTTGGACAGAGAAGCCTGGCTGGTTACAGTCCACAGGGTCACAAATGACTGTGCACACAAGCACAGTAATTGCTTAATATGCTTTTTCCCATTCTCTTGGGAAATTATTAAATGAGTCAAGGTATAATTTATGATTTTGCACATGATCATGATTTGAACAAGTGCTTTTTGAGGTTATGTGACACCTAAAAAGATGACTTCTTTAATTCCTATGTTCCTTTGCGCACAAGGAAACCACTTTTCCTTTTATTTTTGCTTTGTGTTCTATCAGGCTTCCAGAAAAATCCCACTTTGAATGTAGCAAAAGAGTTCAAATGTGTTACTCTACAAATTACAGTTTACAAGCAGTCAGTGAGGAATGAAGTCCATTCCTTCTCTTTCCACACACTCAGAGTTCCCGGCAGGTAATACCATTGATCATGCTGCAGGTGGCCCACCATTCATGTGAACCGAGAGGACAGGAGACCATGGATCAGTGGAAAACAAGCTGTGCAGAAATGGCATGCCCCTGCACGACTCCAGACCACGGGCTTCAGAGCAAGAAATGGCAGAGGCATGCTTGGTGTGACTTGGAGCTGCCCATCACCCACATGCCTGGGACTGTCACGCCCTCATCAGTTTCAACTAGAGCTTGATCCAAACACTCAGAAGGTGAATCCAGACCAATGAAAATTTCAACATATGGTAGTGATCTGGGATCTCTCCAATGAGATTGTCTTGATTCAGCACAGTTTGAAAGTCACCATGGCTTATGGGTTTAGAACCCAGTGATCTTAAAAGGTCCCTTTCAGGGCCTTCCTTGGTGGCTTGGTGGTAAAGAATCTTCCTGCCAATGCAGGAGACACAGGTTCCATCCCTAATCTGGGAAGATTCCACATGGCTTGGAGAGTTCCAGAAAAACATCTATTTCTGCTTATTGACTATACCAAAGCCTTTGACTGTGTGGATCACAATAAACTGTGGAAAATTCTGAAAGAGATGGGAATACCAGACCACCTGACCTGCCTCTTGATAAATCTGTATGCAGGTCAGGAAGCAACAGTTAGAACTGGACATGGAACAACAGACTGGTTCCAAATAGGAAAAGGAGTACATCAAGGGTGTATATTGTCACCCTGCTTATTTAACTTACATGCAGAGTACATCATGAGAAATGCTGGGCTGGAAGAAGCACAAGCTGGAATTAAGATTGCTGGGAGAAATATCAATAACCTCAGATATGCAGATGACACCACCCTTATGGCAGAAAGTGAAGAAGAACTAAAGCGCCTCTTGATGAAAGTGAAAGTGGAGAGTGAAAAAGTTGGCTTAAAGCTCAACATTCAGAAAACTAAGATCATGGCATCTGGTCCCATCACTTCATGGCAAATAGATGGGGAAACAGTGGAAACAGTGGCTGACTTTGTCTTTCTGGGCTCCAAAATCACTGCAGATGGTGATTGCAGCCATGAAATTAAAAGACACTTACTCCCTGGAAGGAAAGTTATGACCAACCAAGACAGAGTGTTAAAAAGCAGATACATTACTTTATCAACAAAGGTCCGTCTAGTCAAGGCTATGATTTTTCCAGTGGCCATGTGTGGATGTGAAAGTTGGACTATAAAGAAAGCTAAGCACCGAAGAATTGATGCTTTTGAACTGTGGTGTTGGACAAGACTCTTGAGAGTCCCTTGGACTGCAAGGAGATCCAACCAGTCCATCCTAAAGGAGATCAGTCCTGGGTGTTCATTGGAAGGGCTGATTTTGAAGCTGAAACTCCAATACTTTGGCCACCTGATGTGAAGAACTGACTCATTGGAAAAGACCCTGATGCTGGGAAAGATTGAAGGCAGGAGGCGAAGGGGACGAAAGAGGATGAGATGGTTGGATGGCATCACTGACTCAATGGACATGGGTTTGGGTGGACTCCGGGAGTTGGTGATGGACAGGGAGGCCTGGCATGCTGCGGTTCATGGGGTTGCAAAGAGTCGGACAGAACTGAGCGACTGAACTGAACTGAACTGAACTGGAGCAACTGAGCCCATGCACCACAACTACTGAGCCTGTGCTCTAGAGCCCGGGAGCCGCAACTACTGAGCCTTGCAACCACTGAAGCCCTCGCGCCCCAGAGCCCGTGCTCCACAACAAGAGAAGAAACCACAACCAGAAGCCCGGACACAGCAACAAGAGAGTAGCCTCGCTCACTGCAACCAGAGAAAGCCCACACAGCAACGAAGACCCAGCATAGCCAAAAACAAAGAAATAAATTAAATTATTAAGAAAGGTCCCTTCCAGGCAAACATGGAACATACAGTTGTCTGTTTTCTATACTTCTCTGTCTATGCAGATGCCAAATACATTCTACATTCTTGACCGACTGCATCCAACTCATTAGCTGTATTTAACACTACATCTATTGCCCAGAGACACCTGGTATATCTACAGAAAGTGAATAATTGTGAGGATTGAATGAAATTAAGCACCCTGGATCAGAGATGGTTTTGTGCAAGGAAAAGGCACAGCTGTTGCCCTTTTAAAAGGTGAAATGTGACTAATTGGATCATCTGGAAACCAATTAGACTGATGTAGGCCACCTCACTCGAAGAGTTGACTCATTGGAAAAGACTCTGATGCTGGGAGGGATTGGGGGCAGGAGGAAAAGGGGACGACAGAGGATGAGATGGCTGAATGGCATCACGGACTCAATGGATGTGAGTCTGAGTGAACTCCGGGAGTTGGTGATGGACAGGGAGGCCTGGCGTGCTGAGATTCATGGTGTCGCCGAGTCAGACACGACTGAGAGACTGAACTGAACTGAGGCAAAAGATATAGCTGTTTGGCTAAAAGAGATATGGCAGAGGGGAGACAGAGCTTTGTGTGCACAAAATGTGACATCAGGAGTTGGAATTCTGTGGATATAAACTTTAAGATCTCCTTTCCCTTGTGATGACAAGGGGACATTTTGAGGGCAGATGCTGAGCCTGAATTGGAGAGAGGTTGGACTTTTCAGGTGCAAGAGAGCCTGTAATTAGGTCTGACTGCCTCATGAAAATTTTTGCTATGTCTGTTGCAAGGCCACATTCTTTGAAAAGAAAATGGATTTTATACCTAATTCTATTTAGCAGTCTACGTGGCTATATGCTGAACTCAAATGAAAGCTGTAATTATGCTGCTAGCGGAAGGCTCCTGTACAGAGCTAAGTGTCCTTTCCACATCTGGCGCATAAGGAAGGCAGAAACTGAAAAAAAAACCTGACTGTTACAGTGCTAACATGTATCTATTCAAATGCTTCATCTGTAAGGGACTGGTTGAACTAGAGGCACCAGTGGTGGTGGGTGGAATTAACCAGTCCTTTGGGTGGAGGGTGTGAAATTGACCCAAAGGCCTCATTAGTAATGTCCTCTCACCACCAGACCTCAGTAGCTCTGGAGCAAAACGAAGTAATGTGTGCACTTTGCAGCATCTCATGTTTGATGCGGTAAACAGCAGAGAGGCCAACAGTCAACCGAAGAATCCTGGTACCTACTGTATTTCCAGGGTGTCTCGGTGCCTGGTGCTTGCCGGGGCTCAGTAAATATGCCAATGTTACATAATCAGCAATGACGCAATAGGGTCACACGTTGGCCTTGAATAGCAGTGAGCTCGTCTCTTGGTTATTTCCAATCTCTGTGGAAATGGGTGGGCATCTTGGGGAGCTTCTTGGGTGGCAGGGAGCTACTGCAGGATGGAAGCTGACATGCTCTCAGCTCCCACCGGCCACCAAAAAGGGTGCCCACCGCTGGGGACCCAGGACCTGAGCACGCAGGCCAAAGCAAAGCCCATGAAGGGGCCTCACAGGGCCCCCACCAAGTGGGTGCCACCTCTTCTCAAGACAACCAGAGAAGAAGGGCTGCCCTCAAGTTACCTTGGAGGAGCTGCCATGTCCTTTTCCCCGTGGCTTCCTCTCTCCTCCTGCGGGTCCTCCCTCACCTCTGCCTTTCTGCTTTCTCCATCAGTGGTGCTTCCTGGCACCGCCTGAAACCTGCGCCAACCTGCTGCCCTCCCATGCTTGCTCCATGAAGGAGTCTCTACAGACACTGTCCCCCTCAGTTCCTGTCTTGAGAGGGGCTGACGTGGGGTCAGGCTTTCCAGGTGGCAGAGTGGTGAAGAACCCTCCTGTCAATGCAGGAGACCCGGGTTCAATCCCTGGGTCAGGAAGATCTCCTGGAGAAGGGAACGGCACCCACTCCAGTATTCTTGCCTGGAGGATCCCATGGACAGAGGAACCTGGCAGGCTACAGTCCATGGGGTTGCAAAGAGTTGGACACGACTGAAGGGACTCAGCACACACGCATGACATGGGGTCAGCTGTTCCCTGATGGATGTTTTAAAGCAGCCGGTCCATAAAAAAAGGACATTCAGCTGAAAAGAGAAATAGGGCAGACAGCGGCCCCATCACTTAATTACAAGTTCTTCCCACATATCCACCCATCCTACTATTACCTTCCCCCAAAAAAACCTCCCCAAGTTTCAGGACCAGGGTGATCCCTGGCACAGCTCAGCAAAGGAGAGTCAGGTACTATCTGGGGTGGCTCCACTGACCTGGTCAAACCTCAAGGCTCAGACTCTGCAATGAACATCGTACGATGTCTCCACTGGGACTGCCTTGGAGCCTTCCCCTGACACCCTGATGACGGGGACCCCCTGACAGCTACATCACAGTGCTGTCACATGGAAGGCAGTTGGCACTGTCTGTGGACTGAATCTCTGCCCTGCTTCCAGAAATGGTTGTCAAATGTACATAATGCACATGTGGTGTTATTGGTGGTGCCTGGTTTCTTGTTTTGATCTGTTTTTTGACATTTTTAGAAATTTTGGTAGAATACACATCAGTTCAGTTCAGTTGCTCAATCGTGTCTGACTCTTTGTGACCCCTTGGACTGCAGCGCGCTGGGCCTCCCTGTCCATCACCAGTTCCTGGAGTTCACATAGACTCACGTCCATCGAGTCGGTGATGCCATCCAACCATCTCATCCTCTGTCGTCCCCTTTTCCTCCTGCCCTCAATCTTTCCCAGCATCAGGGTCTTTTCCAATGAGTCAGTTCTTCACATCAGGTGGCCAAAGTATTGGAGTTTCAGCTTCAAAATCAGCCCTTCCAATGAACACCCAGGACTGATCTCCTTTAGGATGGACTGGTTGGATCTCCTTGCAGTCCAAGGGACTCTCAAGAGTTTTCTCCAACACCACAGTTTAAAAGCATCAATTCTTCGGTGCTCAGCTTTCTTTATAGTCTCATATCCATACATGACTACTGGAAAATACACATAAAACATAAAATTTACCATTTTAAAGTGTATAATTCTGTGGCATTAAGTACTTTTACATTGTGATGCAACTATTTCCACTATTAATCTCCAGAACTTTTGCATCATCCAAAACTGAACTTTTGTATCCACTGCTCAACTCTCCATCTCTCTTCCCCCAGCCCCTATATATATATATATACTTTATATATAATTCTTTGGTGATGGACAGGGAAGCCTGGCATGCTGCAGTCCATGGGATGGCACAACTGAGTGACTGAACTGATACAATTGTTTATATTTAATATATACTCTTTATCTTTACTCTTTTTAAAAAAATAATAGCAATATCAATGAGTATGGCATGGTAAATCAGCACAGGTTTTGATTTGCATTTCCCTTTTGATGAACGTGAAAGAGGAGAGTGAAAAAGTTGGCTTAAAGCTCAACATTCAGAAAACTAAGATCATGGCATCTGGTCCCATCACTTCATGGCAAATAGATGGGGAAACAGTGGAAACAGTGGCAGACTTTATTTTGCAGGCCTCCAAAATCACTGCAGATGGTGATTGCAGCCATGAAATTAAAAGACGCTTACTCCTTGGAAGGAAAGCTATGACCAACCTAGATAGCACGTTAAAAAGCAGAGACATTACTTTGCCAACAAAGGTCCGTCTAGTCAAGGCTATGGTTTTTCCAGTGGTCATGTATGGATGTGAGAGTTGGACTGTGAAGAAAGCTGAGCGCTGAAGAATTGATGCTTTTGAACTGTGGTGTCGGAGGAGATTCTTGAGAGTCCCTTGGACTGTAAGGGGACCCAACCAGTCCATCCTAAAGGAGATCAGTCCTGGGTGTTCATTGGAAGGACTGATGCTGAAGCTGAAACTCCAGTACTTTGGCCACCTCATGCGAAGAGTTGACTCACTGGAAAACACCCTGATGCTGGGAGGGATTGGGGGCAGGAGGAGAAGGGGATGACAGAGGATGAGATGGCTGGATGGCATCACCGACTTGATGGACATGAGTTTGGGTAAACCCCAGGAGTTGGTGATGGACAGGGAGGCCTGCTGTGCTGCAGTTCATGGAGTTGCAAAGAGTGGGACATGACTGAGTGACTGAACTGAACTGAATGGCTAATGATGTTGAGCATCTTGTGCTTATTGGCTATCTGGATATCTTCTTTGGGAGAACAAAATCCTTTGCTCATTTTTTAACTGGGCAATTCTATTGTTTTTATGGCTTCCCTGGTGTCTCAGAAGGTAAAGAATCCGCCTGCAACGCGAGAGACTTGGATTTGACCCCTGGGTCGGGAATATTCCCTGCAGAAGGGAATGGCAATTCACTGCAGTATTCTTGCTGGAGAATCCCATGGACAGAGGCACTTGGTGGGCTAGTCCATGGGGTTGCAAAGAGTCAGACGTGACTGTTCTTATCATTCATCTGTCCCATGTGTTTTTAATCTAGATGAAGAAGTCCTTCCTAAGGACTATGGAGCTGTCAGTGGCCCAAGTAATAGCGGCTTGACTGAGCCTGTGTCCCTGCCGCATGCCCTACATTTAAGGGCTGCTTAATACTTAAACACACATGCCAGGCCCCTGAGAAGTGGGGTTAGGAGACAGCAAGCAGTTGGTCTTCCCGAAAGGTAGTAATTAAATAGTTCTTGAGGGAAGGACCTCTAAGGCAGGGCTGCAGGTCCAGGGACTCGTCTAGGGCAGGGGGCCTCACTAGGCTCCAGATGGAGTCGCCCCCACCTCCCCTCCCTCCAATTCCCAGCAGCAGAGGTTCTCACCCCAGGTCGCAGGTTAGCATCACTAACCTCTGAGGAGCTTATAAAAGCGAATTTGAGCAGGCCTTCCCCTCAAACCCCAGACCCTCTGGGGGTGTCTCTTGGGAGGCTACATCTTTGAAACATGCACATGTAACTCCAAAGCGCAGTCAAGGTTGAGGACCACGGTTGAGGGATTCATCAGATGCCCTGACCTGACTGGAACTCGGTGCGTGCACTGGGTTTGCGTGTGGCAACCTTGTCTGACTGGTGGGCAGGGGGAAGAGCGCCACGTGTATTTCTGTTCTAAGGTCCTTGGATCCTGGGAGAGGCGAGGACACCGCCCTGCAAACCTTCCCAGCAGGCGCGGGGCGTGGCCCAACGCCACCACAGGCCCGAGGGCCCCCCAGACCGCCCCCCAGGCCCCCAGCCCAGC
>SJYQ01078066.1:140562-150629 GCA_006410935.1 Redunca redunca
CCGCATGCGCGCCCCGCCCCCGAGGTCCCCCGCCCCTGCCCAGACCTCCACGCGGCCCCTGCGGACCCCGAGATTCCCAGCCCCTCGCTGCCCCCCGCCCCTGCGCGCCTCCTCCCGACCCCCGCGCGCCCGGCTCTAAAGTAAACAGCGGGGAGCGGCGGCGGCCCGACGGTGCCGCTGCGGACTCGCCTCCTCGGAGCAGCAGGCGGGTCTAGCCATGGCCGAGGGCGTGCGGTCCTCCGGGTTGGGCGGCTCGGGAGGCCGGGGCCTGCACAGCGGCGTCATCCAGTGGTGAGCGGCCCGGGAAAGAGGGGCTCCCGGCGGATGGGAGGGGAGGGGGGGCGGCGAGGAATGGGGGCACAGCTCCCTCCGCTGCTGTCCCTGGGACCTCCTGCCAAGTGCCAGGGGCCACCGCCTGCTCCTGGGACGGATAAAAGGCTCGAAAGGACAGCTGTTCACACGCAGGAAGGACCAGCGCTTTCTAATGTTGGTGGGATAGGTCTAGACACACACACACACACACACACACAATCGGCCATTTGGGGTTCCCACCTGGGGGCTACCTTGTTGGTCTGCCAGACATGCACACACCATGAGCTATGGGGGTTTCCCACCTGGGGGCTCCTGTTGGTCACACTTCCCTGCAGGAAGTAATCCAGCCCGCCCTCGAGGGGCTTGGTGGTGGGTCTGGGCTTCCATCTACATGGAGAGCACCCAGCTAGGCCAGGAGAGGAAGTGTGTTCTCTGAATGTGCCATTCTGCCTGGGAAGTTCTCTAATTTAAGGCAAAGCCGTTTTTTTTAGCTCTAACAATGCACTCCACATTTGCTTGTGAAGTTCCCTTCTGGCTATTTAAATAGAGGAAGAAGAAACTGGAAGAAAAACACCACCATCCCTTGGGACTGATGAACTCAAGGGTTTGTAGCTCTTCCTAAGTAGCAAAATAATTGAAACCAGCCCTAACACCTTCACTTTAGAAGGTGAACGAGTAGACAGCTGGTTACTTCTCTTTTTAAGTTTTAAGGTGTATTTCTCAAGAAAGACTTTCTGAAAAGTTTCAGTGGGTGAGATAGAAAAATGAACAGTGTGTTTGTGATTGGAACCCCAAAAAGTCTTAATTGGTCACCCCTTTTCTCCAAAAGGAGATTCTTGATGTCTTTTCTCTGGCATAAGAAAGAAAATCAAGAGAATATTTTTTAATGTTTTAAAATAATTTGAAAATATTAAAAACAATAACCGCAGTACACACAGTATTTTCCAAGTGTTACAAGCAGGCCTCTGCTTCTTTCACACTTAGGCCCCTCATCGTATCAGCAACCTTCTTACAAAAAAGGGCTCTGAGGAGGCCGTTGTCAATTTTCAGGTCACCCTTTAGTCAGTTAGACTTTCTAGGACTGGAAAAAGTCTAGAGACTTGAAAGAATGAATCGAGATTCAAAAAAATACCTGGAGCTTCTCCTCGGGTCATTTGTAAATTGGTGGGATGCAGGCTGCCCACGAAGCTGGTGCCCTAAAAGCAGGATGGTGTTCAAGGCCTGTGTCGCCAGTTCTGCCCCCCCAGGCCTGGGATCCCTGGGTGGGGTTGTGCTCTTCAAGCTTGGGAGGGCAGGAGGTGAGGAGGGGCAGAGTTTCCCCAGGAGGACTGCTCTTTAGGTATCCAGTCTATGAGGTGCTAGAGAAGACTCTTGAGAGTCCCTCGGACTGGAAGGAGATCAAACCAGTCAATCCTAAAGAAAATCAACCCTGAATATTCATTGGAAGGACTGATGCTGAAGCTCCCATACTTTGGCCACCTGATGCAAAGAGCAGACTCATTGCAAAAGACCCTGATGCTGGGAAAGATTGAGGGCAGGAAGAGAAGGGGATGACAGAAGATGAGATGGTTGGATGGCATGAAGAAATTAAAACCCTTGTGCACTGTTGGTGGAATGTAAATTGGTGCAACCACTATGGAAAATTATAGCGATTCCTCAAAACATTGAAATGAGAACCAACGTGTTATCCAGCAATTCCCCTTGAAAGCAAGGACTGGAACAGATATTTGTACCTCCATGTTCATAGCAGCATTATGAACAATAGTCAGAGATGGAAGTAACCCAAGTGTCCATCAGTGGATGGATGGATAAACAAAATGTGGTCTATACATAATGCACTATTTTTCAGATATAGAAAGGAAGGAAATTCTGACACAGACGTTGGATGAACCTTGAAGACATTATGCTAAATGAAATATAGCTAGTCTCCAAAGGATAAACACTGTGTGATTTCAGTATATGAGGCATTGAGAGGAGTCAAATGCGTTGAGACAGAAAGAAGAATGGTGGTCGGCAGGGGCTGGGGAGCTTCCCAGGAAGTGCTAGCAGTAAAGAACCTGCCTGCCAATGCAAGATGGTCTTTGCAGATGTAACCAGTTAAGAGGAGCTCTCACTGGACTTGGGGGCACTGGAGTGGAGCATCCATCCACAAGCCAAGGAAGGCCAAGGGTTCCTGGCATCTGCAGCAGCGAGGAGGGAAGGATGGAGCACATGTTCCGCCAAGCCTCAGGAGGAACCGACTCAGCTGACACCTGGTTTCTGGACTGTCAGCTTCCCCAGCTGTGACAGCATACATTTCTGTTGCTTAAAGCCACCTGGCCTATGGTAGTTTGTTACCTGAGGAAATCAAGACAGGGTCAAAGCTTCCCCCCATCCCCATATGCTGACTTTTCCTCCTTCCAGGAAGCAGATGGGATTAACAACTGTGGCCTCTAGCTTGCAAGGAAAGTCAATTTAGGCCTCAGAGAGCCTCATCCCAGAAAATAAGCCGTAGGTCATCATCAGTAAGAAAGGAGATTGTTGGCATTGTTGGCAAAGTGTTAGTCACTCAGTTGTGCCTGACTCTTTGCAACCCCACGGACTGCCACCCACCAGGCTCCTCTGTCCATGGTATTTTCCAGGCAAGGATACTGGAGTGGGTTGCCATTTCCTTCTCCAGGGGATCTTCCCAACCCAGGGATCAAACCCAGGTCTCCTGCATTGCAGGCAGATTCTTTATTGACTAAACTATGAAGGAAGCCCATTGTTGGTAAATTCCCTGCTAAAAAATGCTTCTGTGTTTAAAAACTGCTGGCTTCCCCAAGGAGGGAAAGTCGGCAGGATGAATTGGGAGATTGGAATTGACCCATATATACTACTGATACTATGTATAAATACCTAATGAGAACCTGCTGCATAGCAGAGAGAACTCTATTCAGGGGTCTGTGGTGACCTAAATGGGAAAGAAATCCAAGAAAGAGGGGATAGATGTATATGTATAGCTAGTTCTTTACCATCTGAGCCATCTAATTTTGATCCCTAGGTCAGGAAGATCCCCTGGAGAAGGAAATGGCTACCCACTCCAGTATTCTTG
The DNA here is from genome assembly GCA_006410935.1 of Redunca redunca. Lineage (NCBI taxonomy): Eukaryota > Metazoa > Chordata > Mammalia > Artiodactyla > Bovidae > Redunca > Redunca redunca. The sequence goes on from SJYQ01078066.1 coordinate 143,948, forward strand.
CCTGGAAAACCTGAGGGACAGAAGAGCCTCGTGGGCCACTGTCCGTGGGTTGCAACTAACTCTTCATGGCTAGTTCACTTTGCTGTATAGCAGAAACTTATGTAACTGTAAATCAACTACACTCCAATACAAATTAATTTTTTTAAATGAATCAAAATATAGTGGCTCCCCCAAGTCACTTGGGTTTAAAAGTTATGTAAACAACTGTTTCAGAGAAAGAGCGGAGGGGAGGGCTGTGCACACATGTCCCGGGTCACAGGCACATGGGCACTGGGAAGCCACATGGGCTCCAGCTGTCACCCCCAGGGGTGTTGACTCTATGGGGGCAGGGGGAGTGGCCTTGTTTTGTGTCCTGGTGAGTAAATAATCTTCTGTGTCATAGTTATAGAGATCTTGGCTGCCATCTTTGTAAAGTTGCATGAAGCAGTGTCTGCTGAACCCAATAATTTGGGCTTCTTATTAATATGCCTACACACCAAAAAGATACAAAAGCAACAATACTGCACCATGTTGGAAGTCTAAAGTCACAATCAACATCTTGATACTTAACTCTGGGCTAAGCACAAAAGGGTACATTGCAGATACTGACAGATGAGCCATGGCATTCACTCAATAAACTAAGCATGTTTCATTTAGTTAGATCCACCCTTGTCTCTGACCCTTATGAAAGCATCCCCCTCTAGAATCACTGATGCCAGCCTCCTCTTCCTGCTCTTCCTCCCTACCCGCCCCCCCCCAGGTTGGTTGACAATTTCTGCATCTGCGAAGGATACAGTGTGCCTCGCTGCCTCATGTATGAGATTTACGTGGAGACCTGTGGGCAGAATGCTCAGAACCAAGTCAACCCAGCCACGTTTGGGAAGGTATGTTGTGAAGATAAAAATACAGTGTCCACTGAGTAAAAGAGTATGCAAGTTATTAATAATCAATGAGGAAATGCTGAAGAATCGGACACGACTGAGTGACTTCCCTTTCACTTTTCACTTTCATGCATTGGAGAAGGAAATGGCAACCCACTCCAGTGTTCTTGCCTGGAGAATCCCAGGAACGAGGGAATCTGGTGGGCTTCCATTTATGGGGTCGCACAGAGTCGGACACAGCTGAAGCGACTTAGCAGCAGTAACAGCAAGTGGATATAACCAGCTTCACCCTGGAAACCAGCCAGATGATTAGCCTACTTCCTCACACCTTCCCAAAGCCATCCCATTCTTTGTCCACACTTCATAGTGAGAGTCCAGGAAAGGGAAGGGTGGGGTTACATTCACCAGAGAGAATGCAGCTCTGGCAGCCCCAGAGACCCCCAGCGCTCAGCCAGGCTTGCCGGGTCATTGTTCCCTGCATAAACATGCCACATCTCAGGACCCCAGAAGTGCTAAGAGCTGCCTTGTGAGGTCAAACAGCTGATCCTTCCCACAATTTGCTCATATCTAGAGAACTCTTGTGCTCTCAAAGGTTTCTTCTGGAGGTTAAGAGCTCTGTCAGGGGCTTTGTTTATACCACACAATATGCAGCAAATGTTAGCACAAGGATGGCCCATCTGAGACCCTCTACATCCAACAAAGATTCATTGAGCAACTGCTACTTCAGCACTGTTTTAGATGCCGAGAGTACAGCAATTAACAGAGAACAGAGAAAAATTCCTGCCTTCACTGCACTTCTTATTTTTTTATTTGAATTTACTCTATTTATGTATTTATTTTGTCTGCACGTGGGCTTTCTGTAGTTGCAGCAAGCCAGGGTTTCTCTCTGCTTGTGATGCTCGGGTTTCTCAGTGCAGGAGCTTCTCTTGTTCCAGAGCACAGACTCGAGAGTGCAGGCTCACTAGCTGTGGCACGTGGGTGTAGTTGGTCTGTGGCATCTTCCCAGATGGACCAAGGGTCAAACCCATATCCCCTGCCTGGGCAGGCAGATTCTTAACTACCCGTTCCTGTGTTTATTATTAGTATATTATAGTTGATGGAGACAAATAAAGAATATAAAATATATAGTCTAATAGACTAGATTGTATAAATGGAGAAGGCACTGGCACCCCACTCCAGCACTCTTGCCTGGAGAATTCCATGGACAGAGGAGCTTGGTGGGCTGCAGTCCATGGGGTCGTGAAGAGTCGGACACGACTGAGCGACTTCACTTCCACTTTTCACTTTCATGCATTGGAGAAGGAAATGGCAACCCACTCCAGTGTTCTTGCCTGGAGAATCCCGGGGACGGAGGAACCTGGTAGGTTGTCTTTGGGGTCGCACAGAGTCAGACGCGACTGAAGTGCCTTAGCAGCAGCAGCAGATTGTGTAAATGCTAAGTAGAGTAGAAAGAGTTGAGGATCCATGTGTGTGTGTCTGTGTGCGTATGTATATGGATGTGTGTGTTAGGGGAAGGCCTGTAATTTGAGGGGAGGCAAGAAGTAACTTTTGAGTCCAAACTTCCAGAAGATGAAACACTGAGTATGGGGCTATATGAGCAAAGAGCAGAGCCAGTGTCAAAGACACAAGGCAGGAGGGGGCTGACACAGCAAGGAGGCTGCAGTGGTTGAAGGGCAGAGACGGGGGAGAGAGGATCAGAGGCTCAGCTCTGGCAGGTGGGAGAAGCCCAGGTGTTTAGGGGTCAAATCCTGGGTGTATTTGGAAGACAGCCAATAGGATTTGTTGATGGAAAGAATTAATAGAATCACAGAGCTTAATTGTTATTAAAGTAACAATAATAGCTTTCATATTGCTTCATATTTACTTTCAATCTGGTTTTCAAGAATAGACAGAATCTACTCAAAACAAGTTAAAAGGAGAATTTTGATTATTATCATTTTTTTAACTTTTATTTTGGCTGCACTGGGTCCTAATGGTGGTGGGGGGCTTCTCTAATTGCAGCGCTCAGGATTCATTGCCCTATGGCATGAGGGATCTTAGTTCCTGAGCAGGGATCGAACCTTCATCCCTTGCACTGGAAGATGGATTCTTAACCACTGGACCACCAAAGGTCTTGAAAGGAGAATTTTTTTAGAGGGATATCTCATTTAATCCAATTGCAAGAAGTTTGACCAGACCTCATAGAATCTAATCTAGTGCTGCCCAATAGAAATGTAATAGGAGCCAGATATATAATTTTTAAATATTCTAGATCTTCCTTTTAAAAGTTTTTAAGGTGAAATTGATTTTATAAATTTTAAATTTCATCCCAAATATTCAAAATACTATCATTTCAAGATGGAATCAGTATTTAAAACTCACTGAGTTGTTTTGTTCATTCTTCTTGCTAGATCTCAAAAATCAGATGCATTATTTTACACACAGTTGTTCAGTCACCTAGTCGTATCCGACTCTTTGCGACCCCATGGACTGTAGCACACCAGGCCTCCCTGTGCCTCACCATCTCCCGTAATTTGCCCATGTTCATGTCCATTGTGTTAGTGATGCCGTCCAGCCATCTCATCCTCTGACACCCTCTTCTCCTTCTGCCCTCAGTCTCTCCCAGCATCAGGGACTTTTCCAGTGAGTTGTCTGTTCGCATCAGATGACCAAAATACTGGAGCTTCAGCTTCAGTATCAGTCCTTCCAGTGAGTATTCAGAGTCGATCTCCCAAGATTGACTGGTTTGATCTCCTTGCTCTCCAGGGTACTTCCAGGAGTCTTCTCTAGCACCACAGTTCAAAGGCATTAATTCTTTGGTGTTCTGCCTTCGTTATAGTCCAGCTCTCACAACCGTACATGACCACTGGGAAGACCATAGCCTTGACTGTATGGACCCTTTACATGTGCAGCCCATCAATCAGACCAGCCCATTTCAAGTGCTCAGTGGCCACTTGTGGCTGCTGGGTCCCCTCTCAGACAGCCTAGACTAGATTCTAAGTCACCAGGCATCTCCTCTCTCCCTCTGGTGTGTCTGTAAACCGCTGTGATGCTGCTTCTCCTGCCAGGCCTGCTCCAGGCCCCATCCCAGAAGCCAGCTTCCTCCCCCGGTGTCACGATTTCCCATGAGGGCTGCTTGTATGCTGCTTGCTTCCCAAGATGCTTTACTTGACCTTCTGCCCCAGGCCCTGACTCTGTCATGATCTGCAGGCAAGAGAGGCCTGCAGGAAGGATGGGTGGGTGGGAGGAAACAGTTGGCATCTTTAATGCTTGGTCTTGTGACAGCCATCAGCCGAGGCAGGTAGCATTAGAAGTCAAGGAACAAACCACGAGTGAGTAAGGTCAAGGTTCCCACAGCCTGCTACAACACTGGGGCAGTTGACTTCATTATGGACTTCATTTAACTGACTTCATTCAGACCTCTTTCCACCTCTTATTCCCTCAAAAGTATCCTGTATTCCCAAAAGACCTTGGAGGTCACTGGTCCAACTCCATATCCAATGACAAGCCCTTCATAGTCACCTCCAGCTGGGAGCTTTGTATGAGAACAGAATGCCCTCTGGGGGCAGAGAGAGGCCTGGGACTCAGAGCTGTGAGGGGGCAGTGTGTTTCTATGTGTCCGTTACAAGGAAGTGACTCTTTCCCTGGGCAAACAGTCCTCCCCCAGGATCCGTGCTTGGCAAGCAGAGCACAGGCGGATGGAAAGCCACCTGGCTCCTTGCAGGCCTTGGGGCAGCTCACAGCCTGCAGGATCAGACCCCCACAGGAGCCCCCTAGCTGGTGCTGAAATGACCTGGGGATAAGGAGCCTGCTCCCGGGCCACAGAGGTGTCAGTCCAGCCTCCCTCTGGTTTCTAGTCTTTCTTCCCTTCCTGTCTGCTGCCTTTCTCAGTGTTCCTCAGTGGACAGAGTGAAACTGGTTCCTGACATGCCCTCACTTTCCATCCACTCACGGCCTGATTCTCTCAGGTTCTTTTGTTCTTTTAAACAATATGATAAGCATCTGTGAAGCCACCACCCTGTAGGAACCACGTGGCCACCCTGCCTTCCCCAGCTCCTGGGACCATCAACCCCTTCATCATCATCTTGCTTTAAATTTTTTTTTTTTAATTTTTGGGCTGCATTGTGCATTATGTGGGAGCTTAGTTCCCCAACCAGGGATGGAACCCGTGCCCCTGCATTGGCAGCGTGGAGTCTTAACCACTGGACCACCAGGGAAGTCCCTTTCTTGCCTTTTTAAGAAGAATCTTAGTACATTTATATCATTTCTTTTTTTCTTAAACTTTTGATCCCCTTAACCCATTTTGCCCATGCCCCACCCCTCCTGTGACCTCTGGCAGCAACCAATCTGTTCTCTGTGATCAGTGAGTTTTTTATTTGTTTGTTTGTTTTTAGTTTTGCTTTTGTTCTGTCACTGTTTTTTTAGATTCCACATATGAGCAAGATCATACCATCCTTGGCTTCCTCTGTCTGACTTATTTTATAGATTGCATTTCTTTCAAAAAGCCCAGTTTTAATTTCTGTGGCTTGACTTTTTTTAGAAGGAAATCATGTTATGTGTCATCTCTGGGGACTCGTTCCGCTTACTCTTATATCAAGACTCCTCTACATTCATTTGACTGCTGTGTAATAGTTCGGTTGACTCGTTCGCTCTCCTATGGATGAGCATTTGGGTTGTTTCCCAATTTTGCTGTTATGAATATTCACGTGTGTCTCCTACTGTGCACGTGGAGCTGTTCTCTTGGGTGTGTGTCTGGGGGTGAATCTGCAAGCTGATGGGTTATTTGACATCATTTTCTGAAATGATGGCTCCCATTGGGCTCCCATAGGGCACCCATGGGCAATTCTGTGAATTCCAGTGATGTTTCCAAAGCACTGATATTCACTTCTCCACTGAACATTCTTGGCTCCCAACTTTTAACTTCCCTGCCCATTTGTTTCATTATGACTCCAATGTATTGGTGTTTCTCTTCTATAGGTTCCCCAAGGGTATGACTCAGTGTCTCAGGAGGGCTCAGGGTGGAGCTTTTATTTTTATTTTGTTTTACTTGTTTGGGTACTAACCCTTTTATCCTTCCCTGCCATTATGTTGGTTTCATTTAAAGCTTGTGGTCAGCAAAAGTATTTTTTTAAATCACTATTTTTAATCACCATTTTTTTTTACACAAATTAGAAGTAAGGCAGCTCAGTGATGAAGAATCCATTTGCCAATGCAGGAGACACAAGAGATGCGGCTTCAATTCCTGGGTTGGGAAGATCCCCTGGAGTAGGAAATGGCAACCCACTCCTGTATTCTTGCCCTGGAAATCCTATGGACAGAGGAGCCTGGTGGACTACAGTCCTGGGGGTCGCAAAAGAGTCAGACAACACTGAGAGACTGGGCACAGGCCTCCCAAAACTGCTTTGTAAACTGTAAAACACTCCAGATAAATAGAATATTTTGTCCTTGTTATCAGATTGTTGTCAAGCAGATGGGTGTTGGAAGCCAAGAGTGGCTGTTTCCTTATTCCAAGTTGTAGCTTCTTAGTTCTGACCTGCTGAATCTTCTAGACTCAGAGTCATCCAGCTGTGTCAGCTGCTGAAACTCACATGTAGCCCTCCCTCAATAAATCAAAAGTGATGTGGGCACGAATGAGGGGTTAGGCTGTGGAGCTCCCTGAACGTCTCTGGGTGAGGTCTTCCAGCTCACCAGGAACTCCCCAGCTGTCTTATCACTCAGCCCACATTTTGCCTTTTCATCACTCCACATATTGGGACACTTCCTCTAAGGCTTTTGAGTCTGGGCATCCTGGCACTACGGCACTTTCCTTATCTGGCGGCCTTATCAGATGGGAGTGGGGTGAC
>SJYQ01078066.1:155755-173082 GCA_006410935.1 Redunca redunca
AACGTTGTGTTGGTTTCTGCTGTACAGTGAAATGAGTCAGCCATAGGTATTCATATATCCCCTCCCTCTTGGACCTCCCTCCTTTCCCCTCACCCCATCTCCATCCCTCTAGGTCATCACAGAGTGGAGTCAGAAAAAGAAAAACAAATACCGTATATTAACACATATATGTGGAATCTAGAAAAATGGTGGTGATGAACCTATTTTCAGGGCAGGAGTCAAGACACAGACATAAGAGAGCAGACATGTGGACACAGCAGGGGAAGGGGAGGGTGGGGTGAACTGAGAGAGGAGGACTGACATTCAGATATTGTCTGTGTGTAAAACAGACAGCTGGGGGTGGCGGGGCTGCTGTTAGCACAGGGAGCTCAGCTCGGGACCCTGAGTGACTTCTTACCCTGCTACCTACATTACAAATAATGAATCAAGCCTGACCCATCAGTCCAGGCAAACACATGATGGCAGGTCCTAGGAAGTGGCCAGTCTTCCCCTGCCAGCACCTTCTGCTGGCATCCATTACCCCTTTGGCAGTTAGAGTCCGGATTGTCCCTGAGTCTCACAGCCCTCTTCACTCTGGCATGTGTGTGTGTGTGTGTGTGTGTGTGTGTGTGTTGAGGGCCGAGGGGCTGGACAGGTAGCATAGGTGTTCACCTGTGCCCTAACCAAGCACTCTCCCTCTGTCCTCACATACCTGGAAGTAGGCAGGTTGCTGTGTCTGCCCAGGGCACACCCTCAGGTCCCACTGTTAGGAGCTCACTAGCATTCAGAACCCGGAGGGGATCCCCCAGCCAACCACAGACCAGCATCTTCCTTGTTCCCCAGAGTGACAGCTCCAGTGAGCCAGGCGCTTCTCTGAGGGTGCAGGCAACTGAGGTCTGATTAGCACTTTCCTGCTAATACTTGCCTCGGGAAGGAAAAGGCATCTGGATTTTTCAAGGGCATCTTGTGTTGCTTTTTTTTTTTTTTTTGGTCTGGACCTCATGTTAAGGAAAGAAATGGAAACCGCGGATGAGAGCATCAGCATAGAGATTTGGCTGGGAGCCAGGCTGGTGGCTTTAAGGGACTCTGGGGGTTTTTCGCTTTCTCATCACTGCCACCACCAGGCACTGCAGAAAAAGCAGGTAATCTAACTACAATCAGCTTAGTCCTGAGATAAGCCCCTGTCTCCTCCCTGTCTCCACAGCGTCCCTCGGAGCCCCTTCAGAGGAGAAACTCCACTGTCTGCTCCCTGCCACCATCCACCACGCCCTCTCCCTGACGCCAGCGGCTCAGCAGGAAGACAGGATTCCTAGCCAGGGACATCTTTCACTGGACTCCCCACAGGTGGCCCAGGAGCAAGCAGCCCGGGAGCCCTGGTGTCCGCAGCGTTTGTTTTCCCTGGAGCTGAGGGAGGGGCGGGCAGGGGTGGACGACCGTGTTGTGGTGGGTCCCACTGAAAACTGCTGAGGCAGCATTTCCAAGAAGAGACCAAGATTTGATTTGCAAAACCAACGAGCAGCTAGAGGCTTTTTTTTTTTCTTAAGGAAAATGACTATAAATATACAGCGTGTGCCAGATGCAAAGGAGCCCTTTCCCAACTCCAGGGCACTTCCTGCCCTGCTCGCCTCTCCAGGGTAACATCTTTATACAGGGAACAGACCTCCCCAGATCCCAGTCATCTTTAGCTGGCAGCCGGACTGAGCCCTGGACCAAGGTCTAAGCGCTGACCTAGAAATTCTTGGAGGATGGAGGCCAAAGTGTAAAATGCTCTGTTATCGTCAAGGGAAGGGGAGGGAAATGGAGAGAGAGTGTGTGTGGCTGTCACATCTAGAGAAACGGCTCTGCTTAACATGTTTATTCTCTACCTCGTAAGCAACATTCCTGGCTGACATATCACAAGGAAAACTTTGTCATTTACCAAACAGATGAGTCCTTGGTCTATCTAATGTGACTTCTGAGATTAGTGGGACAGAGGTCCAGGTTTCTCTCAGGACATATGAAAACTAGCCCTTGCCCTCATCCGTCCCCCCCCACCACACACACACACACAAACACACACACACTCACTCACTCACTCAGCTTTTCCAACTTAGCATATTAAAAGCCTGTAAAAAGCTTCTAAAATTGGGCCTTCCCAGTCACGCCTGCCTTTGTTCTCTGTGCCTTTGTTCCTCTGCCAGCTCATGAGCTCAGGGGGCTGCCTGGCAGCCTGCAGAACCCAGGACCTTGGGTCCATGGCTGGCTGGTTGTGCCCAAGGGAGCAGAAAGGCTCCGGTTTATCTTTCACATTCATCACCCTGGGAGGGCGAGTTCAAGGGAGCCGTCAGCCAATCGATCGTGGGCACTACAGACCCAGAACATCGAGGTGACTCCGTGGAGTCTTTCCCGCCGAGTCCACGTGGCCCCAGCGCCTGCAGGAGGTAAACCCTCCTGGGGCCAGCCCTCCCCCCCGCAGGGCTCTGCTGAGTCCCTGGCGGCCTCCTTCTCAGGTATAATCAGGGGTCCAAGTTGCAACCCGCACTTGGGCTGTGTCCACCCTGTGCTTTGCAAGGCTGGTTGGAACTTGTTAAGGTGTTTTGTTTTTTTAAAAAAAATAGGCATTACCTGGTTGTTGTCTAGCAGCTCACAAAACATAGGTGTGGAGGATCCCGCCCTGGACTGCACCCTTGCTGGGGGGAGATTGGAAAAAGCAGGTGAAGCTCCCAAACCATCTCACCTGTTCAAAGCACCCCTCACATCCTCCTCTTCAGCCCAGACGCCCAGACAAGGTGGCGTGCCATCTGCTGAGGAGGCCTGGCTTCCGGTTGCTGTTTTCCCTTGTGAACGATAGACTTTCAGCAGTTTCAAAGGTGTCCCGTTAGATCATCATTTTGTAATTAAGTTGCCCATAAAAATCTAATGGGAATAGAGTTAAGCAATGTAAAAGCAACAGCCCCCAGCACAGAAAATAAGGAATCCACACCCCTCAGCCACACTCAGCCAATCCAGTTTAAAAAGAAGAATGGTCTTCCTAAATGAGAAAAGAATGAAAAAGAATAGATATATGTATGTGTATAACTGAATCCCTTGGCTACACACCTAAAACTAACACAACTTTGTTAATCAACTATGTGCCAATATAAAATAAAATAACCAGTGAGGACCCACTGAATAGCACAGGGAACTCTGCTCAATATTCTGTAATAAGCTAAATGGGGAAATAATTTGAAAAACAGTAGACACATGCATGTGTGTGTATATAAAACTGAATCACTTTGCTGTATACCTGAAGCTAACACAACATGTTAATCAGCTATACTCCAATATAAAATAAAAATTTTTAAAGTTGATCTTTTCCACTTTGTTTCAAAACCCTCGCATCTTCCTTTGCCCTCCTTGTGTACATTATTTATTATCACACATATGTGTGTCTTACAGCAGTGGTCCCCAACCTTTTTGGCACCAGAGACCAGTTTCATGGAAGATGGTTTTTCCATGGACTGAGGTGGGAGATGGTTTCAGGATGGTTCAAGGGCGCTACATTTCCTGTGCACTCTATTTTTTCTATTATTATTGCATCAGTTACATCTCAGGTCATCCAGCATTAGCTCCTGTAGGTTGGGGAACCCCTGTCTTCAAAGATGGAAGAGTGGATGAGGTAATAGTGATGAAGATGTGAAGTCAGAGCTGGGTTTCTGGCTCTGTGAATTGTTTCTTGTTTCCTATACATAATTGGGGAAAATAATGAATTATTATCCACTGCCTAATGGATTGTTGTGAGGAGTAAGGGGGAGTGAATAAGGCACTTAGCAATTCATAAATGCTCAGTATATTTTAGTCGTTAGTGTCATTGTGTGTGTGCTTAGTGTAATCAAAAGCATATTAAATAAAGCTTTTTGCAATCATAAGACCTACCCTGATATGAATACATACATTGACTATTTAACTTGAGATGTAAAAGTATCAGGTTGATAAAAAATAAAGCGGGAAAAAAATTTATCCAGTTGAGAGGCTTCCCTGGTAGTCCAGTGGTTAAGACTCTGAGCTTAACCACTTAAGGGGGCACGAGTTCAGTTCCTGGTTGGTGAACTAAGACCCCACATGCCACATGGCACGGCCTAAAATTTAAAAACAAGGGTGCCTTACCCAAGTTCATTCCCTGGGTCAGGAAGATCCCCTGGAGGAGGAACATGGCAACCCACTCCAGGATTCTTGCCTGGAAAATCCCGTGGACCGAGGAGCCTGGTGGTCGCAGGGTCAGACACAACTGAGCAGCTAACACACAGTGCTAACCAAAAACAGAGCCGTTGACTCATGTTCTTTGAGTAAAAATGGAAATGAAGTCCTTCAATGATGAGAAGATGAAACACCTTCCCTCTGCAGTCTGAGGCTGAACAAGTCCGGGACATGAATTCGGTTTTATTACATTTTTATCTTCTTACCTTTGTAATTGCTTCACGTTGTTGTTTCACTGCTGTTAGGATGATTTGCAAGGGCAAACGATGATGCCAAAATGATGCAAATGAAAGTCTGGATTAATGACAAATGATGTCAGAACCTGAGAATGTGGATGCAAATTGTAGTTAAGCTAGAAGAAAGTTATATGCCAGAAAGCGTATTAAGCTAACACAACACTTGAGATTTTCCGGGGAAAGGAAAAAAAAAAAGGCTGAGTCGTGTGGCATATAATCATGTCCAGCCCTCTTACGCTGGACCCTTTTTAGCCAAATTGATCGTAAAAGCTAATTAAAGTCAAATGCATTTTTTATGTGTCTACACTGAAGCAGACAGTCTGCAGGACCCAGAAGGGACCCTGACCTTCCTCTGACCTCCTTTGTGAGGCTGGGAGAATCCTCTAACCTTCCTGCACACCCTGGAGACTCTGAGAGAAGGTTAAGGCTCTGGGGGTTGGAAAAGTTCTTTTAGTGGTGGGAGATTGTTATTGTTTAGACACTAGTTGGTATCCAACTCTTTGCCACTCCACGGACCATAGCCTGCCATGCTCCTCTATCCGTGGAATTCTCCAGGCAAGATTACTGGAGTGGGTTACCATTTCCTTCTCCAGGGGCTCTTTCCAGCCAAGGGATGGAACCTACCCCATCCTTCCCCTTCATCGGGTGGAAAATTGAGACTCTCAGAGCTCAAGGGGCACAAGGATGCCTGTCTTGTGGAGTTAGCTGCCACCTCCTTCCCAAGCTGGCCCTCCCCTGTCCCCCAGCAGTTAAATCTTAACCGCCTGGGCCCTGCCTGTGGGGACAGCCCACGAGGAAGCCGAGTGGCCTCTCTGGGCCTCTCACCTCCAGGTAACTCCTGCGCCCTGGCTTTGTTTCTGTTGTGGTGATTTGTTGTAGTTCAGTCACTAAGTCGTATCTGACTCTGCAACGCCATGGACTGTAGCTCACCAGGCTTCCCTGTCCTTCACTATCTCCCGGAGCTTGCTCAAATTCATGTCTGTTGAGTCGGTGATGCTACCTAACCATCTCATCCTCTGTCGCCCACTTCGGCTGCTGGGGAGTCGGCTCTTTGCATCAGGTAGCCAAAGTATTGAAGCTTCAGCTTCAGTATCAGTCCTTCCAGTGAATATTCAGGGTTGATTTCCTTTAGGATTGACTGGTTTGATCTCCTTGCTGTCCAAGGGACTCTCAAGAGTCTTCTCTAGCACCACAGTTCAAAAGCATCAGTTCTTCAGCGCTCAGCCTTCTTTTATGGTCCAGCTTTCACATCCGTACATGACTGTTCGAGAATGGACTGACCCAAACCTAAGGTCAAGGGAGAGCTCCTTGGACTTTAGAGAGGCTTGGAGGGGATGAAGGACCTTCCTGCATGAGATGAAAGCCATTTTCCTCCACTTCCTTCTGACTACCACCATCCCAGGCCCTCCCTGCCTTGAAGACCATGTACTTGCATCCAGAAGCAGAAGCAGAGTGTTGGTCTGCTACCTCACACCACCTGCACAGAACTGAATCTATTCTCCATGATGTATATAATCTTTTCTCCAAGATGACATGTGAACCCGCATGGGGTGGTGACATGGACCTTACATATTATTCCTTCTCAGTTTCCTTGTTCTGTGAAAGTGCCCTGCCCCATCCATTGACTCAGAGGATATTATCATTTCTGAGTTGATCATTTTCAAAGCTCCAAATCAGAAAATAGAAGGCTTCATCTGCACAATGATTTTTCTTTTCTCACCAGAGCAAGTTCTAACCATGAGGACATCATATTCTTGCTTTTGAAGGCAATAAACTTTTAAAAATAAATACGTGGTTGTCACAGTTATACAAATGAATTAAAAAAAAAAAACAAACTTTAAGCAGGTGATAATCAGCAGTTGTGGAGAGAAAGTTGGAGGAGGGTTTTGAAATCAAAGTGTGTGTGTGTGTGTGTGTGTGTGTGTGTGTTGTGTGCTCAGTCGGTTCCGATTCTTTGCAACCCTATGGACGGTATTCCCCACACACAAATAACCTCACTGCAAAAGAACCTTTATGCCTGAGCTCAGAAATAGGGGTCTAACTAAAATTATTTCTCTCTTATCTGTTATGTCACAGTGGAGACATTGTTGCCTTTGAAAAGTCTACTAATTATAACCGCATTCTCCAAGAAGAAGGAGCAGTGAGTGTTGAATAAAATAGATTTGCTATGATAGACCCTGAAATATTCAGTAACTGTTGAATTAGATGCAATTATTTTCCTGTGTATAACGTTATTATGGGCAGCCCTTAGCCACCCACCCCCCTGATCCTCAAGGTGATGCTGGCTGATAATGAGGGAACATCAGGTGAGGAGGAAGCTGGTGGCTGCTCTCAGTGAGCGCAGCGCCCGTGGGACACAGTCGGGGTGGCACTCCTAGCCCTCGGGGTAGGGCGGGCAGTTCAGAAGACCTCTCTGTCCTCCTGTGGCTTGTAGACAAGGGCCTACTGCAAACCCACATGGATGGTCTGCTAAGCAAATTGAGTAGCTCAGAAGCGAATAGCTCAGTGAGTAGTTTAGAAAGGCTCAGGGTGCAGAATGAGAAAGCCAAGGAGGATATCCTGCCCCTGGAGCCCCTGGAGCCCCGTGCTGCCACCGAGCAGGCCATTAGGTTGGAGAGGATGAAGGGGACTCCCCCGACCCAGGGGCAGTCCAGCAGGGCAGGCTGTGGGGCTCAACTTCCAACTTCCCAGGAATGCTCTCACCTACTCTATTAGAATGGAAATTATTCAAAAGATGTCAGGGAAATCCTGCAGAAATCATTTCTGTACAGTCCTTCATGCAAATCAGGAGCAGCCATGCCTCCCCTTGCTCCAGGGTGGGAGTAGGGCAGGGAGGTGAACAGCAGCGTGGCTGGCACAAGGCAGGAATGTTGAGGTCACTTTCTGCCGCGTTGCCTTTTTCCATTCTTTTTTTTTTTTTTCCTTTTTCCATTCTTAATGAAATGTTTTGCACTCTGTAATCTGTTCTTCAAAAGGAAAGTCAGTGCCCCTCACTTTCCTTGTTCATTCAGCCCTCAGCTTTTATATATGACTGACCATTTCTGTAATCTAGGGACGGTGACCCAGACAGGAGATGGTTGTAGTTCAAGGGCGGACCACCATGTAGACAAGCATTGTAGAATGCGTTTATAGTATCGGATTTTTCATAGGTAGTCTTTTTATTGTTTGTTACTATACAGCATTTGTGGGCTTCCCAGGTGGCACTAGTGAAGAACCCACCTGCTAGTGCAAGAGACAGACGTGGGTTTGATCCCTGGGTCGGGAAGGTCCCCTGGAGGAGGGCATGGCAACCCACTCCAGTATTCTTGCCTGGAGAATCCCATGGACAGAGGAGCCTGGTGGGCTACAGTCTGTGGGGTCCCAAAGAGTTGGACACTACTGAAGTGATTTAGCACACGCACACACATAGAGCATTTGTAATGCAAGGCCATTTTGAAATGTTAAATATGCGAAATCTTAAATCCTAATTGTTCCTTGATGACTAGAGAGTGTAGTCTTATAGAGGAAGGTTAGTATCATTTGCAATGAAACAAGAGGGAATGGTTGCTGGGATCAAGAAGGTCCCCAGGGGTGTGGATGAAAGATTAACCTATAGTAGCAGTGAGTAATTATTATCTGACTTAAAGAAATAATCTGTGTGAAAATGGTTTTAGGGTGAGAATCATTCACCGATCAAGACAGAACCTGTTGGATCCCCTTTGTCTGAATTCAGGAGATGTCCATTCTGGGAGCAGGAACTGGCAAAGAAATACTCCTACCACGTGGTAGGCTTGGGCCTTCCCTGGTGGGCTAGTGGCTGAGAATCTCTGCTTCCACTGCAGGAGACGTGAATTTGATCCCTGGTTGGGAAGTTGCACATCCTACACTGTGTGGGGAAAAAAAAATTTTTACCGGTAAGTTTGCACACGTGAAGGAGGGAGACTAATGCTCCGTGCCTTGCGGCCTGGGGCGGTAAATGGCTTCTTACTCTGCCGGTGACCACAGTTGTACCAAATGGACTAAGATTTGCCTTCCGCCAGGCCTGTGAGGACTGTCATGCCCTCCTGGGCTGGGTGATGGTCAGGAAATTCAGGGCTTCTCCTCACGCCCTATAAAAAGACTCCACCTGGGATCATGTCGCATTCTAGAATGAGGGTCTCCATCACAGAGCAAGAAACAGGTCTGTGCATTTTCTAGCAACTGGGTCTGGGGGCATGTGGAAGGGGAAATTGAGCTGTAGAGGGAAAAGTGGCAAAGATTGGTGGTCTTTAGAGTGGGTGCTACAGACCCGGAAATAAATGTTATGGCATCAAAAATGGAATGACTTCAATTGTAGTTGAAGTTATGCATTATTCCACATGAAATGAAAATGTCGCTCAGTCATGTCCAATTCTTGTGACCTCATGGACTGTATCCCACCAGGCTCCTCTGTCCATGGGATTCTCCAGGCAAGAATACTGGAGTGGGGTACCGCTTCACATAACTATCAGTAAAAACACACGGCCCCAGGAAAGAGTTTGGCTGATGTCACAACCAGATAATGTTATTATGGGGCCTGCAATGCAGGAGACCCGGGTTCAATCCCTGGGTCAGGAAGATCCCCCAGAGAAGAACATTGCAACCCACTCCAGTATTCTTGCCTGGAGAATTCCATGGACAGAGGAGCCTGGTGGCCTACAGGCCACGGGGTTGCAAAGAGTCAGAGACAGCTAAGCGGCTGACACACACTAGGGCTTCGGCAAGACCTGTGAGAAGCAGGTAATTCTAGAAGTGGGCTGCAAGCTCAAAAGACTCTCTGTACTCTCCTAGGTGGCCTTTCTTGCTGATGAATACTGCAACTGCTGTCAAGACATTTTGCAATGTGTGAGGAACCAAGAACTCGAGAGGGTAGGGTTTTATCTACAAAACGCAAGCATTTATGACTTGTTCTTAACCTTTCGGCTTGAAAAGACCCCTCAAGGGATGTGGAGTAGGAATTCATCGCACTAAAGTGCTTAGAATGCAGCTGTTCTATAGTCAGTGAGCTCTTGAAGGTGATATTTTTATTCAGTTTAATCATCTGGAAATTTTCCAAGGTGCTCATATGGATCATTTTACACTTTAAATATAAACTCAGCTATTTTTAGATCCTCATTCCAGCTGATCTGGAATAAAGTACTGATGGCTCAGTGATAAAGAATCTGCCTGCCAAAGCAGGAGACGCAGGAAACATGGGTTCTATTCCTGGGTCGGGAAGTTCCCCTGGAAAAGGAAATGGCAACCCACTCCAGTATTTTTGCCTGGGAAATCCCAGGGACAGAGGAGCCTGGTGGGCTACAGCTCATGGGTTCCCAAAGAGTGGGACACAATTTAGCGACTAAAGAACAACAACTTTATTTACATTGGGATTCTCAGTGATGGTTTTCAGAGCTACTATTAATACATGCTAATGCACAGAGAAGGCAATGGCACCCCACTCCAGTATTCTTGCCTGGAAAATCCCATGGATGAAGGAGCCTGGTGGGCTATACAGTCCGTGGGGTCGTGAAGAGTCAGACATGACTAAGTGACTTCACTTTCACTTTCATGCATTGGAGAAGGAAATGGCAACCCACTCCAGTGTTCTTCCCTGGAGAATCCCAGGGACCGGGGAGCCTGGTGGGCTGCCGTCTATGAGGTCGCACAGAGTTGGACACGACTGAAGCGACTTAACACTAGCAGCAGCAGCAATGCACAAGACAGTTCGAAGCAGGGTGCTCTGACGTGGGAATCATCAAGAGTGGGTTGTATTCTAGAATTGTCCATGAAAGGCATGAAGAAATCTTTGAACCATTCTATCTTTTACCATATAAAATGAAAATCCAGAAAAGCTAGTGCACATTTAAATGAAAAGTCTTCTGAGGCTTCAGTGTTCTAAGCACTTCCGCTTTGGGAGATAATATTTACTCAGCATGAAGGCACTTCATGCTTTGTAGAAAACATTGGCCTGAGGGAGGAACCAGGCTGTCTTCAGAGTGACCCCTGGCCTATTAACACCATGTTATAAACACCCCCCAAGTTGAATATCCAATCCACTCCTTCTTGTCTATGATGCTTCATCAAGTATAAATTGAATACTTACCCTGTGACCAGCACCGTATCCGGAACAAAGAGGGTAATCCCTTGGAGTCTTAAAAAGCTGATAGTCTGGTTCTGAAAGGAACAGTGTAAGCCAATGAGTGTGATATGGTATGGAAAGTTCTAGAACACGGTGTGATAGGACTGTTCTCGACTCCCAAAAGAAGAAAAACAGAGATGCCTGGAGAAATTTCCCTGGAAGAGGCCATGTTGCGGGCGAGTCTCATAGAAAAGCAGAAGTCCAACAGATGCTACATGAGGGAGAAGAGGGATTCTGGGAGGAAGGCATGGTGCAGGCAGAGGCAGAGAGTGGTCACAGGCGTCACAGGACAGGAAGGTCGCTAGGACCGGATTTATTATCTCACCGGCCCCGTGGAGGAAGGCATGGTGCAGGCAGAGGCAGAGAGTGGTCACAGGCGTCACAAGACAGAAAGGTCACTAGGACCGGATTTATTATCTCACTGGCCCCGTGGGAAACTCTGACTTGAGTTGACGGTGGATTGGCAGTGACATCAGATGCCATGTTATGGGAGCGGAGGGTGGGGAGGAGGCTTTGCCACAGTCAAGGTGCAAGGAAGGAAGGCTGGGTCGGGAACAGTGACAATGACATCAGAGAGAAAGAGAGACAAATCAGAGAAATATTTCTGTAGCAGGCAGATCGGGATGGATGACTCGGAACGTGGGAGGCGGGGCGAGGGGTGGGCTGAGACAGTGCTGTCTCATCCAGACCCATGAGCCCCAGAAGCCTCCAGCCTGGGAGTCAAAGGATTACTCCACCCTGCTCAGCCCGTTCTTGTCTTTCTCATTAAATACCTGAGTCTCTTTGGAGATGTCTTCCTTGGAACAGAAATTGGAAGAGATTTTCAAATCAGGTACTCCGGGGTCAGCGCTCACAGCCTACACAGAAGAAACAGCGTAAGAGTCGGGGGTTCTTGGAGTACCTGGAGTCAGTACTGTGTTGCCTCAGGATATCTGAGCTGCAAAATCTCAGAAGGCCAGAGTCTTCATGAGCTGGCAACTCAGATGGGCCACCAGATCCACATGGGAGGAGATAAAGAAAGGGCCCTGCCATTTTGTTCCTCAACAGAAGTCTTTAAAGAAGGCTCCTTAGGCTCAGGGAAGAATGGACACAGGTATACGTGGCTGAGTCCCTTTGCTGTCCACCTGAAACTATCACAGCACTGTTAATTGGCTAGAGGCCAATACAAAATAAAAAGTTAAAAAGATGCAGCTGGCTTTCAGGAGGTGCACTCAGAATAAAGTGGCAAATACACTATTTATGGAATTATGAACTGAACTGAACTGAAGCTCTTTTACCAAGGTTGATAGCATTAACCCAGATCATGATATAAAATGCTATTTCACTTTCAAATGAATAAATACTTTGCTAATAATAAAAAGAAGTACCCTTTGTAGCATCACACTGGCTCCCTTTAGCCGGCACTGTCCTTAGTCAAAGCTATGGTTTTTCCAGTAGTTTTGTATGGGGCTTCCCTGGTGGCTCAGAGGTTAAAACGTCTGCGTCCAATGCAGGAGACCCGGGTTCGGTCCCTGGGTCGGGAAGATCCCCTGGAGAAGGAAATGGCAATCCACCCCAGTATTCTTGCCTGGAGAATGCCATGGACGGAGAAGCCCTAGTAGGTTACAGTCCACGGGGTCGCAAAGAGTCGGACACGACTGAGCAACTTCACCTTCACCTTGTATGGATGTGAGAGCTGGACTATAAAGAAAGCTGAGCGCCAAAAAATTGATGCTTTTGAAATGTAGTGTTGGAAAAGACTCTTGAGAGTCCCTTGGACTGCAAGGAGATCCAATGCTTTTGAAATATAGTGTTGGAAAAGACTCTTGAGAGTCCCTTAGACTGCAAGGAGATCCAACCAGTCAATCCTAAAGGAGATCAGTTCTGAGTATTCATTGGAAGGCCTGATGCTGAAGCTGAAACTCCAATACTGTGGCCACCTGATGCGAAGAGCTGACTCATTTGAAAAGACCCTGATGCTGGGAAAGATTGAAGGCAGGAGAAGGGGACAACAGAGGATGAGATGGTTGAATGGCATCACCAACTCGATGGAGATGAGTTTGAGTAAGCTCCGGGAGTTGGTGATGGACAGGGAAGCCTGGCGTGCTTCAGTCTGCAAAGAGTTGGACACGACTGAGTGACTGAACAGAACTGAACTGTCGTAGGTGAATTCCAACATGATGTCAAGGAGGAGGCAATATATCTTTGGTTATATATGGTTACACATCTTCCTGAGCTGAAAATAATTGAAGGGGTCAGTCAGTCACTGAAAATGTATTCTGAACTCTGGTTTGTGCCCCCAGGGCCCGATCTTCGTCCTACTGTATCCAGTAGAGCCCCCTTGTTATCATAATCAGCCTTCCTTCTAGAAAACTGCCTCAGGACCAGTCTTCCACCCACCCAGCAGGTGCCCTCTGATGGATGTAAAATCACTGTAAAATACAGCTTGGGAGACCTTCCTTAGTGCTCCAGTGCCAAAGACTGTGCTCCCAAGGCCGGGGGCCTGGGTTCCATCCCTGGTCAGGGAACTAGATCCCACAAGGCGCACTAAGAGTTTGCATGAAAGTGGAAGTGTTAGTCACTCAGTCGTGTCTGACTCTGCAACCTCATGGACTGTAGCCCGCCAGGCTCCTCTGTGGGATTCTCCAGGCAAGAATACTGGAGTGGGTTGTCATTCCCATCTCCAGAGGACCTTCCTGACCCAGGGATCAAACTTGAGTCTCCTGCATTGCAGGTGGATTCTCCAACATCTGAGCCACCAGGAAGCACTAAGAGTTCGCATGCTGCAGCTAAAAGATCCTGTGTGCCACAACTGAGACCTGGAGCAGGTCTTAATTATGTTATAGATAAATTTATTATTTATTATAAATGTCATTTATAAAGCATTTATTTATTAATAAATAATGAGATTTACTCACTTAGATAAACATTTTTAAAAGTAAAATACAATACATTAAATACAGCTTGGAAAAGCCGACAGGCAAAGCTTTCCATGGATTGGAATGAAATTTATCCAGTTACCGTTCGGGGTTGATGAACTGCCTATGGAGGACTGGTCTCACCAGGCACAAAAGCAGGGCTCAGAGCTATGTTCTGTCCCTCATGTCAGGTGGAGGACTTGCTGATGTCCTTCTGGAAGTCTCTGCAGCAAGACACAGTGATGCTCCTGTCGCTGCCTGACGTGTGCCAGCTCCTTAAGTGCTACGATATGCAGCTGTACAAGGTAGGCTGTTCCTTCCAGGTGCTGGCCTGTGTCCTGTCCAGAAGTTGATACCCAGTGCTAGGGGCTTCCCAGGTGGCACTGCTGGTGGTAACAAACCCACCTCCCAGTGCAGGAGATGCAGGAGAGGTGGGGTTGATCCCTGGGTTCAGGAAGATCTCCTGGAGAAGGAAATAGCAGCCCATTCCAATACTCTTGCCTGAAAAATTCCATGGACAGAGAAGCTTGGTGGGCTACAGTCCATGGAGTTGCAGAAAAGTCAGACATGACTGAAGTGACTTAGCATGCACACACGGGTTAGAGCCACAGCCCTCACCCTCTGGGGTGTCCCTGGATCTCAGATCTTCTGAGGAATCAGTGGTGGGGCCAATGGACCAGGAGCCTCAGATCTTTCCCGCAGACTCAGTTTTCCTTTCTGAATTCACTGAGAATCCGAGTGACCTCGTGTAGAGAAAAAGCCAGTGAGTGTGATACAGTATGGAAAGTTCTAGAACACAGTGTGATTGGACTGTTCTGGGCGCTCAAAGGAAGAACAGAGATGCCTGGAGGGGGCTTCCCAGAGGAGGCCGTGTTGCTGGCAAGTCTCGCAGCAAAGGAGGAATTCTACGGACTCGACACGGAGGAGAAAACACGTGGAGGAACACGTGGGGCAGGCAGAGGCAGAGGGTGGTCACAGGTGTCACGGGGGAAGGCCGCTGTGACCGGACTTACTGCCTCACTCACCCTGTGGGACATGGACTTCCTGAGGAGACGGTGGGCTGGCAGTGACATTGCATGCCATATTATTGGAGCAGAGGATGGAAAGGAGGCTTTGCCACAGTCAAGGTGACAAGCAGGGGGAAGGTTGGATTGAGAGATCGGATGACATCAGAGAGAAAGATGGACAAATTAGAAAGAGGGACGGACAGAGCGTGACTGGTGGGTCCAGAGACTCAATTCAACCTGAACTGAGTCAGAGTCCTTACTCTGATATTTTAACAAAAGAGGACTTTTAAAAATAGGTAATTGGAGTCGTTGCTTTGGATTGTACACAACTTCTGGGGTTTGTAGGTTTGTTTTTTGAACTCTTTGTCTAGAATGATTAATTGTGGTTTGGGGGTCAATTATATATAATTTCTGGAGTGAAATGTGCTTTCCTTAAGCTTGTCATGAACTTTTACCTTTTATTTTATATTTGTTTTTAGGGGAAAAAAAATCTAGGGCTTCTAAAATTTTTAACCCACTGGAGGCTGGGTTCAGCCCTTAAATATTTTGGTTTGACCTCAAAACCAAAACCAGTCTCAGCCAACATTCACGTTGTATACATTTATGAATCTGTCCTCGATATTTTGAAATTTTTCAGAGTTCTGATTCCAGCCTCTCCAGCCTGCTGTCCTGCCCAGTGGGCAGCAGCCAAGGCTACATGGTGGCTGCGTCCTTAGCTGGGTGGGGGCCCCTCTCTTGGGCTGTGGTTCACGTGACTCCTGGCCTCTTGTAACCGGAGGCTGCCCGCTCTGGCTGGCGGCCATGTGACTTATCACTTCTGTTGTAGGAAATTGAGGACGTTCTCCTCCGTGACTTTTGGGAAGATGTTTCTATTCAGTATTTGAAATCTGTCCGGTTGTTTAGTAAGAAATTCAAGCTGTGGCTCCTCTCTGCTCTGGAGGGCTTTCCAGCCCTCTTACAGATCTCCAAACTCAAAGGTGGGTTTCCATGGAGAACGTGGAGTCTGAGAATGCAAGGGCAGCATCTAACTTCCCACGTGGGGTAGGTCGTCTCCCTTTACTGCAGCCTGAGGCATAAAGGATCTTAGTTCCCCAGCCAGGAATCAAACCGACACCCCCTGCAATGGAAGCATGAAGTCTTAACCACTGGACTGCCAGGGAAGTCCCCCTCTCCCCTCTGGTGTCACTTTGCCCTCGTGCACTGACCTGTAGTCCACAAGTCCTGGCCGCTTCGGCTTTCTCAGCTTTTCCTTTAATGCCCACAAGGGAGGCATGTGCTGATCCATCCAAACCCTCTTGCTGACTCCCCAAGCAGGGCCACGGGGGTGGGGAGGTAGAAAAGGGCAAGGGGGAGGCCAACCAGCTCCGCCATCCTTGGCTCACTGCCCACCCCAGCAGGGCCAACGAGGGTCCTGGCCTCTCTGTGCTCTGCTCAGGCCCCACGAGGCTCCAAGAGTTTCGCTCCCTCCTTAGAAATTCCTCCCAAGGCCCAACTTGCCCACACTCCAGGCCTCCAGATGTTCACGCCCACGTGGAGTGTGAACACAGGAGGCTGTTGGTCTGCTCAAGCCTGCAGTGGCCGCTCCAGGCCTTCCTGAAGCTGACTGTTGGTGTCCCTCCAACACCATGGGCCTCATAAACTCCAGCACACGCCCTCTGGATGGACAGTGTCTTTTATGGTCCTGGAAATACCCTTGTTT
Organism: Redunca redunca; assembly: GCA_006410935.1. NCBI lineage: Eukaryota > Metazoa > Chordata > Mammalia > Artiodactyla > Bovidae > Redunca > Redunca redunca. The sequence goes on from SJYQ01078066.1 coordinate 171,904, forward strand.
CCCCCTCCTGCCTTTGTGAGGTTCTCCATCATCGCCTCTAGCTCTCCCCGCCCAGCCCCACCCATCCTGGGCGGCTCAGGCCTCTCCCGGCGCCCAGCCCTTCCCACCTATTCCCCTCCGCGCTGCAAGTCCGCCTCCCTGGCACCCTGTGTGCCATCTCCCCCGAGGGCCCACAGAACGGCCCATGCCTTATCTTCACCCCCTGGCACCCCCAGCACCCCTGGCTGCATTGACCCCTGTTTGACCCACTTAGAAACTCACAGGCCCAGAGCGAGTGATCACCAGTCAGGGATGTGGCAGGAAGGGTCCCCCAGAGAGAACAGTGAGGTCTGGCACGTGCTGGGAAAGGGGGCCCAGGACAGGGGTCCAGTTTTCCGGTGGCCCCGTCCCCACCCACCCTCATCCTGCCCTCCGGCTCTCATCCCTTCCCCCCCAGGCTCTTCAGTAGCTTCCACACTGATGGTCCTGCCTCCAGCCTCACTCTCCTTGGTCACACGGCCCTCCCCTCCCATCACCCCCAGCACATCTGGCTGTGTTGATCCCTGTTTGACCCACTTGGAAACTCATAGGCCCAGGTTGTGTGATCACCATGTCCCCGTTGGGTGGGTGGGCCACACTCCTTCACTGCTTGACCTCTGACCCTTCCCCGCCCACCTGCCCCCAGGGACCTCCAGCACCCACTGGTGCTCCCCAGAGACTCCTGACTCGTTGTGCCCAAGAAGCCCTTGTTTCTGCTGCTGTTTGTACCCCATGGGCCTACCCCAGCCCCTTGCCTGGCCAACTCCTACTTACATGTTAAGACCCAGACTGAAGATCCACTTCCAGGTGGAGCTGCTTCCAACACTTTGTACCCCAAGAAGCCTTCGCTCCTTTCTCCCCATGGCTTATGTTGCCGGGAGCACTTGCCCTGCTGATAGGAGACTGTGCCTTGGTGACCCGTCCTTAGCCAGAGCCCCTGGACAGTGGAGGTCCCTCTCCTTCCTCCAGCTGTGAAGGCGCTGGAGGGAGTATCCCCGGGAATGAACACATGAATAAAATGAGTGAATGAGTCCATCCAGGAGGGCGTCCCCTCTCTCATTTTTGCATTTCTGGTCGTTTCCCAAGGAGAGCATGCAAAGATGTTGAAGCTGGAGGAACTCAGAGTTCTGGGCAAAACGGTCACCTGCACGGAGCCCCCCC
>SJYQ01078066.1:173097-227160 GCA_006410935.1 Redunca redunca
CCCCCCCCCCCCCCCCCGCCCTCACCCCGAGGCAGGCGCTGCTGACACCATTTTTCTAGCATTGGCCGGGTGGGGCACAGAGACGGTTAGTCACCTTGCCCCCAGAGGATCTAGAGCCATGTGGGAAAAGGCAAGGGAGGCAAGGGTACTGGGGGCCTGGCTGTGTGGGGCAGGCAGGCGGCTGTGCCATTCTGGGCAGATAGGTGTGCCAGCTATGGGCACACCTGTATGCGCCTCCTCTCCCTGCCTGCTCCCTTCCCCTGCCCCTAGTCAGTCATGTGAACTTGAAGTTATAGGATCAGTAATGGCCGTGTGTATTGTTCTTGACAGAGGTTACTGTGTTTGTCAAAAGGCTAAGAAGAAAGACATACCTTTCCAACATGGCAAAGGTAGGTTTCCTAAGTGTCCCCCGGGCCCTGTCCTGGCCCCCCAGCCACCCAGGTGTGTGTTGGGGCCACCAGGTTTTGGGCTCTGACCTTCTCTGTCTTGCGTGACCACGCAGCTTCAATGTTAGAGGCAGGGGGAGAAGGGCCAGAGAAGAGGTTCTGGAATCTGTTCTGAAATCCCATGGCAGCCGATGGGGACAGAGCCTGGGACCAGTCCTCGTCCCTAAGGCAGGCCAAGGAGGAGTCCAGCCAGGCCCGCCTTTGACAGTCTCCATCCTCCCAGAGCAGAACTTCTCCCCAGACCCAGCTCCCTGCGGCTGGTTCCCCCTTCTGTGCTCGAGGGCTGATGGCCACGACTCTGAAGCACAGCCTCGTTCCAACCCGTCTGCAGCAGCCGCCTCCGGCTCCAGAGCCAGCCCTGCTGGGAGCCAGCCCTTCAGTGTTGCCCGGGGGGGGTTTATTTAGCACCCGAGGGCCCGTTTCCTCTCCATAAAACTGAAGTGACTGTAGCGCCTGCTCCTGGGGCAGGGATTTGGGTGACCCACCTCCCATCCTACAGACTCTGAGTGTGAAAGGGATTGGATTGTCCCCTTGCGTGTGCATGTGTGTGCTCATTTGTGTCCGACTCTTTGTGACTGCATGGACTATACCCTGCCTGGATCCTCTGTCCGTGGGATCCTCCAGGCAAGAATACTGGAGTGGGTTTCCATTCGCTTCTCCAGGGGATCTTCCTGACACAAGGATTGAACCCATATCTCCTGCTGTCTCCTGCATCGGCAGTCTGATTCTTTACTGCTGAGCCACCAGGGAAGCATCCCCTTGGACACTGGAGGCCAAATTCACTGCCCAGGGCTCCCAGGGGAAGAAAAGACACGGCTTCTGAGTCCCCTCGGCTACCCTGTAGAGTCCGCCCACCTTTTGCTTTTCCAGAAACACACTTGCTTTGTAGACCCCAAGTCACCCACTGGTTCTCTCTCTGGAGCATTCAGGCTCCTTGCTGGGGGCACAGAGGATAAGGGGCTGGGAGAGGAGGCGCCACAGGCCCTGAGACCCCGCACCCACCTGCCCCCAAGCAAAAGCATTCTAAATGCTGCATTTCAGAAAGGCAGTTGTAGAATGTGGGAAATTCAGACATTTTCATTGTCAGCTGGGATTCCATTTTAGTGGGCAATACCCCCAATCCAGTTTTCTTTCTCTTTGATAACTATAAAATCATGGTAATTTGGAGAGGGGGGCATCAGGCCAGTAAGATGATGAGATTTCAGTAAGTGTTGTGTGTGCCTTTGTCTTCAGACTATGAGGATGGTGCTGAGAAACACCAGAAGGGTCAGCATCCTGAAATCGGATCTGTGCACCATATTCCATCAGGACGTTTTGGATACTTCCCAGAAAGTCCTGCCCAGGGACCTGAGCAGCGCCGATGTCCCGGGAGAGAACACAGAGATGAAATGTAATCCTCCTTCAGCCGCTGCTTTGTGCAGTGTTTGGTATATGATCGGGGCTGGCATGGCCGTCCCCAATATATGAATCTGCTGAACTAACTAGGGGCTTCCCTCGTGGCTCAGTGGTAAAGAATCCGTCTGCCAATGCAAGAGACACGGGTTCAATTCCTGGGTCAGGAATATCTCCTGGAGAAAGAAATGGCAACCCACTCCAATATTCTTGGCTGGGAAATAGCATGGACAGAGGAGCCTGGCAGGCTTACAGATCATGGTGTTGCAGAGAGTCAGATGTACCTAGCAGCTAAAATCTTGATAAGTAGCCCCTCCCCCACCACTCGTCTGTCCCTTGAAGATCTCCCTGCTCCCTACTACCTGGCTGTCCCAAATCCCAGATCCTCCCCCAGGAGACTCCCCTCCAACCAAACCAGCATCTGAAAAGTGTACACCGAACCCAGTAGACCTCAGGGCTACGGAAACCCCCCTCCCAGGCCACTGACTCTGCTAGAAATCCCAGGTGACTCCCCAAACCTTGCTCTCACCCTCAGCCCAAGCTCAGAGAGACCCAGGAGGCGTGAGGACTCTCCCCCAAGTGCCTGCCAGGCTTCCAGGGGCTCCCCAGCTCCTGATGGCTTCCTTGTGTGTCTCTCCAAGGGGGCACAGATCCGGCAGGGAAGCAGCATGACACCTGAGAAGTGAATGCTCGAGGTGTGCCTGGAATTACTTCCAGATGGAGCCTGGCAGGGCCTCTGCCAGGGCCGCGGCAGTCCACTGGGTTTCCAAATCTTCCTGGCATGTGGTGGCACTCAGCTGGGGGACCAAAGGCTGTCCTTCCGCCCTCTCTCCCCGACTGCTGCCTGCACAGGTTGGGGGGCCCCAGTCCCCCCATCACTTCCCAGCCTCCACCCCTCAGGGTCTGTGCTGACAGAGTCCACAGCCCCCGGCAAGGCACCTAACATCCCTCAGCGACTTTGATGTCCTTCATCCCCTTTATAAAAACAGCGGGGATGGGTGAGGTCATGTCTGTATCATGCAGTGAGCTCACTTGGAGCCAAGTTCTGTGTAATTACAAGGTGTAGTTACGATTTCAAAATCTTTCTTCCCATTTTAACAAGGAGCAGAGGGGGTCGCTGGAAGGCAAGAGCACAGAGCTCTGAACCAGTCGACCTGGGGTGACACATCCCACCCAAGAAGGCAGCCTTTGTGTTCTCAATGAGTGCGAGGCCCCAGGGGATGCCTTTGAACTGCTATGAGGACGTGATCCCCTAGGTTACCTGGTATACAAATACCTACCGGGAAATTCTGCCGCATGGCTCACCATCTTTTGGTTTGTTTTGTCTGTTGATAGGTTTGAGCAGTTTAATTTCTTTGCTGGGGACGTCAACAGATCTCAGTGTATTCATGAATTGTCTGTCTTCAAATCGCCAAGAATTTGTCTTCCAGGTACAAAAACATATTTTTTTAAAAAAGAGAAGAAGCAAGTGTTGGTCATTCTAGCTACATTATAACACTGAGTGCTCAGGACCTGGTGCAAAGGGAAAGGGTTTTCTCTGGGGCTCTGGACAAAAGTGTGTCATGGTAGGGATGGTACTTCAGGATGGGGAAGTGGTATCTCAGAGGCTTGTACATCATACAAGTGTGTGTGTATTTGCTTGCAAGTGGCACATGTGTGCATGGGTGAGCATGTTTGTGGGTGGGTGTAGGCAGGTAAGTGTGAGTGTGTTTGCCCTTGTGAGTATGTGAACACCAAGCAGGAGTGTTTAGGAGGGAGATAGGTTTGTCCATTGACAGATATTGACCTAAAGTCACAACCTAAAAGTTGAGAGTTATGTTTAATTCAGCGGAAATTTTTAGGACTTCAAGCCTGGAAGACAGCGTCTCAAATGACCCTGAGAGAACTGCTGCAAGGAGGCAGAGGGAAGAGTCAGGTTATATAGAAATTTGCAACAAAGGGCAAGTAATCTGAACATCAAAAGCATTTTGTGAATTAAAGAAAACCAGATATCCCAAGTTAAGCAATTTAGTGCTTTTCTGTGTATGGAAGATGCTAGAGTCTGGGCTCTCTGAAATTATCCCTCTCATATGCATCTCAGCTAGCTATCTGGGGCCGGAATCCTGTGTTTTTCACACCCAGAGTTCCTCAGGAACCACCGTAGGGAGTGGCTGCAGCCTTGTGGATGCCAGAGTGCAGCTATTCTTTTCCTTCCTTGGTGCCCTTAGGGCTCAGGAATTCACTTTTGGAGGGCTGGAATCACTGATGACTGCTATCCTTGTTTACTGATATGGCAGGAAATACTCCGTTTCTCAGGGAGAACTGTGCTCTTATGGGGGTTTTGCATACAGTCCCAGTAACGTGTCAGGCTTGGGTTCATGAAAGCCAGCATGAACTGGTTTTGGATGTGGGTGGGTTTGGTCCTTCTGACAGACATGTCCCTTGGGTTCAGTACACCCTTTGGCTTCATTGTCATCATCCCCGGTTTCAGAAAGTCACATTGCTGAATCAGGTTCAGCCGCTCACTGCTCAAAAATCAGTACTGGAGTGAAGCAAATGTTGGTAGAGAAGAAAATTGGTTTTGATCAGAATGCTTGCAACCTGGATTGAGATGGAGAAACTCGGTGTCCCCAAAACCACCTCTAGATATTCTGCTTGGCCCTGAATGTCTTTAAAGGGAAACAGAGAAGTCATCTCAGTTAATCGCTGAGAAGAGGAGGGGAGGGTCCCCACCGTCCTCACGGCATGCAGGCTTGTGTCCAGGCTCATCCGCTCCTTGCGGTCTCTCTCTTTCCTTTTATTTTTTTTTGTCATGCGTGCACGTGTGCTTCAGTTGTGTCCGACTCTTTGCAACCCCATAGACTGTAGGCCGCCAGCCTCCTCTGTCCGTGGGATTCTCCAGGCAAGAATACTGGGGTTGGTTACCATTTCCTTCTCTTTAGATGCTTTCTTGTTCACACAGTTTGTTCAGGAGATTACTGAAGGGGAAGCTGAGAAAGAGATCTGGTCATCTGTTGATTCTTACGCTTCATTTCTACCTCTTTAATGGTGGAAAGAAGCAGTAGGTCAGGCAAAGGATTGCATGATCAAAAGGTCTGAAAGGTGTGCTTGGGCAGGAAATGAGCAGGGCAGAGCCGGGGAGTTGGTGGGGAGTGGTGCCTGGTTCGAGGTTAATGACAGAACGGAAGGGGCCTCTTCCAGAGAGCACCTCCTGCCAAAGGCTGCTTCCAGTCACCCTGTCAGAGCTGACGGGGTGCTACTGCTATTGAGGGAACCCCGGCACCAGGCCCCAGTGGACCCCGAACGCCTTCTGCCCGTGAAGACACCACCCTCTGCAAGCTAAGGCGTCTGGGAATGGGCTTGACTGGAAGGCGAAGGGCAGGTAGGAGTAAATTAAGCTGAGAAAGGGCGACAGCACGCCTGAGAGAGGCCGGCAGGAGCGGAGTGGGCAGAAGGGAAAGCAGGGGACCCGTCTAGGGAAGAGGGGAGACGTCTCTGCAGCAGAGAGCCCTGGAGGGCCTGGAACCAGAAGGGGACTCGAGTTTTCTCCAGAAGTCTCCAGCAACAGGTCTTCCCAATCCCTTCCTCCTGCAGAAAGCCGAGGGAGGAGCTTGACAGCTGGGTTCTAAGCCTTGGCAGGTGTCTATTCTCATTCTTTGCTTCTTAGAAATAATCTTTTCAGCTTCCGTGTGGGTTTTTAATCATTTTATTTATTGTTAATTTTGGCCGGGTCTCCTTGCCCCGTGGGCCTCTCTAGTCGCAGTGGGCGGGGGTGCCTCTCCGGCTACCGTGGCTCCTCCTGCAGCAGAGCACTGGCTCTGGGGTGCACAGGCTTCGGCACTTGCAGCACGTGGGCTCAGTAGGCGTGGCTCCCAGATTCTAGAACTCTGGCCCAGTAGCTGTGGCACGTGGGCTTAGCTGCTCCACAGCACGTAGGTCTTCCCGGATCAGGGATCGAACCAGCGTCTAGGTTGGCAGGTGGGTTCGTTACCACTGGTCCATCAGGGAAGCCCTGCCGCGTGGTTTTGATTTCTCCTCCTTGGTCCTCGGCAAAGTTCACTTGTGCCAGAGGTCACGTGCACAGCTGCATAGCTGTGGAGACGGCGATTTGTTCAGTAGGGTGAAGCTCTCTGTCCTCTGGTCCTTGTTTTGGGCACTCGTGCAGCCTCAGCTGTACCCCAGCCGAGCCCGGTGAGACCACAGGTGCCAGTGCTGCCCCGCAGCAGCACAGGCCCATCCTGCGTCTGAGCCCATGTGACATGGTGTGTCCATCCTCACCCCCACAGCCCTCATGAACGAGACATCTCAGGAAAGTGGTGGTTTTGTGTCTGCCTGCATTTGATGGGGTTGTTTTCCTAAAACAGCTTGACTGATTAAAAAAAAAAAAAAAGACTCCTGGCAGTAAAATACTCAGACTGTTAAAATGTGAAGCCTCAGGCATGTCCAAGAGGACTAATCATCTCAAGTGGTTAGCATCTGGAACACAGGGAGATGCTCAGCTGTGTTGTGTTTCATTTGGTTCCCCCAGTTCTCGTGCAGTTTGGGTGCAAGAGTAATTTCTGAATGTGGGAACCCAAGGTGTCATGCTAGAGGAGGAGGAAAGCTCGGGGATTGGGCTGAGATCGCCCACTGCGCCTTCTCTGGGTGGTTTAGGGACATCTTTGTGTGTGCTGAACCCCAGCAGGGGTCCTCCCAAGAGCCCCCCTATCCAGGAGGTTCAGAGGCATGGGGCGAGGATGCCCCTGCTAAGGGGAGTCTGTTACCAAACCCAGGTTCATGTTCAGGATGCACTGTGAAGCCGAACAGACTGGAAGGTCAGAGGTTGGAGCAGAGAAAGGTTTATTGCAGAGCCATGCAAGGAGAACGAGTGGCTTATGCTTAAAACTCCCCAGAGGCTTTCAGCAAAGCATATTCAAGGGCCAGGTGAGGGGGCAGGTCTCAGGGTGTGTGATTAGCTTGTGCACAATTCTCTGATTGGTTGATGTTGAGATAACAGGGCAGTTAATGTTACTGATCCTTAGACACTGGAAGGCCTGCGGGCTGTGTGCTCTGATCATTAAGTAGTTAGTTTCTTCCACTTGTTGGTGATGTTTAGCATTGGAAAAACTCAGGAAAAATACAGAAGATGCTATCATCTGGGTACTTCAGAGAGGAGCCCCAGCAGAGGATATGGGGGTGGGGGGTGTCTGTCCCAAGGAGGCCCCCCCATAGGGTCTTGCTTGGTTACAGGTCCACACCCACCCAGAGCCCCGAGTGGTTCTTTGGGGGTTTTCAGTAGGGGCTGAAGATAAGCAGAGATGGAAAGGCATCTCTTTATTCCTGGCCAGTCACCGCAACTCTTCCTTGGAGACTGTGGTTGAGACTGTGGGGGGTCCCCACGCAGGGGAGGTGCAGGGGCTTCACCCCAGCCTGTGCTGGGGAGCTTCTGTGGCTCTGTCAGTTTGTAATTCACCAGAAGTGCAACCCAAGGCTGCCGTGTGTCTGGTGGGGGAGTTCCCTGATCTGCACATACAGCCTCCCCCAGTACCCAGTTAAATGCCACTCAGGCCATCGGATGACCACACAGGTGGGCCTTCTGGGCCCCGATAATTCACCCAGTGCAGCAGCCAGGTAGGCGCTTTCCAAAATCGGCCCGCTTCCTCCCGTCTCTGTGGGATTCTGGGCCCCTTTATCACAGCATCAGATTTGCCCCCGATGTCCCCAGTGGCAACTGCCGAGGAGGCCTCAGCGGGACTGCCCTGCAGGGGTCACCCTGAAGGGGTCCTCACAAGTGACTTCTTTTTAAAAAATTGTGGGGATTAAAAAAAGAAGTAGGCCCCTCTCCCACCTCCTGCCTTCTCTCCCCCGACTTCAAACGGTCTTGCCAGGAATCACTCCCTGCAAGGGAGGGCGAGGGACCAGGCCTGCACCTCCTCTCATCCTGCCCTTCCCGCCTCCTCTCCCGCTTTGGTCCTGTCAGTCAGTGTCTGCACCCGCCGTGGGCGACTTTGACAACATGCTCGCCTCAATTTTTATCATAAACCCCAGCATTTCTTTTTTCTGTCTCTAAAATGTAACAGCCAAGCAGAAGCAAAGAGGAGTTCATCCAATTGGCCGCCAGCTTCCAGCTGAGGTGGAATTTCCTCCTCACGGCAGTGAGCAAAGCCATGACCCTCTGTCATAGAGACAGCTTCGGTAAGTCCGAGAACGCACAGTGGTGTGTCGGCTGCCTGCCACAGGTGTGGTTACAGCTCAGGGCTTGCCATATGGCTACGTGAAACCCACTCACCGTCTTCTCGCCTTTTTATGTAAAATACAACACGGACACAGAGAATCACACAAAACCATGCTAATCTTTTTATAACAACACGATGATTCATCAAATGGTTGGACCCTGCCTCCCTCTCCTGTCCATGAAAATAATCAGTAAACGATCAGAAATTAAGAACAAGGTTTTACTTGAGCCAGACTAAGGACCAGCCCTTGCAGGTAGCCCTGGTGGTAAACAGTCCTCCTGTCGATGCAGGAGTCGTGGATTCGGTCCCTGGGTCAGGAAGATCCCCCGGGGGCGGGCATGGCTCCCCACTCCAGTATTTTGCCTGGAGAAGTCCATGGACAGAGAAGCCTGGTGGGCTACAGTCCATGGGGTCGCAAAAACTCAGACATGAGTGAGGAAACTTAACACACACGCACGAGGTCTAGCCCACAAGCCCGCTCCCCAGATGACCCTGAGAAGCTGCTCTGGGTGCTCTGGAGAGAGCAGCACAGTTTCATATCTTGTCAGAACAAAGAACATGAAACAAGTCATTTCCTCAAGGTTTAAAGAGAGAGAGAGACCAGCACGCACACAGCAAGTCAGCATGGCCTTGGCACCTGGAAGGGGGAGTCTTATCATTGAAGGAGGACCAGCGTTGGTGTCCCCAGAAGGGAGGCATTTAATCTTTGTTTTCAACATGGATGTTCTTTACTTCTTGTCAATATGTCCTTTTCTCTAACAGTAAAGCAGAGGACCTGTGTAGGGTTGATAGGCCACAAACTTGATACTATTTTTGTTAGCATCAGAGTCAAGTTCACTCATGTATAAAGCCAGATGCCTCCTCTAGAGTTCAATATGTGGAAGTTTCTTTTATCATTCCCCTACTGTCATTGTCAGATACGCAGGAAATCTCCTCTGACTTTTTAATTATCTGCTTTGGGACATTCTGAGAATGTCCAGGCACCCACTTTTATTCCCACCTGAGATGGAGGAAAAAAATGGGTTCTTTGGGGCACCTGGATTTAACTTCCAGAAATAACAATTGATAAATTTCCCTCTGTGGGCTTCCCTGGTGACTCAGACAGTAAGGAATCTACCTGCCCATGCAGGAGACCTGGGTTGGGATTGGCTACCCAATCCAGTATTCTTGCCTGGAGAATTCCATAGACAGAGGAGCCTGGTGTTAGAAAGAGTTGGACACGACTGAATGACTGACGCCACTGTGTGCAGATGGTGGGAAGAATAAAGCAGAGTCTGTCTTGCAAACTTTCTTGTCAAGTGGATGGTCTTCCTGTGCTGGGGAGGTCTCACCTGTCACAGCTGTGTGCAGATGCATAGGACAGGAGAGTCGTGGGGAGGGACGGTCATCCCTGAGGCCCACAGCCCCGTGGAGGGGATCACTCGTTTCAGCAGATATCGGTGCATCCTGCAAAGTCCCAGGTTCCTTCCTGGACACTGGACATGCAGCCATGGACAGACAGACAGAGCCTCCACCGCACAAGCTCACACACCAGTCAGGGTGAGGAACCCCTGCCCCAGGGCTGCCAGAGGCCCTTGCAGTAGGTACGGGGATCAGGAAGAGTGGACAAAGAGCAGAGAAGCCCTATTCTAGACCATTCTGCAAACTCTGGGTCTCTTTGGAGGGTGAGCAGCCACACAGCCCGTTCATCATGAGGCTCTGCCCATGAAGGTCAGGATGACAGGCTTCCTGCTGATGCTCTTCCAGGGCGGAGTTCAGGTACAACCAGCCCTTTCAGCAGTTTGTACTGCCGACTGAAAAAAAATGCACAATCTGAAAGTTAAGAGTTATGTTTTATTTAGTGGACAAAACTGAGGCCTTAAGCCTAGGACACAGCATCTCAGGTAGCTCTGAGGGACTGAAGAGGTCAGGGGCGGAGCCAGGATGTATATGAGTTTTTTACAACAAAGACCAAATAGTGGGAACCTCAAAAGATTGCTTTCAATTAAAGAAAACTTGACATCTCAAGTTAAGGAGTGTGTGTGTGTGTGTGTGGCTCAGTCACGCCCAACTCTTTGCGACCCTGTGGACTGTAGCCCGCCAGGCTCCTCTGTGCATGGGATTTTCCAGGCAAGAAAACAGGAGTGGGTTGCCATGCCCTCTTCCAGGGGATCTTCCCGACCCAGGAATGGAACCTGGGTCTCCGGCATTGCAGGCAGGTTCTTTACCATCTGAGCCACCAGGGAAGCCCTAAGGAATTCAGGGCTCTTCTGTCTATGGGCAGATGCAAAAGTCTGGGCTCCCTGAAATCATTCCTTCCATATGCTTCTCAGCTCTCCAGGGCCAGTATCCTGTGTTTTCTCACCCTGAGTCTCCTTGGGGGGTGCTGCTGGGGCAGCTGCAGCAGCTGATTACTAGATGAGGGGTGGACACCCTGCCTCCATCCCGCGTTCCCCCAGGGCTCACTGTCGGGGGCTGTAATGTGATGGCATGGTGACTGCAGCATCCTTTGATAACTCATAGAGTGAGCGCCATTCACGGCTTACAGTGGTTTCCCCCTCCACCTTCTTGGACCTTCATATCATGTCAGAGTACTCACACCACCCGTTCTTCCTCTGCACATGGACCTTGGTTTCACAAAGTCAAACAAGCAAAGAGTTGTTTCGGGGTCAGACTTATTCCAGACCAGGCCATGTCATGTCACAGAACCAGGCTCTCTCACCCAAGACCTAGCAGAGAAGAGTGGACCTTGTACAGAGCTTTGAATAACACAGAAAGGGTCAACACACCCTTCTGGGATTGGTGCCATCGTTCGTGGTCTGAGTGTCAAACAGCTGATATGATTCTCCTGCCCAGAAATGCAAACTATAGTGTGTCAGGTGGGCGCAGCTGAGGACAGCTGTGTGGCATCTGTTTGTAAATTAATGTCAGCAGCATTCTTTACTGTCTGTGTATGTTTAGTCCTTTGAATTCTCTCTTTTTTAAATTTATTTTTTATTGGAGTATAATTGCTTTACAATTATACTGTTGGTTTCTGCCTTTCAACAACATGAGTCGGCTGTATGTATACATATAGCCCCTCCTCTTGGGCCTCCCTCCCACTGCCCCCTCCCTCCCCAGTAAGTCATCACAGAGCACCGAGCTGAGCCCCCAGTGCTATAATCAGTTGCAGCAGCTTGCTGTTTCTCTCATTGAGTCCCATAAAATCTTTGAAATGCATTCATTTTACATCTGTGTGAGAATCACGGTTTTATCTTCATTAAAAAATTACCTTTTGATATGTGGCAGAAACCAACACAATTCTGTAAAGCAATTATCCCTCAATTAAAAAATAAGTAAATTTAAAATTTAAAAAGATTTTTAAAGATTAATTTTAAAAATTATCTTCTAAGAACTCTTATAAGCCAGATATCCCCCCCCCACCCCGTTTCTCAACTGAACTGTTAATTACCCTTTTGTTTCCTGGAGCCAGAGGCCTTGGGATTCGGAGCACTGAGCTGGCACCTGCCCACCAGCTCCCTAAGGACATCCCCTGCACCCCTCACCCGTTTCCCCCCAGGAGATGCAGCCAGGTAGTGGGTGGTCCAGGGGCTCGCTCTCCACCTCCGGGAAGGGCACCCGTTTCCCTGCAGGGTGGCCCTCCTCCCAGCTCACAGCAGCTGTGCTGATGTTCCCTGTCATGACTCAGCTCACTGAGCACCTCGTGCTAAAGCCACCTTCTGGGGTCCTCTGGGTATGGGATGCTGCGAGGGTGATGGACGCTGCAGGGACTCAGGCTGCCGGGGGAGTGAGGCTCTACTGCACGGGAGCTGAGAGCCCTGGAAAAGCTGTTCATTCCAGCAGGATGTGCTGACCTGTCCATCTGTCTGTCTGCTTATTCCCTGGGGGGTTGTTATTTCAATGTAGGCTCCTGGCACCTGTTTCACTTGCTGCTTTTGGAATATGTGATTCACATTCTTCAGTCGTGCATTGAGGAGGAAGAGGAGGAGGAGGACATGGGAAGTCTCAAGGAGATACTGCCAGATGACCAGTCTCCCGTCCAGCCAGACCATGAGCCCCACCACCCTCCGGACTGCCCCCCAGCTCAGGAGCGTGAAAGCCTGAGTGCGGATCCCCCCCGGGTGATGCTCAGATGCAAGGGCCAGAGCCCCAGTGCCACGGCGGGGAGCAGCGTGGTGGTCAGGGTGCCTGGCTTCCTGGTAGACACCGTCACGGGCAACAAGGTACGCACACTGTGGCCCGGCCTTCCGTCCACCGGTGTTCCCAGGGAAGTGAGAACCCAGAGGGCTAGGAAACCCACGTGCTGTGCGTAGTCACTCAGTTGTGTCTGACTCTGCAATCCCATGGACTGTTGCCCATCAGGCTTCTCTGTCCATGGGATTCTTCAGGCAAGAATCCTGGAGTGGGTTGTCATTTCCTACTCCAGGGGATCTTTCCAACCTAGGGACTGAACCCAGGTCTCCCGCATTGCACGCAGATTCTTTACCAGCTGAGCCACCAGGGAAGCCGTAAGAAACCCATAGAGGGGGTTATACATTGTCCAAACAAGGACACAGGATTCTAGATTCATCTCTGCTTTAAGCGATTTTGCCAGTGTGTCTGTTGACCACTGCTCAGCTCCAAAACGCGCCTGGTCTGATGAGAGCTGTGGAATATGGGGACAGCTGAGCCTGCCTGGCATGAACAGACTCTCTGAGCAGCAGGTCACTACAATGAAGAGGAGCGACATGCACTGAAAATGCCTCTGGCAGCGTTTAAAGAAAGGAAACACTGAATAGTCTGAGTACAAAGGATTTTTCAAAGGATGGAATTGGGGTCCATCTTGAAAGATATAAAAATAAGGATTGCAGGAATTCTCTGGTAGTCCAATGGGTAGGACTGTGCACTTTCAGTCCCAGGGCCTGAGGTTTGATCTCTGGTTGGGAAATTAGGATTCTGAAAGCCTTGCAGCATGGTCAAAAAATTAAAATAATGAAAAGTAAGGCAATTTCTCTGGTGGTCCAGTGGCTAAGACTCCACACTCCCAGTGCAGGAGGCTGGGGTTCGATCCCTGGTCAGGGAAGTAGATCCCGCATGCTGCAACTAAGACCTGGGGCAGCCAAGTAAATAAAAAATAAATACATATTAAAAAAAATAATGAAAGTAAGAATGGCTACTTTCGAATGTACTGTGCGCACTTGATATCTATTGTCTCAAAGCCATACAACCCTGCACAGTATCTGTTCTTATCATTTTCATGCCATGGATGAGGGACAGAAGCTCAGAATAGCTAAGTGGAGGCCCAGAGTCACACAGCAAGGAAACTGCAGAACGGAGGCTGACACCTTGGCCTGGCTGACCTCCTCATTCTTCTCCTGCAGTGCTAGATGGGAGGAGGATGGTCCAGGCCCCCAGAAAACTAGGACACAGGATGCAGAGATCTGAGCTGGGGTCGCGAATGCCAGGGAGGGGAGGCAGATTGAGCAGGAAGTTCAGCTAGATGCGAGGCAGGGGAGTGGGCTAGCTGGGGAAATAAACCTTGACAACCACTGTCAGTAGTAATTTCTAAAACTCCTGCACACGTTTGGAAGCTTGGCCTCTTTACGTGGCATTCTTTTCACATCCACAAGTTCCCCTTCTGAGTAGATGAGGAGTCTGCTTAGGAGACCCCTGAAGGCAGGAGTGTGACCTGAACCTGGATGAAACGTGGTCAAAGCCACATGGCTGAGTCACAGCTGGAACTGTCTGTGCCCTGCAGGCATGCTAAGTCGCTTCAGTCGTGTCCAGCTCTTTGTGACCCCCATAGACTGTAGCCCGCCAGGCTCCTCTGTCTGTGGGATTCTCCAGGCAAGAGTACTGGAGTCGGTTGCCATTTCCTTCTCCAAGGGATCTTCCAAACCCAGGGATCAAACTCGTGTCTTCCGCATTGGCAGGACGCGCCACCTGGGACGCCCGTCCATGCCCTGCAGCCCTTCCCCTTTCCAAGCGCACAGAACCTCGGCAGACTGTTACTGAGCTGGACTGGACGAGACACCCACTGGCCTGGACAAATGAAACAGGAGCCAGAGAGCCACTTCTCACAGTCACCAGCCCTCTGTCTCCTTCAAGCATTCATTTGCTGACCTCAAAATAGTAAATTCAGCACCCAGTGCTTCCATGCTCTCGGTGCTAGAGACTCTAAGGTGAGTCTGTAAATAAGAAACTCATCTCCCCTGGGAGTGTGTATATGAAGCCAGCAAGACAGAGACCAGGAAACGGGAAAACACTGGCCCCCAATCAGGACTGGTGAGGGGGGAGGGGTGCCGGGCCACCGAGAGAAGGAGCAGATGGAGGCGGTTCAGGCTGCATTCACTGAGCTGGTGACTCAGGGCCGTGGGCAGAGAGAAGGCCCAGCTCAGTCTGGAGAAGGGACAGGTTGGCCAGACTGTGCCCTAGAGAACCCTCTCCTGGCCCCTGACCCTCTGGAGAACACACCCTGCCCTGAGTGACAGGACCCATCGGGAGGGCTTTACCCTAATCGCTTGGGAGCCTAACAGGGCGAGTGTCTGAGCTGGACGTTCAAGTCTGATGATTTGGGAAAATATCTGTAGCCCACTGTGAGCAATCCCCTGTCTTCCACTTAAGCGGGTTTCCTAGGTGGCTCAGTGGTAAACTCCCCCTGCGAGTGCAGGAGACATGGGTTCGATCCCTGGAGAAGGAAATGGCAACCCACTCCAGTATCCTGGTCTGGGAAATCGCATGGACAGAGGAGCTGAGAACATTTGGCAAGATGCTTTATTTGCCTGCTCAGCTTCCTCTTCTACAAAATGAAAATAAAGACATCTAATTCCATAGGCTATAATGAGGTATAAATAAGTTAATTATTTGTAAAATTCTTAGAAGCATAAAAAGCACCCATAATCCTAGTCATTGTTGTTATTTCTCCAACAAAACCTCCTAATCTGAACACCCTTCCAGAACATTATCTACCCAATCCCCTAGCCACTCTGAAGTTTATTGCAATGGGTGCATTCCACCTATATTTAATTGGTGGCAACAGTAGAGAGGACATTAAATAATTGAACAACATAATAAAGCAATACAAGCAGATAAATGTCAGATAATCCAAGGTAATATGCATTAGAGATTAATTAAACCTGCTTGTGCTCGTGCGAGCCTGCCAGTTTAGCCATAATGACTTAAACACTCAAACACTGAAAAGTTAGCCTCGTCTAATTTCCATTGCACTCACCAGTCAGCATGTGCACTTGTCTTCAACAAAAAAGCACACGCTCAGGGTCCCATGTGCTTTCATCTGCCACGAGTTAATACCTGTTCATCTGCACCTCTGGGGCTGACCCCCCTGAACAATTCAGCTCAGTCCCTGCACCTACAGCAGCAGCTCAAGTCAGCAGTCCCCACCACCACTTCCATCTGTAGCTCTTGTCCATTCTACCGATGCTCAAAATAGTAAGATGCCTACGCATGTCTTAAGAATAAAGGAAAAATTATACTGCTATTAAATAAAGGCCATTCTCCCTAACCTGGCAACCAGTTCCAGTATTCTTGCCTGGACAGAGGAGTCTGGTGGGCTACAGTCCGTGGAATTGCAAAGTCAGACACAACTGAGTTTTCAGTTTAGGTCATATACTGAAGCATGAAAGCATGGCAAAAATATTTAAAAATAAGTGACTTCAGCCAAAAGGTAAAGATGAAGACAGGTGGTATTTGTTTTTTTGTTTGTTTTTTGTTTTGAAAGACAGAAGAAAAACATCTTTTCATTGGTTGGTGACGGTTATCATTGAATTTTTGGAGAATGGGTGAGATATGTACTTTCATTAACCTTGGATTCAAAGTCATCTTTTGCATATCTTTGTCAAAATATGCTAGCTTATGGGGATGGAGGGGGCACTGTTGAAGAAATCAGACCAAGACAATATATCTCTGTCAGTTTGAAAGTAATCATATCCGAGGATTTGCCCATCTTTTGAATACCCTTGGAGCTGAGGGTGGCGTATTATCCTTGTTTCTCTGATAGGAAGGTTTGCTCAGGCAACTTGATGACTATCTGAGAGCCAACATCAGAGTCTGTGAATGTCTCATGTCAATTACTACCCTATAGAGTGTTAATGTACAGAGAAGGCAATGGCATCCCACTCCAGCACTCTTGCCTGGAAAATCCCATGGATGGAGGAGCCTGGTAGGCTGCAGTCCATGGGGTCGCTAAGAGTCGGACACGACTGAGCAAATTCACTCTCACTTTTCACTTTCATGCATTGGAGAAGGAAATGGCAACCCACTCCAGTGTTCTTGCCTGGAGAATCCCAGGGACGGGGGAGCCTGGTGGGCTGCCGTCTATGGGGTCGCACAGAGTCGGACACGACTGAAGCAGCTTAGCAGCAGCAGCAGCAGCAGCAACAGCAGAGTGTTAATGTAACCCATGAGAGTCTTCACAGACTTCCTCCTTTATATACTGGTCTATTTGACCAGTGGTGGAGGGAGGGTCTGTGTGGGAACTTGAGCCAACTGTGCTGGCTCATAGGGTCAGTATCCATCTGTAAGGCAGCCAAGATGACAAGCGTTACAGCTGCGAGGAGACCCGTGGGCACTTCACAGGCTCCCTCCTGACTTTCACAGCTGATCCAGGCTCTCTGAGTCTGTTTTAATTTTTAATTTTTTGGCCGAGCTTCGTGGCATGAAGGATCCTAGTTCCCCAGCCAGGGATCGCACCTGCACCTCCTGCATTGGACGCACAGGCTCTTAACCCCTGGCCTGCCAGGGAAGCCCCTGCCCTGTGCCTTTCATGGCAGTGTTGCTCCCCTCTCTGGCCTCACAAGTGTTTGTGCCCCCATCCTTCTCCTCGAGGGAGCCGCCTGCCCCCACTCTTGCGCCAACCCCCACTCTTGCGCCAACCCCCAACACCCTCTCTTGTGCCATTCTGGGTTTGAGATTCCTTCCACAAGTCTTCAGCAGCCCCTGAGTGCACCCCTGGGAAGCCGGGGTCCCCTGCACTAGGTCCAGGGTGAGATGAGCGTGTGGTAGGAGAATTCAAATGGTGGGTCCTGAAACGGAAAAGTGTAACTTTCTCTTTTCATTTTTTCTTCTAAACACCGCCTCCCCGCCCCACCCATCCCACACAGCTCATCCAAGTATTGTTGGAGGATAAAGCCACAGAAAGTACCATCAAACTCAGCCTTCCTCTGGGACAAGAGACACTCATAACCCTGACAGATGGACAAAAATTTGTGATCCACGTATCGGATGTATCCCAAAGCTCTGAGGATATTTATCTTAGGGAAAGTCATGCTGACATGGGAGATTATTTATTGGACTAGGAACTGAGAAAACATACATGTTTTTCATTCTCAGGGATAGAGTAAATGGTAACAGTTTTGTATTGGTGAGAAAGAAGATTTTGTGTAAATAATAAAGGTAGCACTGTTTTCTGTTTATATGTATTTCAAGGAATTGGTTTTGATGAATCCTATAAACTGATTTGGAGAATAATTTTTGCCTCTGTTGCCTTTATTCAGGGCTTTTGCGGTATTTCTATGGGGACTTGAGAGAAATTTGAGAAAGCCTGTTGGTAATAAAAACATGGACCCTTCTCCAGTGAAAGATAAAGTTTGTAGAATAGCAACCAGTCAAAGTGAAGAGAAGTTGCTCAGTCATGTCTGAATCTTTGCGACCTCATGGACTGTAGCCCACCAGGTTCCTCTGTCCATGGGATTCTCCAGGCAAGAATACTGGAGTGGGTTGCCATTTCCTTCTCCAGGGGAACAAGCAGTCAAAGGCCTCTCATAATATTTTTTGTCCTCTCAGGAGTACCCTAATCAACATAGAGTTTGTAGAAAGATCCCTTCAGGCCTTGAGGAAGAGGGGAAAAACTCAATTATTTGATAGTGCTGTTAGAGTTACTCATTGCTCCAACATAGCAGGGGTCCCCAACCCCCGGGATCTAGCGTCTGATGATCTGAGGTGGAGCTGATGCAATACCAACAGAAATAAAGTGCACGAGGAATGTAACGCACTTGAATCATCCCCCAGGGCCCCAGTGCATGAAAAAATTGTCTTCCAAGAAACTGGTCCCTGGTGCCAAAAAGTTTGGGGACCCCTGCTAAGGATCCCACCTTACCTTCATTCACGTGGCCCTTTTCTTAAAGTGATACAGAACTATGAACCCAACGGTGTCTGCCACGAATGTGGATGTCCTGCTGATGCTCTGTTCCTCTCTAGCACAATCCCAAAAAACCCTGAAACTGAGCATAGATCCCTGTTAAACCAGACCATTTTTATGTAACCGATTATGATACTTGAAAGGAATGTAACAATGCCTTGTAGCAGTGGAAATAAGGGAATGTTTTATTGATCTCCTATTACATAAGAAATGAATTAAATTTCCTGAAATGTTTGGGAATTTTAAAGAAACATCAGAACTCTAGATCACTAGATTCATTATTCATCATCATGGTTTAAAAACTAATCATGTTTTAGAGCCTTTACTACTACATTGAATATGTGATCTCTCTTCTTAAGCCATCTGGGAGCAGTTATTTGTCAAAAAAAAAAAACACACACACACACACACTCAGAGGCCTGCATCCCTTGGCTTACTGTTTAGTAACTTTGCATATCCTTTGTTCCCATCTAAGCAGACAGGTGATGGGCTGAGTCAGGGAACAAAGGCAACAATAAGCTTTATGGGTCCCGAACAGTGAATTGTGTTTGCATACTTTGGGGTAAACATTAGCTGAGAGCTGGCAGAGGGCATTCATCCTTGAAAAGACTATCCAGGCAATCAAAGAAAATTCCACCTATCTGTTTATCTGCAGGGTTTGAAGTTAGGATAAGGGGTGGGGGAGGGTGAGTAGTAACAGAGAGGAGAGGAAGGGGCTTCGGGGCCCTCATCGGCTCCAGCTCTTGGTCTGGGGGAGGCCCTACGGCATGTTCGCCTTGTAAAAATGTGTTTCAAAGCTTCACATTTGCTTTGATTGCTTTTCTGTGTATGTTCTATATGACAATGTACTTTTTAAAACAGAAGTCTGTGCATGTAAGGAGGGGGTGGGGGAGAGAAGGATGGGGAGTTTGGGGGTTAGTGAACTATTACTATAAACTACCACAGTGAGGGCTGACTGCTCAGTGGGTTCAGTCGTGTCTATTTGTGACCCCATGGACTGTAGCCCGCCAGGCTCCTCTGTCCACGGGATTCTCCAGGCAAGAATACTGGAGTGGGCTGCCATTTCCTTCTCCAGGGGATCTTCCCAACCCAAGGATCAAACACAGGTCTCTTAAGTCTCCTGAATTGCAGGTGGATTTTTTACTGCTGAGCCACCGGGGAAGCCCATAAACTACTACAAACTACATATATTTATATATTATACTACTGTTATATATATTATTTCTGCTTTATGGATGCCAAAGCCTTTGACTGTGTGGATCACAATAAACTGTGGAAAATTCTGAAAGAAATGGGAATACCAGACCACCTGACCTGCCTCTTGAGAAATCTATATGCAGGTCAGGAAGCAACAGTTAGAACTGGACATGGAACAACAGACTGGTTCCAAACAGGAAAAGGAGTACGTCAAGGCTGTATATTGTCACCCTGCTTATTTAACTTATATGCAGAGTACATCATGAGAAACGCTGGACTGGAAGAAACACAAGCTGGAATCAAGATTGCCGGGAGAAATATCNCAAGGAGATCCAACCAGTCCATTCTGAAGGAGATCAACCCTGGGATTTCTTTGGAAGGAATGATGCTAAAGCTGAAGCTCCAGTACTTTGGACACCTGATGCAAAGAGTTGACTCATTGGAAAAGACTCTGATGCTGGGAGGGATTGGGGGCAGGAGGAGAAGGGGACGACCCAGGATGAGATGGCTGGATGGCGTCACGGACTCGATGGACGTGGGTCTGAGTGAACTCCGGGAGAAGGTGATGGACAGGGAGGCCTGGCGTGGTGCGGTTCATGGGGTCGCAAAGAGTCGGACATGACTGAGTGACTGAACTGAACTGAACTGTTATATATAGGGTCAATAAACAGCAAGGTCCCACTGTATAGCATAGGGAACTATATTCAATATCCTGTGATGAACCGGCATGGGAAAGAATGTTTTTAAAAAGAAGGTCTATACATGTGTCACTGAGTCACTCTGCTGTACAGCAGAGATTGGCACGACGTCACAAATCTACTTCAATAAAAAGTTTAAATTTAAAAAAAGGAAATCAGTGCACACATTGTGGAGATTGTGCTGGGGTTCCCAGCAGGAGAGAATGAGGCTAAGACACACACAGGAGGGTTTGGAAAGCAACGAGAGCCCTGTATTTCTCATTCCCCATCATCGGCAGGTGCTTGGATGGTTCTGCGAACCTGGGCTGGGCTCACTCAGCTGGCTGCTGTCCCTGACAGGCTCGTGGGGGCCAGCAGGTCTAGGGTGGTCTCCCCTGGGATCCCTAGGCTCCTCTTCCACATCCCTCCAGCAGCCCAACCCAGGCATGTTCTCACAGCAGAGCTGGGGGCCAAGGAAGCAGAAATAGAAACAGGTTTTCATGCTTCTGTTTGCATCAGTGCCTGCCCCATTATCCAAAGCAAAGTGGAGACGGTTCTAGAAAAGGGTGTGCACACAGAGGGGATGTCGAATGGGTGGATTTTTCCAATCTGCCATATCAAGGTCAATGCTACCTGCTACCCAAATCATTATCCCAGATGTTTGATTAGGGAGACAGTTTTGCAGGAGAATGACCTGCTCGAGGTCATTTGGACAACAGTGAGAACCTGATCATCAGAACAGGGTCCACAGGCACCCCATGGCATCATCCCCTGTGACGTTTTGACAGCACTGCCTTCATGCAACATAACCTGATAAGAAACATAGACATTAGCTCCTTAGGGCTGCAAAGAGCCCATAGTCGTTTCCGAAACAGTCATTTTAAGTAGGAATAACAATGAGAACTTGTACAGATGGAAATCTCCCCAGGGCACATCACTGATTGTCAGTGTGGTGCCTACAGCGAGAGCAGCACATTGAATTTTCTTCACATGATAATAATAACTGCACCCACGCAGATCCTGGAACATGCATTTTCACTCATGATGATGGTGAATTGGAGGCCCACTAACACTCTGTCAGTGGATTTTTCCAAACCCAGAAACTTGATCTAAAATGTACAGTGATGTGTTCCAAAACTCATGCATTCTTTTTAAATATGGGGGATCATCAATGAACAAAAGAGGCATCTCCCTGCTCTTAGAGGATGAAGAAGTTCAGAACAAGCCTCCCCAGAAAGTTCCACTTTGGCATGGGGGCCGTGCAGGCTTCAAAGAAATATATTCCCTCCCTTGACTGTCTACACTTGACTGTCATACTTTGGCCACCGGATGTGAACAGCCAATTCACTGGAAAAGACCCTGACACTGGGAAAGATTGAAGGCAAAAGGAGAAGTGCGTGGCAGAGGATGAGATGGTTGGATGGCATCACCAACTCAATGGACATGAGTTTGAGCAAGCTCCAGGAGATAGTGAAGGACAGAGAAACCTGGCGTGCTGCAGTCCATGGGGTCGCAGAGAGTCAGACACTTTGCAACTGAACAACAACAATCTTGACTACCTAAAAGAATTTAAAGCCAAGAAGAGAGTCCTCACCAGATATCTGCTGGCCCCTTTATCCTGAACGTCCCAGCTTTCAGAACCATGACAAATAAATGTCTTTTGTTTGAACCGCCTAGCCTATGGTATTTTGTTATAGCAGCCCAAACAGACCAAGACAGCCCTTTGTCCCACTCTGAGTGACATTAAGAACTGAGATCGGTCAGTGGACTCAGGTGTGATGTGGACCGGGCTGATCCTTCCATTACAGGATTCCACATCAATATTTCCTTTAATAATTTTGATATAGATTATTGCTGCCTATACTGATTGATTCATTCAGTTCTGTTCAGTCGCTCAGTCATGTCCAACTCTTTGTGACCCCCACGGGCTGCAGCACGCCAGGCTTCCCTGTCCATCACCAACTCCTGGAGCTTGCTCAAACCCATGTCCATCTAGTCAGTGATGCCATCCAACCATCTCAGCCTCTGCCGTCCCCTTCTCTTTTCACCTTCAGTCTTTCCCAGCATCAGGGTCTTTTCCTGATGAAGTCAGTTCTTCGTATCCTGTGGCCAAAGTATTGGAGTTTCAGCTTCAGCATCAGTCCTTCCAATGAATACTCATGACTGATTTCCTTCAGGATGGACTGGTTGGATCTCCTTGCAGTCCAAGGGACTCTCATAAGTCTTCTCCAACACCACAGTTCAAAAGCATCAACTCCAACTTTCAGCTTTCTTTATGGTCCAACTCTCACATCTGTACATGACTACTGGAAAAACCATAGCCTTGACTAGATGGACCTTTGTCGGCTTTTTAATATCCAGTCTAGATTGGCCATAGCTTTTCTTCGAAGGAACCAGTGTCTTTTAATTTCACGGCTGCAGTCACCATCTACAGTGATTTTGGAGCCCAGAAAAGAAAGTCTGTCACTTGTTTTCACTGTTTCGCCATCTACTTGCCATGAAGTGATGGGACCAGATGCCATGATCTTAGTTTTCTGAATATTGAGTTTTAAGCCAGGTTTTTCACTCTCCTCTTTCACTTTTATCAAGAGGCTCTTTAGTTCCTCTTTGCTTTCTGCCATAAGGGTGGTGTCATCTGCATATCTGAGGTTATTGATATTTCTCCCAGCAATCTTGATTCCAGCTTGTGTTTCTTCCAGTCCAGCGTTTCTCATGATGTACTCTGCATATAAGTTAAATAAGCAGGGTGACAATATACACCCTTGACGTACTCCTTTCCAAATCTGGAACTAGTCCATTGTTCCATGTCCAGTTCTAATTGTTGCTTCTTGACCTGCATACAGATTTCTCAGGAGGCAGGTAAGGTGGTCTGGTATTCCCATCTCTTTAAGAATTTTCCACAGTTTGTTGTGATCTACACAGTTACAGGCTTTGCTGTAGTCAGTGAAGCAGAAGTAGATGTTTTTCTGGAATTCTCTTGCTTTTTCTATGATCCAATAGATGTTGCAAAGTGATGACTTTTTCAATTTTATAATGTTTCCAGACATATTGGCTGGAGTTCATACAGAAAGCAAATTTTTCCCTCATCAGCAATTTGGTTGTCGTTGTTCAGTCGCCTAGTCGTATCTGACTCTTTGTGACCCCATGCACCACATGCCAGGCCTCCCTGTGCCTCACCATCTCACGAAGTTTGCCCAAGTTCATGCCCATTGCATCAGTGATGCCATCCAGCCATCTCATCCTCTGGTGCCCTCTTCTCCTCCTGCATTCAATCTTTCCCAGCATCAGAGACTTTGCCAATGAGTCTGCTGTTTGCACCAGCTGACCAAAATACTGGAGCTCCAGCTTCAGCATCAGTCCTTCCAGTGAATATTCAGGGTTGATTTCCTTTAGGATTGACTGGTTTGATCTTGCTGTACAAGGGACTCTCAGGAGTCTTCTCCAGAACAATTTGGTTACTTTGAAATATAATTCATAGAGGGAAGGCAGGATCAATGCTTGAGTTACTTTTGCTTTAAAAAAAATAAAAGTGGGGGAGGGATAAACTGGGAATTTGGGATTGACATATTCACACTAGCGTACATAAAATAGGTAACCAGCAAGGACCTACTGTGTAGCACAGAAGACTGTTTTCAATATTCTGTAATAACCTAAATGGGAAAAGAATTTGAAAAAGCATAGATAGATGTATATGTATAACCAAATCACTTTGCCGTACACCTGAAACTAACACAATGTTGTTAGTCAATTGAACTCCACTATAAAATAAAATTTTTAATTGTTTAGAATTATCTGGGCGGGGGGGGGAGTTTTTTCAGATTAAGTTGGATGTCCTAACAGTTTCCACTGATGACGAATGAGGATTTGTTTTTCTGATCATTATTAACTCAGAGACGTGTGTGCTCTCTTCCCAGTGCCCCCCAATACTAATTCACATAATCAGATTATAACATCAAAAGCCGGAATTTGCCATGGGTGCAGTCTGTGTGTATAGCTCTAGGACTTTCTCTCGCCCGTGGGCAACGAACCCCACAGTCAAGATACAGAACTGTGATTCCGCAGAGCTCCCTCATGCTACAGCTGTTCACAGCCACACACCGTCACTAACCCTGAGCAACCCACTGTTTGCTGCTCCTACCATTCTGCCCTTTTGAGAATGTTATGGAAATGAAATCACACAATATGTAACCTTTGAGACCAGCTTCTGTTCTCGGCAGCATGCTTTTAGGGTCCACCCAAGTTGTTGCATGTATTAATAGTTTGTTTCTTTTTAATGCTGAGGGGTATCCCCTGGTATGGGTACACTGCTGTTCATTCACTTATTGAGGGATATTTGGATTGTTTCCAGTTTGGGGTTACCATGAATAAAGCTGCTATGAACAGTGGTTTTGTGGGGAACATTTTTCTATTTCTCTGGGATAAATGCCCAGGAGTGCAATTGCTGGGAAGTATGGTAAATTGGTAAATGTAAGTTTGGACTTTTTTTTTTTAACTGCCATCATTTTTTGTTTTGATACTTAAATTATTCCATCTTTTCCCAGTAGAAGATCTTTAAAGTTGCCTCTTTGACATGCTCAATTGGTCTTTTCTAGCTGCTGCTGCTTTTCTTTATTTCTTTCTTTCTTTTTTTTTTTGACTCAAGAAAACATCCCAGGCTCCTCTTGTAAATCTCCAGCCCCAAACTTTAAATTGTGCTTTGTTCCCTTCAACTGTGTGCCTCTCATTGTCCTTAACAGAGTATTCATTAACGGGAAGTAATGGGTAAGCAGCAGACCTACACTCTGATTTCTCCTATTACTAGTCAAATCTGCTTGTAAGTATACCAAGGACCAATTTCCCGCAACCAAACCTCACATTATTTGCTAATAGGGGAATACTTTTCTATAACTACACATACATGATGGTTCAGGATTGTTTACAATACACAAACCTGAAACCTATGGAAATGTTACTAAACCAAGTGACTGAGCTCCAGTTCCAAATATCTCCTTTGCATCATTTAGCGACCTCGTGGAGTCCTCATATATTCCCAGTAGGACCATAACATGGCACACACACACACACACAATCACTTTGGAAAATGGTTTAAAAGTGTTTCTTTCTGCTTGGGCTGTCATAACAAAATGTCATAAACTGAGTGACTTAGAAAAGAAACATTTGTTCCTCCTTTGGAGGCTGGAAGTTCCGAGATCAAGGAGTCAGGTTTCTCATGAAGGCCTCCTGTTTGCAAATATCCGCCTCTGGCTGTGTCTGTATATGGGCTTTCCCAGTACATAAAGTGAGGCAGGGGTATGGGCACTCTGTCTCTTCCTTTTCTTATAAGCCCGTTAAACCCATCAAGACCTAATCTAACCCTAATTACCTTCAGAAAGCCCCACCTCCAGATACCATCCCATTAGGGGTTAGAACTTCAACATATGCATTTGGTGGGCACAAATATTCAGACCAGAACAGAAAATTCTGTATAAAATTAAACATATACCTATTCTAGGACCCAATGATTTCATTCCTAAGTACTTACCCAAAGGAAAGAAAACATACATTCACAAAAAGACTTGTAAAGGGGGCTATAGCAACTTTAGTCACAATAGATAACACCTGAAAACAATACTAATAACCAGCCATCAGTTCAGTTCAGTTCAGTCGCTCAGTCGTGTCCGACTCTTTGCGACCCTATGAATCGCAGCACTCCAGCCCTCCCTGTCCATCACCAACTCCCGGAGTTCACTCAGACTCACGTCCATCGAGTCAGTGATGCCATCCAGCCATCTCATCCTCTGTCATCCCCTTCTCCTCCTGCCCTCAATCCCTCCCAGCATCCATGGGAGAGAGGATAAGCCAATTTCAGTGTATTTATGGTATTCATCTAATATACCACAGACTGATGGCTTAAACAACAGAAGTTTATTTTCTCATAGTTCTAGAGCCTGGCAAGCACCAGATCAGGTACCAGCTGGTCTGTGAGGCTGTGGGCTCTCGAAACTGACAGCTGACAACTCAAAGGCTTGAGAACCAGAGGAAGCAATACAGTGGGTCCCAGCCCGAGTCCAAAGACTCCAGAACGAAGAGTGTCAATGTCCAAGGGCAAATGCACAAGGGTGTCGCGATCAGGCAGAGAGCAAATCGGCCCTCCCCCTGCCTTTCTGTCCTGTTCAGGCCCTCAGTGGATGATGCCCACTGCATCAGTGAGTGTGACGCTCTTTATTCAATCTGATTCAAATGCTAATCTCTCCCAGTAATACAGACACACCCAGAAATAACATTTTACCAGATATCTGGGCATCTCTTTCTCCAGCGGATCTGACACATGAAATTAACCATCACCACAGGCCAAAGACAATCTGCAACACAACACCCAAAAGCGGGAACATAGGAAATAAAATTAATTCTTATGAATCAATACAAGAAAACACAGACAACCCAATAAAAACAGACAAGAGGTATTAACAGGCATTTCACAAAATGAGAGTATCCAACTGACCAACACATATATGAGAAGGCAATGAACCACACAAGCCATTAAAATAAAAATGAGTTATCAGGGACTTCTCTGGTGATCCCGGGATTAAGACTCCACCCTTCCAATGCAGGGAGCACAAGTTCAATGTCTGGTTGAGGAATAAAGATCCCACATGCTGTGTGGCACAGCCAAAAAACAAAAATCAGACATTTTTTTTAAATGAATTATCATGACTCATCCATAGATTGCAGGGGGCAGTTAGAGAACCTAACAAGAATATGCCGATGAGAAGATGGAGCAGCTGAAACCACCAGACAGTAATGGTAGTGATAAACTGATATGATCATTCAGGAAATCAGTGTGACGTTATAGAATAAAGTGAAACACACTTGTGGCCTAGACCCGCAACCCCACCACAAGGTACGTTCTCTAGAGAATCCCTGTGTGTGCGCACCTGGGCCTGAGCTTGGCTTCCTCCCAGGAACTGAGTCTAAGAAGCAGACTTGACGTAGGTGCTCGCTTTGGGATGTGGTCCTCCAGAACTACAGTGCAGGGCACTGGCCAGAATGACAGGGATATGGTGGAAGGAGAGCCACTCCAGGGGAGTGGAGGGGAGCTGCTTACCACTGTGAGGAACTGAGGCTCAGCCCTGTTGGAGACCCTCCAAGAAACTGTGTAGCGTGACCTTCAGAATCATCCACTTGCAACTTGGAAGTGGGGAGCGTTCATCCTCTGGTTCCTAAACCCACTGGTCAAAGGTTGTCCCAGTGGGGATTAATGTTCTGCAACTGTGGGTTTCCACGTTGCTCAGCCGAACCCTACTGATGTTCCATGTGGCAGTTGGCACAGAGGCCCTGAGGCAGAAAGCAAGGGGCATGCAGACCGCTGAGACGACCTGATGCTGTCTGTATCCCATTTAACAGTCACCACAGCAACAACCGGAGAAAACAAAGGGGCTTAGAGAAGTGAGAAAGGGCATAGAAGATGCTGACACACCGGCATACAACACTATTCATAGAAAGAATTCTATTACTGGAAGCGAAGTGAAAGTGAAGTCGCTCAGTCGTGTCCAACTCTTTGCAACCCCATGGACTGCAGCCCACCAGGCTCCTCCGTCCATGGGATTCCCAAGTCAAATTCCCATCCACCAGTTGTTATTCAGTGGCTCAGTCGTGTCTGACTCTTTGTGACCCCACAGATCGCAGCACAACAGGCCTCCCTGTGCTTTCCTATCTGCTGGAGTTTGCTCAGACACGTGTCCACTGAGTCAGTGATGCCACCCATCAGTCAGAGAATGTTTTTACATAGTGGGCCTCTCCTACAGTCCTCTGTCACACCACCCTGGCCACATTCTCTATGGGTGCAGGCATTTATTCTGCCTCTCTCTATCAGACTGTGCCAGGGTCTCAGTTGACCCACGAGGGATAATCAAGAGTTCACATGCTCGGTGAAGCATATGAACTCCCAGGTGAGACATGTGTGATCCAGTTCCTCAACCAGGGACCAAACTAGGACCCCTGCATGGGAGCTGGAAGTCCCAACCACCAGAACACCAGGAAAGTCCCTCACCTTTATTTTAGTGTACAAGTGCAGGGGTTAATAGTCAGCCGCCTGTTGCTCTGGCTAAGCCTTGAGAAAATCACCATGGGAAAAGAATAAAAGCAAAATATAATGAGACAGCATAACCCAAATAAAATACATCGGGTTGATCAGTTGGGGTCGGCATACCCTGCTAGGCTAGTGTGGACCTTGGACCACCGGGTCAACGCAAGTTCAGAACACTGCTTGTGCACACACTAGGATGTTTTCCCAAGGCATATGCTGGTTTATGACCTCCGGCGAGGTGATAGCCCTTGTTAAGAAAATAACAAAGACAGTTTCAAGTAATCAATAAAATGGGAGATGTGACCGGGGACACAGGAGGCTGACTTCATCATAACACAACAGACACTTCCTGCTTGCCAAGACACTAAATAAAAGTGATGTGGGCCCGAGGAACAGGGGTCTGGACTCAAGAGGTCTTGAGTCCCCTGGTCCCATCTTTAAAACTTTAATCCTGTCTCTAGTTTCTTTTCCCCAAACTGTGAGTTGACCACTTGCGATCCCTATCTGCTGCTCTGGCCACAACACGTAAGTAGTGAGCAACTTGATGACGATTTTAGATGTCCTGCCCTGTGCTCAGTCGTGTCTCATTCTCTTCGACCCCATGGACTGTAGCCCGCCAGGCTCCTCTGCCCGTGAAATTCTCCAGGCAAGAATACTGGACCGGGTTGCCTGTGCCCTCCTCCAGGGGATCCTCCTCACCCAGGGATGGGACTTGCAGTCCTGCAGGTGGGTTCTTTACTACTTGGAGTTTTAGACGAACTGGTGGCAATGCCCTCCTGCCACAGCCGAGTGTAAGACAACCATGGTCCTTACAGCGCAAGAGGACAGGGCTTTGGCCTCAGAAGACTTGGTAAGACTCATCTTACCATCCCCCTTCGCTCAGCTTCCTCCTCGACCCAACGACAGCCACCCCTGCCTCTTGTCTGTTTCACAGCACGGAGCGCTTGCTTCACGCCACGCACTGGCCTAAACCTCTCCAAACATTAACCGCTTTCATCCTCCCATCCCTCACCCTCGCAACGGTAGATACCGTTTTCTGTGTTTCCTAATGAAGGAACCGGGCACAGAGAGGTTACGTGACTTGGCAGGGCCGCACAGTTGGTGAGTGGAGGAGTGCGCTAAGCCGGGACCTCAACGGCCCCGCGTCTGGCTGCAGAACGCTGTGCCATCCACCCGGAAAAGGAGCGCAGCCCCGGCCGGGCGCGCAGGGAGGACTGCGCACCGAGGCTGCAGTGCGTGCGCGAGCCCCACCTCCCAGCGCAGCGCGCGGCTGCGAGGACCGCCCGGGGCCCCACCCGGGCACCTGCGGCGGGGGCGGCGCGTGCCTCTCGGGGTCCCCGGGGCCCCGCGCGCTCCGCAAGATGTCGCGGCGCCGCGGCCGGCGGCCCGGGCCCCGCCTGTCCTGGCTGCTGTGGTGTGGCGCCCTGCTCTCCCCGGCCGCGGGCTACGTGATCGTGAGCTCCGTGTCCTGGGCCGTCACCAACGAGGTGGACGAGGAGCTGGACGGAGCCTCCACGGAGGAGACGCTGCCCGCGCTGCTGGGGGACTCGGGCAGCCTCTGGCAGCGGAGCTTCCCGGCCTCGGCGCACAAGGAGGACGCGCATCTGCCTCCCCCGGAGGGCGCCGCCCGCGCCAGGCCGCCCCCCGCGCCGCCCGGGATGTTCTCCTACCCGCGCGAGGGCGGCGCGAGGCTGCGCCCGGGCATCGCCCGCTTCCTGGCCCACGCCAGCGCCTGGGGCTGTCTGGCCACCGTGTCCGCCCATGAGAAGGTAAGCCGCCCCCGCCGGAGCCGCGCGCAGGGGCGTGCCTGGCGCGCCTGGAGGACCGGAGAGCCTGGGGCCACTCCCGTGCTCCGATCCAGGGCTAGCAGACGCGCGCGGGGGTCTGGATCGGGGTGGGCAGCGTGTAATTAATGAAAGCAGATTTTGCTTCGGTTACCCGAGCAAACCCGGGACGGGGGGTGGGGGGAAGGACAAGCAGGCTTCCTGCTAGGTGGATGAGGACCGAAGCGCGGTTTTGAAATGGCCAAAGAGGGGTTGTAAATCACCACGCCTGACCAGAGGCCTGGACAAAAGAAGCCGGAGCCGCCTTTGGCATCGCCAAGTGGCACACCAGCCCCTCCCCGCCTCCAGCCCCGTTCCCGCCCGCCGACCGGAACTGCCCTGTCACCTGCTGACTCCAGAACAGTGGCTTTGGTGGAAATTTACATTTAAAACCATGGCATTCGAGAATTGTTCTGGGAAGGAGGCTTACTGTGCCGAAGCTGTGAGTGTTGGAGCGACAGCCTGTCACCAGCTGCAGCTCTCATCCTTCAGGTCACAGGTTATTTTATTCACCTGTTAGACATGATTCCACCTGAAGCTGAAATAACATGGATACTTGATGAGGACGTAGCACTCCTACATGAACACCCTCCATAAAGCTTTTAGGGCTGTTGAGATAGATGTAAGGAGTCCAGTGGTTGGGACTTGGCCTTCCCGTGCAAGGGGTGTGGTTCCATCCCTGATGGGCAGCCAAGATCCCACCTGCCTTGCGCCCCAAAAGACAAAAAACAGAAGTAATATTGTAACAAATTCAGTAAGTGAAAACAGTCCACTTAAAAAAAAAAACTTTAAAAAAAGAGACGTATGGCAAAAACGATCACAATATTGTAAAGTAATTATCCTCCAATTAAAATAATAAAATTTTAAAAAGAGATAGTTGTTGTAAGGGTCTTATTACAGGGCAGTAATTTGAACCCCTATTTATTTAATGCAAAAAAAATTTTTATGACGTTTGTAGGTCATGGGGTAGGGGGGCAAGGGAAGGTTCTGGACCCTGATCTGGGTCTCACCAGCTCCAAAACTGTGGCTAAGTTATTGGGTCCTTCACTTTGCTTTCCTCATCTATGAAATTGTGTTGGACTAGGTAGTTCTCAAGGTCCTTTTATGCTTTGGGAAAAAAAAATAGAATCTAAATGACAACTTTATTCTGATGATGGTGATGATCTTAACGTCTCTGACAGCCTTCAAATAGTTTTTCTCAGCAATATCTTATGCTCCTAAGACACACCTTCAGAGGATATGACCTGATCTTGGTTTAAAACATAGGTCACTCCCAGCAATTAAAAGTCTAATGCCAAAGTATTCAAAGATATTATGACTTTCAACATTCCTTTTCTTAGCCTTGTTAGTAGTTCCCTTTTCCACTATTGACATTTACACCAAATCCAATAAATTCAGAGAACATTTACTACGTGCCTGGCATGTGTGCCCAGCATGACCAGCCAGTGTGTAAATCAGTTCAGTTCAGTCGCTCAGTCGTATCCGACTCTGCAACCCCATCGCAAAGTTTATGAATGACCAGCTGAAACAGGATCTGGTAATGACATGTTACCATTTTGTAGGATTTCTTCAAAGGTTAAAGCCACCCCTTATCATAATTCTACATACTGTTGTTAAGTGATACTTCAAAGACAGCCCCTGAGTGCTGAGCTAAGTAACAATGAGAAACACACTCTATAAAGCTCATGATGCTGGACCCAGCAGGGCTTGGGAAAAACCTCAGAAATATTTGTGTGTATGCCTGAGAATTTCACCTGCTGTACTGAACGATCGTGAACAGAAATTGCTTTTGCATGCTTCTGTGTCTTCCTTGACGCTAATAGGGTAAGAAACAAATTCCCTTAAGTTACTGAATTATATGACTGAAATATTACTTACTACAATAAAGTATATGAGTGATAAGTGAGGAAGTGGTATAACCCGAAAGGAAACTGTAACAGAAAGTTCCTGGATTCCAAAGACCAGGTAAGATATGAGATTTAAATTCTATCCCCAGAGTTGCCAAAAATTTGGGGCAGGTGGTGAAGGCAGTGGGATTCCCGGGGCAGCTTGTGAGAAAGGTCTTTAGTAACCCTCCACCCCTCCATGAATTTCATTGCCTTTCCCCCAAATAACTTTCAATTTAATAGAGTGGTTTTTAATTAATTAGTTTTTTATTTTGTCCCTTAATTTTTTGGTTTGTTTTGGGCCACACCACACAGCATGTGAGATCTTAGTTCCCGGACCAGTGATCGAACCTGGGCCCCCATGTGGAAGCATGGAGTCCTAACCACTAGACCACGAGGGAAGTCCCAATACAATGCATTTGCTGTTTTTCTGAAGCTTCAAGAATAATTCCCTCACCAACCCCCATCCACAGATGCCACTGCTAAGCTCCTCTATAGATATCATGAAGCCATCAGCGTGTACTGTGGTTAGAATGGGAGCCACTCTGCCTGGGTTTGTGACCTGTCAAAACCGTGGTGATGTCATGCTGCCTTTGCATCCCCAGTGTTCTATTTTCTGGTCAGAGACACAGACTTAGCTCCCAGCTCAAGTCAGTCCACAGCCCTGTATTGAAAAGGCCCTTTTTTTCCCCCTTGATGTTTGTTAGATCCCAGGCCTGCCATTTGGGACCTGCCTGCCCATCAGTGATGGCCCCTTCAACAACAGTACAGGGATTCCTTACTTCTACGTGACACCCAAGGACCTCCTGGTGGCTGATCTGATGAAGAACCCCATGGCCTCGCTCCTGCTGCCGGAATCTGAAGGAGAGTTCTGCAGGTAGGCAAGGGCCTGGCCTCCCTCCCCCAGCTCCTCCACACAAGGCAGGGGGGTTGTGGCGTTCATGGGGCCCTGAGATGCAAAGCCATTCCTCACCACTCGACCAGGGCTGTTTCTGGTACTGGCTCTTGGTCTCACCAGGCTCCAAGACTGTGGCCAAGGCACTGGGGTCTCCATGCTGCTTTCATCATCTATGGAATTAAGCGATGAACTAGGTAGTTTTGAAGGTTCTTTCTTGTTTTGAAAAAAATTATTGAAGCAACAACTTTATTCTGAGGATGGCAATGATTGTAACCACTTCGGCAGCTTCCAAATGGGTTTTCATGTTTCTGTTTTATGTCCCTAAGACATGCCTTTAGAAGACATGAAACTGAAATGTGAAGCTGATCTTGGTTTAAAATACAGATCATTTCCAGCAATTAGAAGTCTAGTGCTGGGGGGATTTCCCTGGTGGTCCACAGGCTAAGACTCTGAACTCCCAATGCAGGGGGCCTGGGTTTGATCCCTGGTTAGGGAACTACATCCTGCATGCCACGGCTAAGACCCAGTGCAGTCAAATAAATAAACAAATAAATAAAATATTTTAAAATATATTTTTTTAGAGTCTAATGCCACTTCCCTGGTGGTCCAGCAGTTAAGACTCTGTGCTTCTAACACAGGGGGATCCCCAGCTGGGGAACTAAGATCCCACCATGCCAAGGTGCACAGCCAAAAAAAAAAAAACCCTATAAAAGTCTAGTGCCAGTGTGCTCCAGATACATTGGCAACGTATGTTGTAAGAATGTATTATAAGCCGTGGAATCAGATCAATAGAATTCTATCATTCATGAGGTGTGTGATTTGGGGCTCAAAGTTATTGAACTTTGGGAGCCTCCATTTCCTCATCTGTGAAATGGAAATAGCAATTTCTACCTCCTAGGGTGATGGGTAGGGTTGGAAAGATTTGAGTGTCTTGCAAAACACGGGTGAGTAAATGACAGCTCTTGTGACGGCAAAGGTGGAGGTGGGGAGGAGAGGGTAGAGAAGGAAGAGCCAGTGGTTTGTCCCCCAGGAACGGGCTGCACAGAGTCTATTTAGTGTTCTTCTACCTGCCCCCATGAGGCATGCACGATGAAGACCCAGAGTCCCTAAAATCACTTTCTCAAAAGCTTCCAAGGGATTTCCCTGGTGGTCCAGTGGCTAAGACTCTACCCTCCCAGTGCAGGGGGCCCGCGTTTGGTCCCTGGCCGGGGAACTAGATCCCACACGCTGAAACTAAAAGACTTAGCACAGTGGAATAAATAAATACATATTTTAAAATAAATAAATGTAACTTCTTTTTAAAGAAGACAACTCTCTAAAAGAAAGGACAGTTAGGCAAAAATGGAACACCGTAACACCTTTGTCTGAAATAAAAATGTGGTGCTACTGGGGAGATGTCTGCACCCAGCTAGCTTCTGGAGGGGGATGCGTGAAAGGGACACCCCCCCCCAGGAGTAGCAGAGGTGCCAGGAGACCTCGGGAGAGTCCCTTCACCCCCAGAGTCTCAGTTGTCTTCACCTGTAATATAGTGATCCTTTAGGAACTCAGGTAAAATTCCTCCCAGCTCCAAAATGCTGTACTTCTTTATGCAAAGCATGAAAAACATATTAAGTGAACAGATGTCAGTTCTTAAGGGGTGAGCTCAGTCGCTCCACTCATGTCTGACTCTTTGCAACCCCATGGACTCTAGCCCATCAGGCTCCTCTGTCCATGGGATTCTCCAGGCAAGAATACTGGAATGGGTTGCTATGTCCTTCTCCAGGGGATATTCCTGACCCAGGGATGGAACCCGAGTCACCTTCATTGTAGGAGGATTCTTTATTGCTGAGCCACCAGGGAAGCACGTCTTTGGGGGAGGGAGGTGGTAATAATCAGAGCAACAGTGCNCGCCCCCACTGGAGCTGACAATGGAGATCCATCCATCCAGCCGGAGGCAGTTCAGCTGACCCAGTGCTCTACCTGGGCATCTTTCAAAACCCAGACAAGATCCACCAGATCCTAAGATTCTCCCGCCTAAACTCTTTCATTAAGAAAAGATAACAAAATCCTGAATATGGCCTAGGAGACCCTGCCTGG
This sequence comes from Redunca redunca, assembly GCA_006410935.1. Classification (NCBI taxonomy): domain Eukaryota; kingdom Metazoa; phylum Chordata; class Mammalia; order Artiodactyla; family Bovidae; genus Redunca; species Redunca redunca. Next base: position 207,866 of record SJYQ01078066.1, read on the forward strand.
GAGCTCCACCTACCTCTCAGAATAAAAATAATGGCTGATCCCTAATAGTTAATATGATCCCTAGTAATTAAGTTAATGACCCCCTAATAATTAATAATTGACTTAATATGTAGTTTAGGCCCTCCTTCAATGCAGGAGACACAGGTTCGATCTCTGGGTTGAAAAGACCCCCTGGAGAAGGGAATGGCAACCCACTCCAGTATCTTTGCCTGGAGAATTCCATGAATAGAGGAGCCTGGTGGGCTACAGTCCATGGGGTCACAAAGAATCAGACAGGACTGAGCAACTAACTCTATTAAGTGAGAGCTTTAACCTGAAAACTTGTCATCTAAGCTGATGTCTGTGTTTGGCAAGTAGCTCAGAAGTCCTTTTTTAAAAATTGTGATAATTGACATGTTGATTTGATACATTTATGTATTACAATATGTTACCCCTGCAGTCCTAGCTAACAACTTGATCACATCACATAATTATCATTTCTTTTTTGTGGTGAGAACATTTAAGATCTAGTCTCCTAGCAACTTTGACATTTATAACACAGTAATGTTGAATATTCATTGGAAGGACTGATGCTGAAGCTCCAATACTTTGGCCACCTGATGCGAAGAGGCAACTCACTGGAAAAGACCCTGATGCTGGGAAAGATGGAGGGCAGGAGGAGAAGGGGGCGACAGAGGATGAGATTGTTGGATGGCATCAATGACTCAATGGACATGAGTTTGAGCAAGCTCAGGGAGATGGTGAAGGACAGGGAAGCCTGGCGTGCTGTGGTCCGTGGGGTCGCAGAGGGTCGGCAAGACGGAATGACTGAACAACAACAGCAACGTTGGGCATGATCCCTGTGCTGACTTTAGACTTCCAGGACTTAGTCATCTTCTGACTGCAAATTTGTGCTCTCTGAGCAACATCTCCCCAGTCCCCAAGCCGCTAGACTCTCATAACCACCACTGAATCTGTTTCAGTGGTTCGGCTTTTGTAGCTTCCACATATAAGGATATCAGGCAGCATTTGTCTTTATCTGACTTAGTGTAATGCCCTCAGGGTCCACCATGCCGCTGCAGATGGCATTGTCTCACTCTTATGGCTGCATGACAGTCCATTGTACGCGCGTGCTACGTCTGTACCCATTCATCTGTCCACAGACACCTAGATTGTTTCCATGTCCAGCTATTGTAAATAGTGCCGCTGTGAACTTCAGCAAACATGTATCTTTTTGAATTAGAGCTTTTGTCTTTTCCAGATATATGCCCAGCAGTGGGGTTGCTGGATCATGTCATAACTCTATGTTTAGTTTTTTAAGGAACCTGCATACTGTTCTCTGTAGTGGTTGCACCAATTACATTCCCACCACCAGTGCAGGAGGGTTCCCTTTTCTCCAAGCCCTCTCCAGCATTTATTGTTTTTTGATGGTGGCCATTCTGACCAGTGTGAGGTGATGCCTCACCGAGGTTTTGACTTGTATTTCTCTAATAATCAGCGATACTGAGCATCTTTTCATGTGCCTGTTAGTCATCTGTATGTCTCCTTTGGAGAAATATTTGTTTAGGTCTTCTGCCCATTTTTTGACTGGGTTGCCTGTCTTTTTGACATCGAATTTTATGAGTTGTTTGTATGTTTTGGAGATTAACCCCTTGTTAGTCGCATCGTTTACAAATATTTTCTCCCAGTCCACAGGTTGTCTTTTTATTCTGTTGATGGTTTCCTTTGCTGTGCAAAAGACTTTTACATTTGATTAGGTCTCATTTGTTTATTTTTGTTTTTGTTTCTTTTGCCTAGGGAGACTGAGCTAAGAAAAAATGCTGCAGTTTATATCCAAGAATGCTTTGGCTGTGTTCTCTTCTAGGAATTTTATGGCGTCGGGTCTTCTATTTAGGTCTTTAAAACACTCTGAATTTGTTTTTATGTGTAGTGTGAGGGAGTGTTCTAACTTCTCTGATTTATGTGAGACTGTCTTTTCTCCATTGTATATTTTTGCCTCCTTTGTCAAAGATGAGTTGACCATGGGGTATGGGTTTATTTCCGGGCTCTGTTCTGTTCCGTCCACCTATAAGTACGTGTTTGTCTTTGCTGGTACAGTTCGCTTGGCTCCCATCTCAGGCCACACTGAATTGAATGCTATTACCTGCACTGCATTCTCTTGGGCTTCCTAGGTGGCTCAGTGGGCAAAGAATCCATCTGCAATGCAGGAGATGCAGGAGACGTGTGTTTGATCCCTGGGCCAGGAAGATCCCCTGGAGGAAGGCATGGCAACCCACTCCAGTATTCTTGCCTGGAGAACCCCATGGACAGAGGAGGGCTGTGGTCATAGGGTCACAAAGAGCCGAACACTGAGCAACTGAGCACATGCCCTCTAATCTGATCTTCTGCCTCTCTCTCTAAGGAGCCTTGTGTTTACATGGGGCCTATCCAGATAATCCAGGGTAAACTTCCCATCTCACAGTCATTAACTCAATCATGTCTGTGAAGTCCTTATTGCCGTATAAATAACAGTCATGCATTCTGGGGACTAGGACGTGGACATCTTTGCGAGGAGGCTTTATTCAACCCACCACGGATGGATGTACAGTTTCAGTGCATTTGCAAGTGTGGAGAGAAACATGGTAGTTCATTCTGATGTATGCTAAGGCTCTCATTGGTATTTTGAGGGAGTCATAATTGTTCCTATTTATAACATATATGTTTTTAAAATATAGATATTAAAATGATTCACACCTGATATGCAATCAATTCATATAAATCTTAATATATTCTTAGCACGGCAAAATGATAGAGAAAGGTGAAAACTGCAGACAGTTCAGTTCAGTTCAGTCGCTCAGTCGTGTCTGACTCTTGGCGACCCCACGAATTGCAGCACGCCAGGCCTCCCTGTCCATCACCAACTCCCGGAGTTCACTCAGACTCACGTCCATCGAGTCAGTGATACCATCCAGCCATCTCATCCTCTGTCGTCCTCTTCTCCTCCTGCCCCCAATCCCTCCCAGCATCAGAGTCTTTTCCAATGAGTCAACTCTTCGCATGAGGTGGCCAGAGTACTGGAGTTTCAGCTTTAGTATCATTCCTTCCAAAGAAATCCCAGGACTGATCTCCTTCAGAATGGACTGGTTGGATCTCCTTGCAGTCCAAGGGACTCTCAAGAGTCTTTTCCAAGACCACAGTTCAAACGCATCAATTCTTCGGTGCTCAGCCTTCTTCATAGTCCAACTCTCACATCCATACATGACCACAGGAAAAACCATAGCCTTGACTAGACGGACCTTAGTTGGCAAAGTAATGTCTCTGCTTTTGAATATGCTGTATAGGTTGGTCATAACTTTTCTTCCAAGGAGTAGGCATCTTTTAATTTCATGGCTGCAGTCACCATCTCCAGTGATTTTGGAGCCCCAAAAAATAAAGTCTGACACTGTTTCCACTGTTTTCCCATCTATTTCCCATGAAGTGATGGGACCGGATGCCATGATCTTCGTTTTCTGAATGTTGAGCTTTAAGCCAACTTTTTCACTCTCCTTTTTCACTTTCATCAAGAGGCTTTTGAATTCCTCTTCACTTTCTGCCATAAGGGTGGTGTCATCTGCATATCTGAGGTTATTGATATTTCTCCTGGTGATCTTGATTCCAGCTTGTGTTTCTTCCAGTCCAGAGTTTCTCATGATGTACTCTGCATAGAAGTTAAATAAGCAGGGTGACAATATACAGCCTTGACGTACTCCTTTTCCTACTTGGAACCAGTTTGTTAGTCCATGTCCAGTTCTAACTGCTGTTCCTGACCTGCATACAGATTTCTCAAGAAGGAGGTCAGGTGGTCTGGTATTCCCATCTCTTTCAGAATTTTCCACAGTTTATTGTGATCCACACAGTCAAAGGCTTTGGCATAGTCAATAAAGCAGAAATAGATGTTTTTCTGGAACTCTCTTGCTTTTTCCATGATCCAGCGGATGTTGGCAATTTGATCTCTGGTTCCTCTGCCTTTTCTAAAACCAACTTGAACACCTGGAAGTTCACGGTTCACATATTGCTGAAGCCGAAAACTGCAGACAGGTGGGCTGTAAATTGAATGGTCCTGTGAAATCATGATTTGCTGGTTAGAGTGAACTGTTTTTAGCATCCCTTCTGCTCTCCTGCCTGGAAGTGGACCCAGCTCCCCCTTTTGCATATCTTGTCCCTCTGCATGTGTCCCTCTGGAGTCTATTGAATCATAAGACTTGATGGTGGATCAGAGAGAATCCTAGCCCAAGACACACACAGAAATATAGCAGCCTGTCCTACAAAGACACGTGGCCAAGGCTTCCAAATGACAACGATTTCATCCCAAGAAACTCAGAGAAGTCATGGATAAGAGCATCAAACTGAGGAGTGGAAATGGCATCAACAGCATGAAAATGGACCAACTTGTTCAGAGTCTCAAAAAATAGAGGCTGGAAGGGCCTGCTGCTGCTGCTGCTGCTAAGTCGCTTCAGTCGTGTCCGACTCTGTGTGACCCCAGAGACGGCAGCCCACCAGGCTCCTCCATCCCTGGGATTCTCCAGGCAAGAACACTGGAGTGGATTGCCATTTCCTTCTCCAATGTATGAAAGTGAAAGTGAAAGTGAAGTCGCTCAGTCGTGTCCGACTCCTAGAGACCCCATGGACTGTAGCCCACCAGGCTCCTCCGTCCATGGGATTTGCCAGGCAAGAGTACTGGCGTGGGGTGCCATTGCCTTCTCTGGAAGGGCCTGCAGATGAACCCAAATAACTTTCATAGTTATTCCACAACAGACTGTTAAAAAAAAAAAATGGTGTTGGACTTCCCTGGTAGTCCAGTGGGCAAGGTTCTGTGCTCCCAAGGCAGGGGGCACGGGGTTCCCTGGTCAGGGAACTAAGATCCCACATGCCACGTGACAAAAAGTAAAAATAAATAAATACATAAATTTGGCCAAGATATTGAAAAAAAAAAGACTATTTGAAAAGAAAAAGTGACCCTTCCTGAGATGAATTTGCTCCCCTCCATTATCACCACCACGTCAACCTCAGTCACACGGAGATGCGCAAATGCAAAATTGGCAGCAGTCACTATTAAAAATCTTTACTAGTGATGTTTTCTTGCTCCATTAGGAGCCAAGAAATGAAGTTAAGCTAGAGTCAGAGGTCAAGGAGTAGCAGATGGTGTCTCAGACTAGGGAGCCTGTGTGCATGCTAACCAGGAAACAAGATGGGTATGGAGACCTCTGGAGGTCCAGGAAGGCAGCAGGTGGTTCCTTTGTGCCTGCTAACACCCCCAGCTAGGGGAGTGGGCCCCTAAAAACCCTGGACTAGTCCGACAGAACAAGGCCATTCAAGGCTTCCAAACAGTACCAGCAACATCTCTTCCATTATTTTGCTCTATAACCCTCGTAAGATGTAATATTTTGTCTAAAGAAGAGATAACAGGCTTCAGGGAAAATTCATTCTCTTGCCTTTTCCAGCTTCTAGAGGCTCTCTTCTCTCCTGGGTTCAGCAATCCCCTCCCATATTCAAAGCCAGCTATGGCCAGGAGAGTCTTTTTCCCATCACATCACTCCAACCTTCTCTTTTGCCTCCCTCTTCCACTTCCACTCCCTCTTTGTGATCACACTGATCCCAGGTTGATAATCCAGGTCAGCTGATTAACTCCCCTTGGCCATGAAAGGTGACACATTAGAGAGTTTGGGGTGGACATGTACACACTGCCATGTTTAAAATGGGTCACCAACAAGGACCTACTGAACAGCACAGGGAACTCTGCTCAGTGTTATGTGGCAGCCTGTGGGGAGGGAAGTTTGGGGGAGAATGGATCCATGTATTTATATGGCTGAGTTGCTCTGCTGTGCACCCAAAACTATCACAACGTTGTTAATTGGTTATACGCCAATATAAAACTAAAAGTTAAAAAAAAAAAAAGTAACACAGTCGCATGTTTCAGAGATTAGTATGTGGACTTTTTCAGGGGCTATTATCCCCCCTATCATAGTGGGAAGGAAGTTATATAATGTTTAGAGGGGTTAACTACTGTGTAAATGAAAAGCTTTCAATTTACCTATTTAAACACATTATCTTCTTTCTTGGAGAAGGAAATAGCAACCCACTCCAGTTCTCCTGCCTGGAGAATTCCATGGATGGAGGAGCCTGGTAGGCTATAGTCCACGGGGTCGCAAAGAGTTGGACATGGCTGAGCGACTTCACTTTCTTTCTTTCTATAGTTCCTTTTGGAGAAGGACATGGCAACCCACTCCAGCGTTCTTGCCTGGAGAATCCCAAGGACAGAGGGGCCTGGTGGGCTGCAGTCCATGGGGTTGCAAGAGTTGGACACGACTAAGCAACTAACACACACACACACACACACACACACACACACACGATCTTCTTCTAGATGGTGTAATCACCACCAATGGAGATGGAAAATGCTCCCTTCTTAAATGCAATGTGTTCTTCTATTATGACTTACTTACGAATCCTCATTTCATTGCTTTCATGAAGGAGCAAGTTTGTGGGGGGAAAATGGCTTTAATAGCAAACAAATTCAGTACAGCTGATGACAGTCTTGTCGGGTACATGTAAATTTAGTTCCCATTTACTATTTTTACTTTCTCCTATCCATCTCAGGTTTTTATACAAACTTCAATGTTAATTCAGGGTTTACAGCTGTTATGTAGATTGCCTGCCATCCTTCTTTCATCTTAGAAAAATTCACAATTCAGCAACAACACTATTGCAGTGTCAAAACCACCGTGAATGGTAACACTTTCAAATGGTACACAATGTTCTCACATGAAGCAATTTATGTGGGCGTGTCCACTCTTTCTCTTGTTATGACTCAACAGGGTGTGTAACAAAGAAAAACTTGTAGGCAGGTGAAAACAAGTTCCCTAAGTATAAGCAAGACATGTGTATTGCTTAACAAATGTACCTTTCTCAAGTTAATGTTATAATGGACAGGAATGAGTTCTAACGAGTCAAGCCTCAAAGCCACTGTTTGGTGATATACACCATCTTTGAAAAGAGCATCCTCAGAGTCTCCTTGGCCATCTATACCTGGGGTCCCAAGACCACCCTCGGGTTCCTTGAAGAACTCACAGGACTCAACAGCTCGTGGTTTATTCCAGTGAGAGGATGCAGATCAAGGTCATCGAGGGCAAAAGGTGCATGAAATGAAGTCCAGGAAAAACCAGGCCTGAGCTTCCAAGGGCTCCTTCCCACTAAAATTACATGGGGATACGCTTAATCCTTCCACAAATGATGTGTGACAATAGGTGCAAGATATTGCCAACCTGGGAAGCTCACCTGAGCCTTGGTATCCAGGGGTTTTTTTTGAATCCAGTCACTTGGCAGTTTCAACATCTGCATGATTGATCTTAGCTACTCAGACTCAGGGCCCAGGAGGTCAAGCTGACCCAGCATGGCCCAGGGCCTCAGGCCCAAAAACATGCTTATGAAGTAGGGAATCTCAAGGGCTCAGAGGTATCTTCAAGGAGCCAGTCAGGGGTTGGTCCTCCTGAAGACAGGCCTTTCAGAACCCAGGTCTGCTGAGTTACCCCTTCACTGCCCACCAGGAGATAATGGTATGTGACCGTTTTTTGGTTTGTTTTTTTTTTTTGGTCTTTTTCCAGCTTTATTGGGGTATACTTGACACAATTATAAGATATTTAAAGTACACACCCTGATGATTTGATATACATACACATTGTGCAAAACTTCCCACCACCTTACAGCCAGTAAGGAGAAGAGTAGAGAGATTCCCTAAAAAAATAAAACTAGAGCTACCATATGACCCTGCAATCACATTCCTGGGCATATATCTGGAGAAAACTATGATCCGAAAGGAAACAAGCACCTCAGTGTTCATTATAGCACTGTTTGCAATAGCCAGGACATGGAAGCAAACTAAACGGTCCTCAACTGAGGGATGGATAAAGAAGATGTGACACAATGGACTATTACTCAGCCATTACAAAGAATGAAATACCACCATTTGCAGCAACATGGATGGACCTCGTTTGTCATTAAGTGAAGACAGTCAGAGAAGGAGTAATATCGTATGATATCCCTTATATGTGGTATCTAAGAAAAAATGATACGAATGAACCTACCTACAAAACAAAAAAAGACTCACAGATTTAGAGAATGAACTTATGGTCGTGGGGAGTGAGAGGAAGGAAGGGGAGAAGGGATAGTTAGGGGATTTGGGATGGATATGTACACACTGCTGTATTTAAAATGGGTCACCAACAAGGATGTCCTGGGTACCACAAGGATACACAAGGTTACCTGCTCAATGTTACATGGAAGCCTGGATGGAAAGGGAGTTTGGGGGAGAAGGGATACATGTATCTGTATGGCTGAGTCCCTTTGCTGTCCACCTGAAACTATCACAACATTGTTAATTGTCTGTATGCCAATACAAAATAAAAAGTTTTTAAAAATCCCACCATGTAGCTAATTAACGTATCTGTCACCTCTTGTTTATCTTTTTTTGTGAGAACATTCAAGTTCTCTTCTCAGAAAATTTCAACTATACAATATAGCATTGTTAACAAGAGTTGCCATGTTATAAATTAGACTCTCAGATTTTCTTCATCTTATAGCTGTAAGTTCATACCCTTTTACCAGACTCCGTACCTGGCCCCCAGCCCCCGGAAACCACTTTTCTGCATTACATAATTGTAATATTCAAAGAACATAGAAATATATAAAATAAGAAGAATTTTTCCCCAACACCTCAAGCCCCTCAAGTCTCCTTCTGACTTCACTCAGTGTGATCATTTCCAGGTCTGTCTATATCTATGTTGCTACAAATGGCAATATTTCACTCTTTTTTATGGCTGAGTAATATTCCATTGTATATATGTACCACATCTGTCAGAAAGAAAAAGACGAATATCATATAATATGACTTATATGTGGAATCTAAGCTAAGACACGATGAAGTTATCTATGAAACAGAAATAGACTCACAGACATAGAGAACAGACTTGTGATTGGTAAGGGGGAGGGCAGTGGGGGAGAGATGGACTGGGAGCCTGGGGTTGGTAGATGTGAACTATCACATTTAGAATGCATAAACAACAAGGTCCTACTGTATACCACACGGAACTGTATTCACTATCCTATGATGAATCATCATGTAAAATAACATTTTTAAATAATAAAATATATTAGATATTTTAGTATTATATATATATAACTGAAGCACTTTGCTGTATAGCAGGAATTAACACAACCTTCCAGTAATTTAATTGGAACACAGTACATCAACTGTGTTCTAATAAAATTTAAAAGGTAAAATATTTTCACACAGCCAGTGTGACAGGTGTGTTTGTGTACACTAGATGTCAGTCTGCATCCTCAGGGCAGGAGACAGTATGGGAAGTGCTAGTCAGGAGCACACAGGCCAGGGCAGGGCTCTGCAAGACCCTCGCTGGGAGCCCCTGCTCAGTCAGCTCACTGCTCTGTACGGCTCCGGCGGCGCCCCTCACCTGACCCTATCTTCATCCATCCATCTGTCAATGGACATTGAGGTTGTTTGCTTGTCTTGGCTATTGTGTATCTTTTTGGATTATGATTTTCTCTGGATATATGTCCGGGAGTGGGATTTCTGGATCATAGGTGTCAAAGTATTTTCAAGTAATTCCAGAAAAATGTAAAAACATGGATGATATAACTATAACTAGCAATGTAACTATTATTTTCTCTTTTTAGTAAAATCCTTCATATGTCCTGCTGATGTTCTATCATCATTTTAATATCTGGAAAATGTCCTTCAAATGCAGAAAAAACATCGTGGACCCAGAAGATCCTCGCTGTGCCCGGTTAACGCTCACTGGTCGGATGGTTGCAGTGTCTCAAGAAGAAGTAGAATTTGCCAAGCAAGCCATGTTTTCAAGGTTGGTATGTGGTTTAAGTGTTTGTTCTTACCAAACCCTTAAAAGTTACTATGACACTGGTATCAGTGGTGTCTTCCTTCATGTGTAAATATTCGTGGAGTTATTGACCCCCCCAGGCGATGGCACCCCACTCCAGTACTCTTGCCTGGAAAATCCCATGGATGGAGGAGCCTGGTGGGCTGCAGTCCATGGGGTCGGGAAGAGTCGGACACGATTGAGCGACTTCCCTTTCACTTTTCACTTTCATGCATTGGAGAAAGAAATGGCAACCCACTCCACTGTTCTTGCCTGGAGAATCCCAGGGACTGGGGAGCCTGGTGGGCTGCCGTCTATGGGGTCGCACAGAGTCGGACATGACTGAGCGACTAACACCACACACACACATATATGGTTTAAGGGGCTTCCCCCTGTGGCTTAGCCTTAAAGTATCTATGTGCAATGCTGGAGATGTGGGTTCGATCTCTGGTCCGGGAAGTAAGATCCCACACGCTGTGCGGCAACTGAACCCAAGCAGCTCAAGTACTGAGCCTGCACATCATAACTAAGGCCTGGTGCAGCCAAATAAACAGCAATACTAAAAAGCAGAGACATCCTGCCAACTATGCCAAAAAATAAAAAAGCAGAGACAGCACTTTGCCGAAAAAGGTCCACCTAGTCAAACACAAGCTGGAATCAGGATTGCCGGGAGAAATAACAATAACCTGATATGCAGATGAAACCACCGTTATGGCAAAACGTGAAGAGGAACTAAAAAGCCTCTTGATGAAAGTGAAAGAGGAGAGCGAAAAAGTTGGCTTAAAGCTCAACATTCAGAAAACGAAGATCATGGCACCGGGTCCCATTACTTCATGAGAAATAGATGGGGAAACAGTGTCAGACTTTGTTTTTTGGGGCTCCAAAATCACTGCAGATGGTGACTGCAGCCATGAAATTAAAAGACGCTTACTCCTTGGAAGAAAAGTTATGACCAACCTAGATAGCATATTCAAAAGCAGAGACATTACTTTGCCGGCTAAGGTCCGTCTAGTCAAGGCTATGGTTTTTCCTGTGGTCATGTATGGATGTGAGAGTTGGACTGTGAAGAAGGCTGAGCGCCGAAGAATTGATGCGTTTGAACTGTGGTGTTGGAGAAGACTCTTGAGAGTCCCTTGGACTGCAGGAGATCCAACCATTCCATTCTGAAGGAGATCAGCCCTGGGATTTCTTTGGAAGGAATGATGCTAAAGCTGAAACTCCAGTACTTTGGCCACCTCATGTGAAGAGTTGACTCATTGGAAAAGACTCTGATGCTGGGAGGGGTTGGGGGCAGGAGGAGAAGGGGACGACTGAGGATGAGATGGCTGGATGGCATCACTGACTCGATGGACGTGAGCCTGAGTGAACTCCGGGAGATGGTGATGAACAGGGGGCCTGGTGTGCTGCGATTCATGGGGTCGCCAAGAGTCAGACACGACTGAGCTACTGAAGTGAACTGAACTGAACTGAGTCAAATCTATGGTTTTTCCAGTAGTCATGTATGAATGTGAGAGTTGGACCGTAAAGAAGGCTGAGTGCTGAAGAATTGATGCTTTCGAATTGTGGTGTTGGAGAAGACTCTTAATAGTCCCTTGGACAGCAAGGAGATCAAATCAGTCAATCCTAAGAGAGATCAACCCTGAATGTTCATTGGAATGACGGATGCTGAAGCTGAAGCCCCGATACTTTGGCCACCTGATACAAAGAGCTGACTCACTGAAAAAGACCCTGATGTTGGGAAAGACTGAAGGCAAGAGGAAAAGGAGACAATAGAGGATGAGATGGTTAGATAGCATCACCGACTCAACAGACATGAGTCTGAACAAACTCTGGGAGATAGTGAAGGATGGAGAGCCTGCCGTGCAGCAGTCCATGGGGTCGCAAAGAATTGAACGTGACTTAGCAACTGAACAACATTTATTTATATTTATTTTGGCTGCCCTGGAGCTTCTTGCTAGTTGTAGTTCATGGGCTTAGTTGCTCCGAGCCATGTGGGATCTTAGTTCCCAGACCAGGGATCGAAACTGAGTCCCCTGTCTTGGAAGGTGGATTCTTAACCACTGGGCAGCCAGAGAAGTCGCAATAAATATTTAGAAAATAAATAAATACTCAGTTTTTAAGCAACAAAATAAAAAGAGAGAGGGCTCAAAATTCTTTTAACATCTCATACGGAGACATTTTAAGCCTTTCTTGATGCTTCCTGATAGCAATGACCCTGAACACTTCCTCCATGCAGGTTCCTTGTGAGCCTCACTGTCTGTTCCCCATGCATCCCTGTGATCCCAGCAGCGCCCCTCTCACCCCACATGACCCGTGAGGAGAGGGCAAATAGCGCGTGAGGCTTCCCGGTTTATCAGCAGCCAAACTGTGGTTCAGACCACGTTGCCTGGCTCCAGACTTGCGCTGTCCACCACCCTCTGGGGACGAGAGTGTCCTGCCCTCCTTTCAGGGTCCCAGACCCCAGCCCTCCCAGGGACAGAGGAGCCTGGCAGGGGCTACAGTCCGTGGGGTCGCAAAGAGTCAGACACGACTGAGCAGCTTAGCACAAGCCCAGGAGCCCTGGCGTCTGGCCCTGTGACCTGGCCAAGGCTGCGTCTGGCCCTGTGCCCCAGAGGCGCACCCGCTAATGAAAGCTCCCCTACGGTGACTTCTTTATTTCCGCAGACACCCAGTGATGAGAAAGTGGCCTCGGCCGTATGAGTGGTTCTTCATGAAGATGAAGATAGAACACATCTGGCTCCAGAAATGGTATGGAGGAGTAGCCGACATCGCCAGGGAGGAGTACTTCAGAGCCGTTCCAAGAAAAGCCTGATGGAGGGAGAAGAAAGTCGTCGATGCTTGCGTAAAATGGAAACCTTTTACGCAGCGCTGCTGGACAGCGGTTGACTGCTATCTCTTTGTGGAAGGGTTCACAGCAGGCCTGTCACTCTGACAGCAAGCAAGATGAAAGCAGGTCACCAGGGACCCCTATGCTGGCAGGAGAGTGAAGTAGCCGTTTGCAAATACCCAGATCACACAGGGACTCCACCTAGAGGGTCTGTTCATGTGCTTTCAAACCAGACTCACCTGTGTGGGAGTATTGTTGGTTGTCATAGTGACATGTTGAGACAGCTGCTGTTCCATTCAAACAAAAATTATGCCTGTATGTACAACGTGATTGTTCTGTATTATAAGAATATGTTTGTTGCTTGTTGTGCCCAAAGCCGTGTCTTGGTTCTAAGCTCGTTGCAACCACAGAAGATCTAAATACGAATCATACAGCTGTCATCTTGTGTTCAGGGTGAGGGTGCAGGAATCTTTGTCTATGGGTTACCATCCTGCTGGGGTTCCCTGGTGGCTCAGTGGTAAAGAATCCCACCTGCAATGCAGGAGACCCAGGTTCGATCCCTGCGTCGAGAAGATCCCCTGGAGAAAGAAATGGCAACCCACTCCAGTATTGTTGCCTGGAAAATTCCATGGACAGAGGAGCCCGGCGGGCTAAAGTCCATGGGATCATAAAGAGTTGGACATGACTGAGCAACTAACACTTTCACTTTTTCACTACCATCCCTCTATTGAATGGCAGACGCATTCTTGAGTCTCATTTGCTAAAATGTACTGGTCACTCGTGAAGCTTTTTTCCCCACTGTAACGTGACAAACCACGTGAGAACCCCTGAGTTTGGTGCACAGCCCTGTTCTAGGCAATGATCAGGCCATGACAGCGCATGAAGGGAGCGGCAGCTCCGGCATCGGGCTCCCCAGACCCCTCTGCTGGTGCTGTGACAAAGCGTCCCCTTCTCTTAGACACAGGGAGTGGCACTCTGTCTGTGGTGTAGAGAGAAGAGGGGGGGAGGGAGAGGCTGGAAAGGAAGAAGAGGCCACATACAAGAAAAGGGAAGAAAGAAGTCAGTAGCTGAAGGCATGCTTCCTGCCCATCTGTGAGCCAGGCCCCCAGGATCGTCTCACTGGATCCTGACAACCAAGGAGATGCAGCATCGTTGCCACTTTCAGGCAAGAACACAAGCTCAGAGCGCTGAAGTCAGCATCCCAGGGTCTAACTGTGTGGGCTGCACACAGTGGACAGACTGCCACCCGGACGGCCTCCGGTTCTCCCAGCATGCACTGCACACCATGGACAGAGTGGTGCCCGAACAACTTCCAGTTCTGAGAGCAAGACCAAGAGTTACTGAAATACACAGGCAGTCACTGAATCAGCAAAACCCGTAAAGCGACGACTAGCCTACCTGTGGACGATCAGCTACCATTTTCTACCAAAAAAGAAAAAAAGTCTCTGAAATCTGATTCTTACTTTAGATTTTTAATTTTCTACAAATTATACACAGGAGCACCCACATCATACCTTTGTATACACCTAAGACCTTCAAGGACCTATGAGTACACATTTGAGACCACTTATATTTGAAATTTATAAGGAATCTAGCAAGACCCAGTTTTCTGCCTTTTAGATGACTCTAAACCCTCTTTGGTGGGTTAGGTATGTTGTATAAACATTAAAAACACAGCCTGCAAAATATAGGAAGTATTCACTTAAAACATAAATAATAGTGTTATTGTTACACTTTTGTTTAAAAAATTAAGACATGAAGAGAGTTTGAGTTGTCAAAATATTTTTCAGTGCCTGTTCATAAAAGCATAGTCAAATGCACAGAATTCTTTATTTATCCAAAGTCAAGTCACAAAAGCATTCTTTAGCAATAGCAATGTCTAATATAGAAGAATAAAGTAAATTTGAGGGTAAAAATAGAGCTACCATATGACCCAGCAATATGGATCTCACTCCTGGGCAAGAGGAGAGAAAAGCATAATTCAAAAAGACACACACCCTGATGTTCATAGCAGCACTGTTTACAATAGTCAGGATGTGGAAGCAGCCTAAATGTCCATCAGCAGAGAAATGGATAAAGAAGATGTGGTACATATATACAACAGAATATTAATCAGCCATAAAAAAAACAAAACTGTGCAATTTGAAGAGACGTGAATGGACCTAGAGACTTATACAGAGTGAAGTAAGTCAGAGAAAAACAAATAACGTACAATGTCACTTATATGTGGAATCTAGGAAAAAATGATACAGATGAACTTATTTGCACAGCAGAAATAGAGATATAGAGAAGGGATGTATGGATACTGGGAGGGGATGGAATGAACTGGGAGGTTGGGATTGACATATATATGTTACTATGTATCAAATAGATGACCTACTGTGTAGCACAAGGAACTCTACTCAAGGCTCTGTAGTGACCTGATTGGGAAAGAAATCCAAAGAAGAGGGGATACATGTAAACATATAATTGATTCGCTTTGCTGCACAGCAGAAAATAATACAACATTGTAAAGCACCTATACTTCAATAAAAATCAATTTAAAAATAGATCATAACCCTAAACATGAAATATAAATCCATAAACATTTTTAAAAAATAGAAAATCTTTGAGACCTAGGGCTGATCTAAGCTAAGCCTTCTTAGACTTGACACCAACAGCCGAAAGTCCATAAAAGGGAAGTTTGATAAACTGGACTTCATCAAAAATTTAAACTTTCATTCTACAAAAGATCATCATGTTAAGAAAATAAAAAGACAGGCTACCTACTAGGAGGAAAAACCTGCCGATGGCATATTCAACAAAAGCCTACCATCTGGAATAGATGGAGAATGCTTAAAACTCAATAGTTTTTTAAAAATCCAATTAGACAATGGAGAACATGAACAAACTTCCTCTGAAGATAATATGGCAGATGAGCACATGAAAAGATATCCAAAATCATCAGTCATTAGGGAATTGCTAATTAAAACTCCAATAAATACCATGGGGCACCTACCAAAATTGCTAAATTATAGTAACAACATCAAATGTTAGCAAAGATGCAGAGCAATGGGATCAGTCTATAGCTGGTGGGAAAATCAAACAGCCACTCTGGAGAACCAACTCACAGTTTTTTACAGAGCTGAACAAGTGACTGTCATACCACTCAGCAATTGCACTCCTGGGCATTTATCCCAGCGAGGTACAAACTTATGTTCACACAGAAACTTGTACATAAATGTTCAAAGCATTTTTATTCATAATATTCCAAATCTGTACACAACCAGATGTCCTTTAACGGGTGACTGGTGAAACAAATTGTGACACAGTCAAGCCATGGAATACCATGCAGCAATAAAAAATAATTTCCGATACAAGCAACCACTTGGATGAGTCTTCAGAGAACTATGCTGAGTGAAAAAGCCCATCCCCAGAGCTTACGTACCATGTAGCTCCATTTATAGAACATTTTGAAATGTAAAATTCCAGAAACTGAGACTAGATCAGGGTCACCAGGGAGGAGGGTGGAGAAGGAGAGAGGCAAGTGTAACCATAAAATCGGTACTTACTGTGATGGAAATGTTCTCTAGCTTGTCTGTATCAGTGTCAAAATCCTGGTTGTGATCTGTATCATTTTGCAAGACTCCCGGCAAAATAGATAAAAGGCACACAGAATCTCCCTATTCAATCTTTCAACCCCCTGTGAATCTACAATTATCGGCAATTCTCTCAGAATCTACAATTTTCTCAGAGTTAAAAAGTTTAACAAACAAAATTTAAGGCTTAGCTTAAATAAGACATTTATGTCCTCTCACTGGTTCCTAATCAAGTTAATATCTGATCTATGTGCCAAAGCCTAGTAGAACAGACAACAGTTTGTTTCCTTTAGCCATTCGTATATGCACTTTTTGGAGGAGGGAGAATATTTCTTTCAAAGTTTTCAAGAGGTATTCAACCTAATACAAATTAATAAGAATTCAACAAATCTGCTGTATGGATTTTATGTGGGACACTTAGAAGAAGAGGAAGTCTTCCAGTTTCTGGCAGAAACACATTAAGGTACAGGCGTATATAGGCCTCCAAGTCTGGGCACAGTGACTCTCCACTGATGTTCACAGCAAAGAGCTGTATTTACAGTCATTCTCCACTAAGGCTTCTTTTTGTTTCTATGAATAAACTATATCCTGCCCCACACATTTTTATTTTCCATGATTGTACACATCTATGATGTTGATGTAGACAGTGTAATTTTGATATGACTTGTTTCAATATGCCCTTTATATGTCAACATATATGTATATATTTGTATATGTATACATATACATACATGACATATACAGCCTTGTATATGTTGACTCATTCTAAGAGAGTTGCCTGGAGTTGAAATGTATTTCTACAATTTTTCCAGAAAGTCTGTATTTCATTTTTAATAATTTAACCATCAAATACTGTTCTGAAAATAAAACTTCTCTAGAATAATTTCTTGATGCTTATTTGATTGCTTATACCAAGTCAATTGCTAAAAAAAAATTTGAATTATAATCAAGCTACGGTTTGCGCTATGTAATGCATGTGGAGTGTAAAATATATTTTTGCAACTGGATATGTCTATCTAATTAAACACTGTTTCATTCTGGATATGATTTCCATGCTCAATTAAATAAATGTATAATATTTCTACACAGCCCTTTCATGGAATATTACCAATTGACATTATTAGATTAATAAGAAAATAGATGCTATTATAATAAATTAGCAGTTACATTTCCAACAGAAAGAAAAGAACTAGGTGACTGTTGTTGATATGGCTTTTTTTTTTTTTTTAATTTAGCTGCAGCACATGTCTTTGTCATGTGCAGGATTGGCATGTAGGATCTCCTTCCCTGACCAGGGATCAAATTCAGACCCCCTGCATTAACAGCACTGAGTCTTAACCGATGGGCCACCAGGGAAGTCCCTTGATATGATTTTTTTAAAGCTCTGAGTATAATGCAGTTAATTTGCAGACTGGAAATGCTGATATAACCACATTTCAGTGTTCCCACTCTTAGACATCTTTGCCATTTTTAGCATAGTGGTTATTCCTAGAATTCAGGGCTACCAAAAAAAAAAAGCTCCCTTTTGCTGATGAGAAAATAAACCACACACACTTAAGCCTAGGTCAAAAGATGACACATGCCTGCAAGCATGATCGATCCTGCAGCTTTCACAGACCACCCTCTGACACTCAGGCTTCTCAGAGACACTCTTGTCTTAGAGACAAAACAGAGTGGGGCCAGCAGCCCGAATGACCCAGGACTGAGGGGTGCCCGGGACACAGGACTTTCAGTGGCAAAGTCAGGAAACTCGGGGCAAACCAAGGTGGATTGGTCACCCTTCCTCCACTCCATCTCACACTCCGGGTCCTGAGCAGGTCATTCCCAGGACCGGCCAACCTCGGAAAATGCATTCGGACATCCAGGCACGTCCTCCAGCCTCCCCACCCTCCTCCGAGCCCTCTCTGCTGCTGGAGCCCCGAGCCTCTCCTCTGACACCATCTGACTCACTTGCCCAAGCAGGCGTCCTAGAACGTGGTGGGATTACAGTGGAGAAGAAGGCGCAGCCCCCAGGAGGCTTGTGTTCTGTAAACCACAGGTGAACAAGCAGGTTTTGAAGTCAGGTGATACGGTAATGTCTGTGGACTCGGCTCCATCACGTTAGCCAGGATCCTCAGCATCCCCACTGTTTTCTTTGGGAACCACACAGCAGACCCTGTCCTGGATAAATTCCGTGACCATCTCTGCAGCTTCACTTGTAACAGAGAAAAGCCACAGCCAACAGGAGCAGTCTCGCCTTAAATCAGGGCTCCTCATCCTTGACCAGCCCTCCGGCTGCTCGGGGACCCCGACGTGCTTCTCCCTGAAGCTCTCCCTGGCTCTCATACGCACTTGTCTCCAGGGCCGTCCACAGTCGTCAGCCCGTGGGAGCCCATCCCCTCAACCGCCTCACGCTCAGCCACAAAAGAAAAGAGTGCTTCCCGGAGAACCGTCAAATAAACACAACCTCAATCACAGAATTGTCTCTTCCTCCGTTGCTCCCCCTCTCTGAACACTCTCTGCAGCTGGGTGAGTTTTCTGGATGCAAGTGTGAGCAAGGCGAGGTTTATGGGGGATAGTAGCAAGTGCCATGGAGGAGGGTCAGACAAAGGGGAGTTTAGAGTGTCTCTAAGAGTAGGGGCTTAAGGGGGTAAACTGAGGGGCTTCCCCGGGGGCTCCGTGGTGAAGAATCCGCCAGTGCAGGGGACACGGGGTGAGAGATGAAGGCGTCATATGTCTCCTTATTTTCATCTGCGTGTTGGTCATCTGCCCACGAGTCAGCCTCCTCAGTGAGGCTGTGAGCCACGCCAGGGGCTGTTGTGGCTCACGGTTAAGTGCTTGGCAGGTGGATAAATGATCCGTGGGCTGGGGGCCTGAGCCCCTACCTTTCAGTCACGCGTATTCTTTCCTCCTCCCCAGCTCTGGCTCTCCTCCTAGCCTGTGGGTCCTCACGGAGGTCGTCCATCCTGACCATTTCCAGATGAGCCTCTGACCCACCCTCGCAGAGCTTCTGACAAAGCAGTC
>SJYQ01078066.1:227688-255514 GCA_006410935.1 Redunca redunca
CCAGTCTGTGTTTCTCTGCTGATCCCTGTGCGTGCTCAGTCGTGGCCGACTCTTTGGGACTCCATGGACTGTAGCCAAACAGACTCCAGTGTCCATGGGATTTCCCAGGCAAGACTACTGGAGTGATTTGCCACTTAATCCCTTTTTTTTTTTTTGCTGGAGAAATAGCTGACCTTTGTTTAGGTCAGCCGTGGCACCCATGTGAGCCCAGACCTTCAAGTCCATGCTCTGAACCACCACCCAAGAGGCTTCCTCAGGCTTCTTTGCGTCTTTTTCAGTATCAAATTGTGGTTCACAGTTTAATTTTGATTCAATAATACTTCCGAGAACAGTAACTCAAGTGTGGACTCACAGCCTCCAGCCAGGCAGTAGGAGTTTTGCCATCTTCCCGGCCCCCCACCCACCTTCCCAACCTCCCACTTGCTCAGATCTTCCAGCTTCTTCTTGACCAAGTCCCTGCGTTAAACCCCTCTTTACTAGAAATATGCGGAGTGATCGAATGCTACCTGACTTGCCTTTCAACATAAAAGAAACGTTTGTGGCATTGATCTCTGAGTTTCTCATGCAAGAAAAAAGCCTTTGTTCTGTCGTGACTGTGTCTGACATTTCCTAATTTATCATATAATATTCTAATAAACCTTTGTTCTGAACTTATATGAATGAATGCCACTATTTATAGGCAGTTTAAAAGAATTTTGTAGTTGACCTAAAAAAAGTTCCCATAAGTGTCTGGAAATAATAAAACAGGGATTTTTGTTTATTTGTTTTTTAACATAGCAGGGTTTTTGTCTTTTGTTTGTTTGTCTTTTAAATGTATATAATTTCTTAGATGGCAAAGGACGGGGAAGCCTGGCATGCTGCAGTTCCTGGTGTTGCAAAGAGTCGAACACTGTTTAGCCACTCAACAACAAATTTCTTTTTTTAGATTTTGTTTAACGTGAAGTGAAGTGAAGTCACCCAGCTGTGCCTGACTCTTTGCGACCCCTTGGACAGTAGCCTGCACCAAGCTCCTCCATCCATGGGATTTTCTAGGCAAGAGTACTGGAGTAGGTTGCCATTTCCTTCTCCAGGGAATCTTCCTGACCCAGGGATTAAACCCAGGTCTCCCGCATTGTAGACAGATGCTTTACCATCTGAGCCACCAGGGAAGGGGATCATTTTAAAACTCTTTTGTTGAATTTGTTACAATATTGTTTTTGTTTTTATGTTTCAGTTTTTGGGCCATGAGGCATGTGGGATCTCAGCTTCCAGAGCAGCTGTTGAACTTACACCTCCTGCATTAAAAGGTGGTCCTAAGCACTGGATCACCAGGGAAGTCCCTAGAAGTTATTTTTAAATAAAAATTGTACTCATGGTATCCTTCTGGAATGTAGCTGGTGATTTTTAAATTTTTGAATAAAGACTCAATTCTCTCTCTAGACACTATACTGAGAAAGGAAAACTGCCCTGACCTTGCCCTGAATCTGGCTGGCACACTAGACATAGAGTCAGTTGCAAACTTAACTGGCAACATTTCTCCCAAGATCATGCTACAAATGTAAAATGTCATAACCAACCCCTTTTTGAGTGACTTATGATTTCTCAGTGAGAAATCATGTTCTAAATTCAGCAGCTGTCAGAAACTTTGATGTCTGAAGTCTAATCAGTAATGTTACCACAAAATTGGGCTCACTTCTTGGTGAGTGTCAAGCCAAAAGGCACAACAAAGCCAGAGATGAGGAGAAAGGAGGATGGGAAAGAAGGAATTTATTACCTGCAGCAAATAAGGAAAACACTGGGGATCTTTCCCAAAGCAGTGCCTCCCAAAATCGAGATGATTTTAAGCTAAAGGGCACATGCCCATGCATGAAGGGGCTTGAGTAGAGGAGAATTCCGCAAAGAATTGGGGCAAAGGTCAACAGAGTCCCAGCTTTAGTAGATAAAAGTCAAGGGTCAGAAAAAGTTAACATCATCATCTCTTCAGTCTATCAGTTCAGTCACTCAGTAGTGTCTGACTCTTTGTGACCCCATGAAATGAAGCACGCCAGGCTTCCCTGTCCATCACCAACTCCTGGAGCTTGCTCAAACTCATGTCCATCCAGTTGGTGATGCTATCCAACCATCTCTTCCTCAGTTGTCCCCTTCTCTTCCTTCCTTCAATCCTTCCCAAGATTAGGGTCTTTTCCAGTGAGTCAGTTCTTCGCATCAGGTGGCCAGAGTATTGGAGTTTCAGCTTCAGCATCAGTCCCTCCAATGAATATTCAGGGTTGATGTCCTTTAGGATAGACTGGTTTGATCTCCTTGCAGTCCAAGGGACTCTCAAGAGTCTTCTCCAAACCCCAGTTGAAAAGCATCAATTCTTTAGCGCTCAATTTTCTTTACAGTCCAACTCACATTCATATATGACTACTGGAAAAACCGTAGCTTTGACTAGATGAACCTTTGCCTTTGTTGGCTTTTTAATATACTGTCTAGGTTAGTCATAGCTTTTTTTCCAAGGAGCAAGCATCTTTTAATTTCATGGCTGCAGTCACCATCTGCAGTGATTTTAGAGCCCAAGAAAAGAAAGTCTGTCATTGTTTCTATTGTTTCCCCATCTACTTGCCATAAAGTGATGGGACCAGATGCCATGATCTTAGTTTTTTGAATATTGAGTTTTAAGCCAGCTTTTTCACTCTTCTCTTTCACTTTCATCAAGGACTATTTAGTTCTTCTTCACTTTCTGTCATAATGGTGGTGTCATCTGCATATCTGAGGTGATTGATATTTCTCCCGGTAACCTTGATTCCAGCTTGTGCTTCATCCAATGCAGCATTTCACATAATGTACTCTGCGTATAAGTTAAATAAGCAGGGTGACAATATACAGCCTTGACATACTTCTTTCCCAGTTTGGAACCAGTTGGTTGTTCCATGTCTGGCTCTAAATGTTGCATCTTGATCTGCACACAGGTTTCTCAGGAGGCAGGTAAGGCGGTTTGCCTTCTCATCTCTTTAAGAAATTTCCACAATTTGTTGTGATCCACAGTCAAAGGATTTAACATAGTCAATGAAGCAGAAGTAGATATTTTTCTGGAATTCTCTTGCTTTTCCTGTGATCCAATGGATGTTGGCAATTTGATCTCTTGTTCCTATGCCTTTTCTAAATCTAGCTTGAACATCTGGAAGCTCTCGGTTCACGTGCTGTTGAAGCCTAGCTTAGAGAATTTTCAGCATTACTTTGCTAGCAAGTGAATGAGGTCGCTCAGTTGTGTCCGACTCTGCGACCCTGTGGACTGTATCCATGGGATTTTCCAGACAAGAGTACTGGAGTGGGTTGCCAATGTGAGATGAGCATAATTGTGCGGTAGTTTGAGCATTCTCTGACACTGCCTTTCTTTGGGACTGGAATGAAAACTGACCTTTTCCAGTCTTGTGGTCACTGCTGAATTTTCCAAATTTTCTCATCTTATCCTGTGAGAACTCCAAAATTGCAACTCGCTGCTGAACAACCATGAATAGGAGAATGTTGGATCCCACCAAAAAATGATACCCCAAGCCCCAGGCAAAGGAGAAGCCCCAACAAGATGGTAGGAGGGGCAAAATTGCATTTAGAATCAAAGCCCATACCCGCCAGAACCTTGTGTGCACCAGGACCCAGAGACCCCACAAGAGACTGAGCCAGACCTGCCTTTGAGTGTTTGAGTGTCTCCTGCAGAGGCAGGGGTCAGCAGTGGTCTGCCTCAGGGAGGGGCTCTGGGTGCAGTAGACCTGGCAAGCGCAGCGTGTGGCATGGGTCGTCTTGGAAAAAGTCGTCATTAGCCCCACCAAAGAGCACAAGCAGACAGCTCACAAGCTGGAGAGGTTCCAGTTGATCCGGTGGTTGAGCGCTCGAGGAGGGAGGGCTTTAAATTCTGCAAAACAGCTCAAGACAGCTTCAGGTTAATCTTTACCATTGAAACAGAACTTGGAGTCTTTACAACTGATTTATTATCTTTGTTATTGTTATTTCTGTTGCCTGATAACAGCTGCTTGTTCTTTGTTCCTGTAAGATCAGTATTACTGAGACCTGTTCAAGGGCAAGCATTGTGACCAGGCTTAGATCACAAAATGGCTTAGACCTGGGACTTCCCTGGTGGTCTAGTGGTTAAAACCCCAAGCTCCCAATGCAAGGTACATAGTTTACTCCCCGGTCAAGAAACTGAGATCCTAAAATAAATAAATAAAAAGAGAAAAAAAAAATTTAAAAAGCAAAACAAAAAAGAACTAAGACCCTCCATGCCACATTGTGCAACCAAAAAGTAGTAGAAGACCAAGTATACACATATTTTTAAATGGCTTAGACCTAAAATGGGGCTTCTCTGGTGGCTCAGATGGTAAAGAATACACCTGCAATGCAGGAGACCAAGGTTCGATCCCCAGGTCGGGAATATCCCCTGGAGAAGGGAATGGCAACCCACTCCAGTATTCTTGCCTGGAGAATCCCATGGACAGAGGAGCCTGGTGGGCTATAGTCCTTGGGGTCATGAAGAGTTGGACATGACAGCAAAAAACACTTGAGACCTAAAGTGGCTTTTCTTGTGTGAAACGGCAACATCTAGGGGACTCCCCTGGCAATTCCAATGCAGGGAGCACAGGTTCAGTCCCTGGTTGGGGAACTAGGATCCCACATGCTGAATGGTGCAGCCAAAAAAAAGCTACCTCTGGTTCTTTTTCTCCAGGAATCCACTACCTTAACTGCTTATGCTGCTAAGTCACTTCAGTCGTGTCCGACTCTGTGCGACCCCATAGACGGCAGCCCACCAGGCTCCCCCATCCCTGGGATTCTCCGGGCAAGAACACTGGAGTGGGTTGCCATTTCCTTCTCCAATGCATGAGAGTGAAAAGTGAAAGTGAAGTCTCTCAGTCGTGTCTGACTCTTCGCGACCCCATGAACTGCAGCCTACCAGGCTCCTCCGTCCATGGGATTTTCCAGGCAAGAGTACTGGAGTGGGGTGCCATTGCCTTCTGCTTATAGTAGGAAGGAAATATTGCACTTTGCCTGGAAGATCTATGCCTCTAACATAGAAAATAGCCTCTATTTCCAACCCCAATGCAGGCTCCAAACATAAGTCTTTATAGGAAAGACCTTGGGTTGGTATCTTGACTTGTCATTTCCAAGAAACAGGGCCTCAAGTCCACTTTGCAGTTTAGACCCAAAGCTGACCCCTGTTTGCCTCATTGAGGCTACCCAAACATTGCTTCATTTAAATTTGACTCCTTTCCCCTTATATCACATAAGGGGTCTCTTTCTTTCACTGATGAAATGCCTTAGGCTTTGCCGGAATGCAGTTTCCCTTCCCAGGAGCTGGTAAACTGGTTGGCCTTGTGGTTTGTCCTCAGGACACTGGCTAAGGGAACTCGGTGATGCCATCCAAGCATCTCATCCTCTGTGGTCCCCTGCTCCTCTTGCCCTCAGCCTTCCCCAGCATTAGGATCTTTCTTTTCTAACGAGTTGTCTCTTCATATCAGGTGGTTGGATGGCATCATCGACTCCATGGACATGAGTCTGAGCAAACTTCAAAAGATAGTGAAGGACAGGGGAGCCTGGCATACTGCAGTCCATGGAGTGACAAACAGCTGGACATGACTTATTTACTAAACAACGACAACAACATGAATTGAATCCACATGCAACTGATTTGTAAGCCATCATGCTAACTTATTAATGTTCAGTTCAGTTCAGTTCAGTCGCTCAGTTGTGCCCGACTCTTTGCCACCCCATGAACCACAGCACGCCAGGCCTCCCTGTCCATCACCAACTCCTGGAGTCCACCCAAACCCATGTCCATTGAGTCAGTGATGCCATCCAACCATCTCATCCTCTGTCGTCCCCTTCTCTTCCTGCCCTCAATCTTTCCCAGCATCAGGGTCTTTTCCGATGAGTCAGCTCTTCACATCAGGTGGCCAAAGTATTGGAGTTTCAGATTCAAAATCAGTCCTACCAATGAACACCCAGGACTGATCTCCTTTAGGATGGACTGGTTGGATCTCCTTGCAGTCCAAGGGATGCTCAAGAGTCTTCTCCAACACCACAGTTCAAAAGCATCAATTCTTTGGCACTTAGCTTTCTTTATAGTCCAACTCTCACATCCATACATGACAACTGGAAAGACCAAAGCCTTGGCTAGACGGACCTTTGTTGACAAAGTAATGACTGCTTTTTAATATGCTGTCTAGGTTGGTCATAACTTTCCTTCCAAGGAGTAAAGTTTTTTTTAATTTCATGGCTGCAATCACTATCTGCAGTGATTTTAGAGCCCACTAGATCATGCATATATGACCTAAATCAAATCCCTTATGACTATACAGTGGAAGTGAGAAATAGATTTAAGGGACTAGATCTGACAGACAGAGTGCCTGATGAACTATGGACTGAGGTTTGTGACATGGTACAGGAGATAGGAATCAAGAGCATCCCCAAGAAAAAGAAATGCAAAAAAGCAAAATGGCTGTCTGAGGAGGCCTTACAAATAGCTGTGAAAAGAAGAGAAGCCAAAAGCAAAGGAGAAAAGGAAAAATATACCCATTTGAATGCAGAGTTCCAAAGAACAGCAAGGAGAGATAAGAAAGCCTTCCTCAGTGATCAATGCAAAGAAATAGAGGAAAACAATAGAATGGGAAAGACTAGAGATCTCTTCAAGAAAATTAGAGATACCAAGGGAACATTTCATGCAAAGATGGGCTCAATAAAGGACAGAAATGGTAGGGGCCTAACAGAAGCAGAAGATATTAAGAAGAGGTGGCAAGAATATACAGAAGAACTGTACAAAAAAGATCGTCATGATCCAGATAATCACGATGGTGTGATCAGTCATCTAGAGCCAGACATCCTGGAATGTGAAGTCAAGTGGGCCTTAGGAAGCATCACTGCGAACAAAGCTAGTGGAGGTGATGGAATCCCAGTTGAGCTATTTCAAATCGTGGAAGATGATGCTGTGAAAATGCTGCACTCAATATACCAGCAAATTTGAAAAATTCAGCAGTGGCCACAGGACTGGAAAAGGTCAGTTTTCATTTCAATCCCAAAGAAAGGCAATGCCAAAGAATGCTCAGACTTATTAATGTTAAAAGAATAAAATGTTTGTAGTAAACCATAATCGTTGGTTTTGATATTAGAACTATTAGGTTTGAAGAAGCCAAATTAGAGAGCAATACTGCAAGGTAAGCCTGATGGCAGAGGAAGACGGAGGCGGTGGGGAGACTTTTCTGGATCTTTGAGATGCCATGAGCAGGTGTGCAAAGCTTCTGCAGAGGAGAGGGAGCCAAGATTCTGGCATCTTCTTTCTGGCAAGTGGAGATAGGGCGGCTGCCATCAGAACACTGACTTAGCCTTAGTAATAGCTCTGTTTCTCTCTTGCTGTTGTGTGGTAGCCAGTTAAGAAGAATTTTGATCTTGCTGCACTTTTCCTTTATTTGTTCAATAAACATTTATTAAGTATGAGCATGGCAATTGTACTGGGTATTGGGACTACAGTGCTGAGTAAGGCACAAGCATGCTCTTCACCTGCAGTGATGATGTAAAATATATAGATAAATGGCTAGACTCTATCTCTAGAAGATTCCACTCTCTGCTTTCTTTTCTTCATCCTCCAGGGGCCCCACATGGATGAGCCTTGCCAACTGGTTTTAACCACACGTTCCTGGATTTAGTTGCAGTTGGGCTCCCAGTGGTCTTCAGAAATCTGTTTGCCCATATCCAGTTGACTCGGAGTCTCATTCCCCAGCAGCTGTTTCAGTTCTTTCCTTTATCCTCAAAACCCAACACCTGCCCCATCCCAGTCTCTGGTGACCTCACTTTCCGTCCTCTTGAGAAATGTGAGTTGCCCACTGAGAATGCCTTCGGCTTCCCGATCTGTCTTTGGATCCAAACTTGCTGTTTCATCCTCTCCTGTGATGAAAGAAGGTGTATATCCCTTTTCTTCTAAGCTTGTCAGTCCCACTCTTTTTGCAACTTTTTGCAGACCTGACTCATCACTCACTCACTCTAACCTCCACTCTATGTCCACTTGTCCCTGGTTCTGTCTCCTCAGCCTACACACATTCCCAGATCCCCCACTCCAAGAAAGAAAATGTTTCCCTCAATCCTACATTGTTGTTTGGTCACTCAGTCGTGTCCAACTCTTTTCAACTCCTTAGACTGTAGCCCACCAGCCGCTCTGTCCATGGGATTTCCCAGGCAAGAATACTGGAGTGGGCTGCCATTTCCTTCTCCAGGGGAACTTCCTGACCCAAGGATCGAACCAGCATTACAGTCTTGCTTCTCCTCAAGTGACTTAAAAGGGTATATACTTACCGCCCCCACTATTGCAGTCAGTAATGTCCTTGCGGTCTTCTTCCTTCCAATTCCACTTCATTCTCTTGCCCTTCCCAACCACTACTCCTTCCCCTCAAGGTCTTCTACATTCTCTCATCAGATAGTTTCCTTTGCTGGGCATGTCAGTCCTCATGGCTCCCTCATCATCTTTATGCCGTCACTTCTCAAATTAGGATCCAAGACCACACCTCTGTCTCTAGCTGCTGACCTACATTGCCAGCGCACATTTCTCCATGAGTGACTTGCCAAGCACCTCCGACTCAATCCAAGCCAAACCAGTTCTTCCTGCTGCTTTCTCTACCTTTGCTTGGCACTGTCATCCTTTCAAGCACCCTTTCTTTCCCTTGTTGTTCGTATTTGAGCAGTTTTAAGACCTATAAACACTGCCTCAATCATAGCTCTTTATACACTGTCATTCCTTTCAGATCCCGCTGCCAATACCCTTGTTCAGTCCATCTTATTGGTCTTTATTATTTAAATAGTCCCTTAGTCTCTTTCACTCCAGTCTCATCCTCTTTAGATGTCTGTTCCTCAAAGATATGAGGTTAATCTTCTAAATCAAAGTAGAATCATGTCACTTCCTGGTTTAAAAAAATGTCAATGGGTCCCTCTCGTCTACCAAGTCACGGGTAAACTTCATGGTATGGAATACAAGTCCTATGTAACTTGGCCTCAAATACATTCTGACCTTCAGTCAGTTCAGTTCAGTTAAGTCGCTCAGTGGTGTCCAACTCTTTGCGACCCCATGAATCAGCACACCAGGGCTCCCTGTCCATCACCAACTCTCAGAGTTCATTCAAACTCATGTCCATTGAGTCGGTGATGCCATCCAGCCATCTCATCCTCTGTCATCCCCTTCTCCTCCTGCCCCCAATCCCTCCCAGCATCCAGGTCTTTTCCAATGAGTCAACTCTTCACATCAGGTGGCCAAAGTATTGGAGTTTCAGCCTTAGCATCAGTCCTTCCAATTAGCACCCAGGACTGATCTCCTTTAGGATGGACTGGTTGGATCTCCTTGCAGTCCAAGGGACTCTCAAGAGTCTTCTCCAACACCACAGTTCAAAAGCATCATTCTTTGGCACTCAGATTTCTTCACAGTCCAACTCTCACATCCATACATGACCCCTCTGACCTTATCTCACTCTAACTTCTATACCTATTTACCATTCAAAATTGGCTACTTGCTGGGCTCCGAACACAACCTTCATATTCCCACTTCCAAATCTTTTCTTATACTATATCCTACATCAAATGCCTCGTCTTTTCACCTTATCAACCCCATCAAAATCTTAAACATCACTCATAACCCAATTAAACAGTGGGAGAAGATCCAAATAGACAGTTTTTCCAAGAAGACATGCAAACAGTCAAAAGGTATATGAAAAGATTAATCATCAGGGAAATGCAAATCAAAGCCACAGTGAGATATTGCCTCACAGCTGTTAGAACTACTATTATCAAAAAGATAAGAGATAAGTGTTGGCAAGGATGTGGAGAAACCCTGTTAGTGGGCATGTAACCTGGTACAGCCACTATGGAAAATGTTATGCAGTTTCCTCAAAAAATTAAAAATTGAACTACTATACAATCTGGACTTCCCTGGTGGCTCAGATGGTAAAGAATCTGCCTGCGAGAGAGTCTCCTGTGGGAGAGACCTGAGTTCAGTCGCTGAGTCGGGACGATCCTCTGGAGAAGGGAATGGCGACCCACTCCAGGATTCCTGCCTGGAGAATTCCATGGACAAAGGATCTCAGTGGGCTGCAGTTCATGAGGTCACCAAGAGTTGGACACAACTGAACCACTAGCACATACACACACCATACACTCTAGCAATCTCATTTTTGCTTGTGTAACCAAAGGAAATGAAATCCACATCTTGAAGAGATATCTTCATCCATTCAACACTGTTCACAATAGCTAAGATATGGTACAACCTAAGTGTCTGTCAATGGATGCATGGATAAAGAATATACATAGTTCATTCATAAAAAAGAGGAAAATTTTGCCATTTGTGACCACATAAATGAAGCTAAAGGACATTTTGATAAGTAAAGTAACCCAGGCACTGAAAGACAAAGACAAACAATATGGTATGACATATTTAAACCTAAAAAACCTGAACTCGCATGTAGATGATTCACACTGATGTACAGCAAAAACTAACACAATATTGTACAGCAATTATTCTCCAGTAAAAAATGAATTAAAAAGAAGAAGAAAAAGTTAAACTTGTACAAACAGAGAGTAGACTGGTGGTTGCTAGGGGCTGAGTGGTGGGGGAAATAGGGAAATGTTGGTCAAAAAGCACAAACTCTCATTTATAAGGTGAATAAGTTCTGGGGATGTAACGTACAGGAGGGTGAAAAGAGTAATACTATATTTAATACTTGAAATTTGCTTTAAAAATGATAGTTGTGTGGATGAGTGCTAAGTTGCTTCAGTTGTGTCCAACTCTTTTCAACCCCATGGACTGTAGCCCACCAGCCTCCTCTGTCCATGGAATTCTCCAGACAAGAATACTGGAGTGGGTTGCCAGGCCCTCCTCCAGGGGAATCTTCCCAACCCAGGGATCAAACCCATGTCTCTTATGTCTCCTGCATCGGCAGGCGGGTTCTTTACCACTAGCACCACCTGGGAAGCCTGGGTAGTTACATGGGATTATTATATTAACTTGACTGGTAATTATTTCACAATATGTATCGAATCACCGTATTGTACAATATACATCAATACCATATACATCATACACCATATACATCAATTTTCATTTGTCAATTACACCTCAAAAAAGCTGAAAAAAATATTTTTCTCCCTAAATGTTGTTTTTCAACATCATTCCAATTTTAGTTCATATTCCCTGCTTCCTTTAAGCATCACCAGATTTTTCCACTAGAAAGTTCTCTTATTATTTGGAGCTTCTCTGATACCTACTACAACTTACCCAGTAATGAGACATTGAAAAATGTGCATCCTATCCCTGCTACCCAATTGTAAATAATCTTGTATCTGATATGTCTTTGCATCTTCCCATACAGAGCCTCATGGGCTTTGCTGGTGACTCGGTGGTTAAGAATCCGCCTGCCAATGAAGGAGACATAGGTTCAGTCCCTGGGTTGGGAAGATCCTCGGGAGGAGGAAACGGCAACCCACTCCAGTGTTCTTGCCTGGAGAATCCCATGGACAGAGGAGCCTGGTGGGCTACAGTCCATGGGGTTGAAAAGAGTGGGACACGATTTAACAACTAAACAAGAGCACTAGAGTGCCTCATGCAAAGTATGCTCCCTACCACTAAGCCCACTACTCAGTTCAGCTGAGGTTTTTTCTTTTTATGTCAAAACTTTCTTTTTTGATAAGGGAAACAGTAGATTGATTTACCCTCTGGCACAAGCCCCTTGGCCCTTGGCAGACCACTGACAAGCAGCTTACTGACTGGCACCAGTCCATATACAGGTAGGACCGCCCTGGGACACAGTGTCTTCCAATACATATTTTAAATGAGTAAGTCCTCTGGTCAATGGGCAGGCTTACTCCTCTCTATTAAACGTCATTATCGATAATCTTATTCACTAGTTTTCACTTAGTGTCACATGGTAGTTCCCTATCTGTATTAGTTTCCTGTAATTTTTTTTCATCACTTCTTGATATAGATTCTTTCATCTTGGCAAGTTGACATGAAGATAAGCTTATCAAATGTAATACACAGAGAAAGAAAACTTCTGGATTAGCCAATGAAGGACCTCTGAAAGCCAAATCTCCACAGAAGCAATAAAAACACTCCCAGGAAACAGTCCAGATCAACTTTTCAGATCTGTGGAAGTTAGCCAAAGTTTTGCAACAATCTGAAAGGCATTAATTCAAGAAAAATGGCCAAATCTCCATGAGAACAGCAAGCTTTGTGGTTTTTTTGACACACCCTGCCTCCATCCATGTCTCCCCAGCTCCAGAGTTTAAAACCAACCTTGGGAATTTCTCTGTTGGTGCAGTGGCTAAGAACCTGCCTGCCAATGCAGGGAACATGGGTTCAATCCTTGGTCCTAAAAGATTCCACGTGCCAAGATTCCACATGTATCAGAGCAACTAAGCCCATGCACCACAACTACCGAGGCCCGTGCGCCTAGACCCTGAGCTCCACAAGAGAGGCCTGTGCACCGCAACAAAGACATGGCCTTGCTCTCCACAACAAGGGAAAACTCCAGCATGGCAATGAAGACCCAGTGCCACCAAAAATAAATCAATAAATAATTTTAAAAAGGAAAAACAGCCTGGGACTTTCCTGGCATCCAGTGGTTAAGCCTCTGAGCTTTCACTGCAGGGGCTTGGGTTCTATCCCTGGTTGGAGAACTAAGATCCCGCATACCTCACAGCACAGTAGCACATAAATTTTAAAAATCTGCTATTGAACATTTACAGAAGGTTAAAAAAAAAAAAAACTGCCTTGCAATTGTAATAGTCATGAAAATGAGTAATCTAGCAACCAGCTCAGTCTAGCATGATGGGCTCAGAGCGCCCAATAATGCCCCATTCCCAGAGAACTGCGTTATTTGAGCTGTCTGGAAGTGCCCTGGAAACACAATAGAGTTTATCTTTGTTTGACCTCATTCAGAGCTTGTTTAGTGGGACTAGCCTTTCCCTAGGGATATTTGTTTAAAATAACCGGCAATTTTTATATTTGTCAGCTGCCTGAAGTAGTATTGTATGTACATAAGGATTGTATGAATCCAGGCTTCAACAATACGTGAACCAAGAACTTCCAGATGTTCAAGAAAAGGCATAGGAACAAGAGATCAAATTGCCAACATACAGTCAATCATAGAAAATGCAAAAGAGTTCCAGAAAAACATCTACTTCTGCTTTATTGACTACACCAACGACTTTGACTGTGTGGATCACAACAAACTGTGATAAATTCTTCAGGAGATGGGAAGACAGACCACCTTACCTGCCTCCTGAGAAACCTGCGTGCAGATTAAGATGCAACAGCTAGAAGCAGACATGGAACAACGGACTGGTTCAAAACTGGGAAACGAGTACGTCAAGCCTGTATACTGTCACCCTGCTTATTTAACTTCTATGCAAAATACATTATGTGAAATGCCAGGCTGGATTAAGCACAAGCTGGAATCAAGATTGCTGGGAGAAATATCAGTAACCTCATATATGCAGATAACACCACCCTCATGGCAGAAAGTGAACTAAAGAGCCTCTTGATGAAAGTGAAAGAGGAGAGTGAAAAAGTTAAAATTCAACATTCAAAAGATGAAGATCATGGCATCCAGTACCATCACTTCATGGCAAATAGATGGGGAAATAATAGAAACAGTGACAGGCTTTCTTTTCTTGGGCTCCAAAATCACTGCAGATGTGAACTGCAGCCATGAAATTAAAAGATGCTTGCTCCTTGGAAGAAAAGCTATGACCAACATAGACAGTGTATTAAAAATCAGAGACATTACTTTGCCAACGAAGGTCCGTCTAGTCAAAGCTATGGTTTTTCCAGTAGTCATGTATGAATGTGAGAGTTGGACTATAAAGCAAATTGAACACCAAAGAATTGATACTTTTGAACTGTGGTGTTGGAGAAGACTCTTGAGAGTCCCTTGGACTGAAAGGGAATCCAACCAGTCAATCCTAAAGGAAATGAACCCTGA
Source organism: Redunca redunca (assembly GCA_006410935.1). NCBI lineage: Eukaryota > Metazoa > Chordata > Mammalia > Artiodactyla > Bovidae > Redunca > Redunca redunca. Next base: position 241,650 of record SJYQ01078066.1, read on the forward strand.
ATATTCATTGGAAGGACTGATGCTGAAGCTGAAGCTCCAATACTTTGGCCACCTGATTCGAAGACCTGACTCTTTGGAAAAGACCCTGATACTGTGAAAGATTGAAGGCAGGAGGAGAAGGGGACAACAGAGGATGAGACGGTTGGATGGCATCACCAACTGGATGGACATGAGTTTGAGTAAGCTCTGGGAGTTGTTGATGGACAGGGAAGCCTGGTGTGGTGAAGTCCATGGGGTCGCAAAGAGCTGGACATGAGTAAGTGATTGAACTATACTGTACTGAAGTAGCATTAATAGTTGCAGCAAATAAAAAGCTGATCAAAAAACTTGAAAAGCTGATGAACTAAAGTATAGGGACTTTGAAAACCTCCAGCATATTCTTTTTTCCTCCTAACTTTTTATTTTGTATTGGTGTACAGCTGATTAATAAACAATGTTGTGATAGTTTCAGGTGAACATCAAAGGGACTCAGTCATACATATACAGGTATCCATTCTCCCACATAGTCCTCTCCTATCCAGCTCCAGCATATTCTTGGGACTCTAAAGGTACATGCCTGCACAGAACTGAAAAGGCCCTGATCTCTCACCTACAATAACCTTGAGGCTTTGCACAACTCAGAAAGGAAAATTAAGGCAGAATTGTAAACTGTCTTCCGGAACATTGAAAAAAAAACATGCCCCATTGTGTATACAGAGCCCTTAAACAAAGGCTAGGAGAAGTCATGGTTCAAGGCACCTAAGAAAATCTCAGACCATTCATTAACCAATGTTCAGAAAAGATAGCCCAAGGATTCTATATTTAGGAAAACTGTACTTCAAAAAAAAATGTAGAAGCAATTAAGACATTGCATGATAAACAAACAAAAAATTAGGAGAATGCATTTGTCAGCAAACCTGCTCTACAAGAAATTTAAAGAGGGTCCATTAGATTGAAATGAAAGAACACTTTTAAAGTTCTCAATAAGTTTAAGATAATTGAAATCATGAGAATTGTGTCCCCAAAACAGTGGAATTAAATTAGAAGTTGTAACAGAAATAAATTTGGGAAATTCCCAAATATGTGGAAAATAGGCAACTCACTTCTAAATAACCTATGGGTCAAAAATTAAAAAAAAAAATAAGGAAAAATTAGAAAATAATTTGAAATGAATGAAAATAAAAATAAAACATACCCAAAACATATCAAACAGGATGCAGGTAAAGCTGTGCCTAGAGCAAAATTTATACCAATAAATACCTTCATTAAAAAAGAATAATCTCAAATCAATAACCTAAACTTTAACTCAGAAGAGATGAGCAAACTAAATCCAAAGCAAGCAGAAAGTCATATGTAATGGAGCTTAAAACAGAAATAAACGAGAGAGAGAATAGGGAAAATGATAGAGAAAATCAATGCAAATAGGCTGTTTGAAAAGACAGAAAAAACTGACATTCAGCTAGACTGACCAGAGAAAATTAACTAATACTTGTACTTTAATTACTAAATCAGGAACAAGAGGTGACATTATTTCTGACTTTTCAGAAATAAAAAGAGTTCTAAGAGAATATTATGAACAATCATTTGTCCACATAGATAACATAGATAACTAGATGAAACAGAAACATTCTCAGAAAGACAAATATAACAGTTACCTACAAAATGCTGCTATATTTATTTGCCTGTCCATAAGCATGTATGTTCAAAGACTAACTGAAAATTAAGGAAGGGAATAAAACATTTTGAATATTGGTAAAAGAGCCTGTCTTATGCCTCCTTTTTTTATGACTTTTTTCCTTGCCTTGCTGGGTATTCGTTGCTTTGCCTGGCTTTCTCTAGTTGCAGTGCACAGGCTTCTCCTTGCACGGCTTCTCTTGTGGTGGAGCACAGGCTCTGGGCATGCAGGCTTCACTGGTTGCAGCACGCAGGCTCAGCAGTTGTGGTACACAGGCCTAGCTGCTCCACAGCACGTGGAATTTTCCCAGACCAGGAATCGAACCTGTGTCCCCTGCATTGCCAGGCTGATTCTTATCCACTGAGCCACCAGGGAAGTCCCTAGATGCCGTCCTTTATTTCATTTTGTTCTTAGGTTCCCCTCTAAAGGTACAAGTATTAGTCATTCAGTTGTGTCTGACTCTTTGCAACCCCACGGACTGTAACCTGCCAGGCTCCTCGGTCCATGGAATTTTCCAGGCAAGCATACTGGAGTGGCTTGTCATTCCCTTCTTCAAAGGATCTTCCCGGCCCAGGGATTGAAACTGGGTCTCCTGCATTGCAGGCAGATTCTTTACCATCTGAGCCACTAGGGAAGCCCCTAAAGGTACAAATGATTATCTAAATAGGATTAATGAAGGACAGTTGAAGAACCTTGCCTCTTCTTTTAAATGTCCTCAGAAAAGCCCCTCATTATATAAATGAATTAATGTACTACTTGCTTCCAGAAAAGCAGTGCAACACACAAGCTTGAGAAAATGGAAGACTTTTTACCAGGATGAACTATGACATCATGTAACAGGCTCTGCCAACACAAGGTATAATCATTGGATGACCTCATATTAGGAATGCACTTAAGAACTTACAAATTGCAGGCTGCACCAGCAGCAAAGCCTTATACACACCCCTGTTTGTGGGCATTTAGCAACCATTTACAAATCTATGTATTTATGAAGTTTGTAGGATGTCACAGACGCTTATTTCAGTAGGATAGAGAAAGGTTTATAGGTGTTTTGGTAAATATTCAACCTCACAATTTCTCACCATCTGGTAACCTATCTGTTTCACATACTGGTGCTAAATTTTCAGATGGTTGTACGGCAAAGTTTCCATTGATTCATTTAGAAATATTTATTAGAGGATCATGGGCTGCCCGGGTGGCTCAACGGTAAAGAATCCTCCTGCCAATGAAGAAAACACAAGAGATATGGATTTGATCCCTGGGTTGGGAAGATCCCCTGGAGGAGGAAATGGCAACCCACTCCAGTATTCTTGCCTGGAGAATCCCCATGGACAGAGGAGCCTGGAAGGCTACAGTCCATGGGGTTGCAAGACTTGGACGTGACTGAAGTGACTTACGCACGCACGAGCCTAGAGAGATCTCTTCTCTCTAGAAGCCACCAGAGGTTTTCAGATTGAATAAAGCAAGTGGAAGTTCACCCTGGGGTGTGCGCCTCTAGGCTCTGTACCACCCACCTGGGGTCAGGTACCACCCATTCTGCGGTCTCCCAGGCCGCACGCCCCAGGGAGCCCAGCAAAGCCCTGTCCTGTCCCACCAGGTGTGTGCTCTGTGCTCTCTTGACGTCCTCCTAACACCCCAAACCAAACCCGGAAGGCTTTGCAGACCTGGAGACCTAGGCTTCACTTAAGCTTCTAAGATTTGTTTTTCCACCAGTGAGGTCAGACACGTGCATTAAAGAGAAGTTCTAAAATAGAGGAGGTTTTTTTTTTTTTTTTTACAATTTTTGTTTGTTTGTTTGTTATTTGCTCAGTCATGTCTAAGCCTTTGCAACCCCCATAGACTGTAGGCCACCAGGCTCTTCTGTCCTTGGGACTCTCCAGGCAAGAATACTGGAGTGGGTGGCCATTTGTTCTTCCAGAGGATCTTCCCAACCCAGGGGTGGAACCCGGGTCTCCTGCACCGCAGGCAGATTCTTTACCATCTGAGCCACCAGGGAAACCCATACAAATTTAAAAATTCATAGTGAAATAAAGCTAAATCCAGAAAATTTACTCAGAGAGGGCCTTCCCTGACAATCCGGTGATTAAGACTCCAAGCTTTCAGTGCAGGGAGCATGGGTTTGATTTCTGGTTGGGGACCTAAGGTCCCCCATATCACACAGCATGGCCAAAAAAAAAAGAAAGAAAATTTGCTCAGAATAGTACCAACCATGAAAACAACTACTATTAACAACTACATGATTTCCATTAAGGTCCTTTCTCAGACATACTCAGGTTGGGTCAAGGTGAATGTGTGTCTTGGAGAATTTTAGTAAGTTTGATTTATTCATTCCTTCATTCATCACTGTGAGTATACAAATCTAAAAGTCACAGCCCCGACCATCAGGAAGGTCCCTTGTCTAAGAAAGGGGGTTTTAAGCTTCTTTAGAAACTTTTTAAAATCTCAGTGGAATTCTAATGTGCATATAGTCCACATAGAAATCAGATAAGTGATGCTTTCATCATGGAACCTAAATTTATAATTTCAAATTGGTAATATCTGTTCTGAAATACTTGTGGCTTCCCAGGTGGCACTACTGCTAAAGAACCCACCTGACAATGCAGGAGACACAAGAGTTGCAGGTTTGATCCCTGGATGGGCAAGATGTCCTGGAGAAAGGCATGGCAACCCACTCCAGTATTCTTGCCTGGAGAATCCCATGGAGAGAGAAGCCTGGTGGGCTACAGTCCATAGGGTCGCTCAGAGTCCAACACAGCTGAAGCGACTTAACAGGCAAGCACGTTGTGAAATCCTAGTTTGTTCTCCTGTCAGTGACCACATTATCTCACACCCCTCCCCGACACAAGCAAGCCCAGGGCTTGGCTTTTCGTGGCCTTGGGAAGTTTGCAGAGCAGACAACAGAAGCTGTCCTAAAGCCCTTCCATCTTTTGAAGGGGTCCTCGCCAGTGTTCCAGAAAGAGTGGCCCTCTGAGGAGCTGTGAGCTTGTTATAAATGTGAGCCCAGGGGTCCCACCAGGTCCCTGGAATCAGAATCTCTGTGGGTGAGGCCCGGGGAAATCTTGTAAGAACTTCCTCAGGTGATGAGCACACTTATCAAGGTGAGGAAGCCACTGTGTTCAAGGAAAGGTAACAAAGTGGAGGAAGGAGGGAAGAAAGGAACCAGGCTCCAGGGTAGGCCCCGGGAAGATGCTGAGACTTCAGGTGAGGTGGCCTGGCATTCCTGGCCCGGCCAAGCCTCCTCCTGCCCCCCAAGATAGGTAGGGAAGCAGGGTATGAATGAACTTCAAGGAACCACCAGAGGCCTTGACAGTGAAGGTCCATGTGTCCACAATGGGCCGCTCATCAGAGCCCTGCCTGGTCCTCCAGCCCTGTATTCTGGACCCCTTTGGAGCCCATGGCATTCTGCAGGGCCGTGTGGTGAAACACCCACCCAGGGACAGAGCCCACAGCTTGACTGACTGATGGCTGTGACTCACTTTGAGAAACTGCACTTGGGTTCCTGGAGCCAGGTCTCTTGCCTTGAGTCCAACCTGTAGAAGCAGACTCAGGGTTAGGAGAAGGCGTGGAGAAAGTGAGGGAGGAGGAAGGGGCAAGGCCACCTGTGATCCTGCTCGTTAACTGGTCCCTCTGTGGTGCTGTTGTTCCGTTGCTAAGTCATGCGACTGCAGCACACAAGCGCTGGACTGCCCATCGCTATCTCAAGAAGTTGGCTCAAACTCATGTCCATTGAGTCAGTGATGCCATCCAACCATCTCATCCTCTGTCACTCGCTTCTCTTTCTGCCCTCAGTCTTTCCCAGGATCAGAGTCTTTTCTGATGAGTCTTCACGTCAGGTGGCCCAAGTATTGGAGCTTCAGCTTCAGCAATAGTCCTTCCAGGAAATATTCAGGATTGATTTCCTTTGCTCAACTCTCACATCTGTACATGATTACTGGAAAAAAAACCATAGGTCCCTCTGACCTGGCTCAAAATTTCGTGACCACAGAACTGCCTCAGGGCTTCCCACTAACAAGACAGAATCCCCAAAATAGGAGTCACAGACTCAAAGACTTTCATGGTTAGCCAAGGAACAGGTGCGGTGAGGTTCAAAATGTTAACTTATATTACAACTTGGGAGTGCAAAGAAAATGCATGCTTAAATTGCTCATCCTGAACCTGAAGTCTTGAGCTTTTTTTTTTTTCAATCCCTTCAGTTATATGGAGGTTTATCTGCAGGATAAATACTTAGACATGAAAATGCTGGGTAGGTACATTTATAATTACTATTTTTTAAACTTTTGACCCCTTCATCCTTTTTTTTCACCCCTGACTGCCACCTCTCTCCCACCTCTGCAATCACAATCTATCTGTACCTACGAGCTTGGTTTTGTTTCTTTTTAGGTTCCACACATAGGAGAGGTCACACAAGGTAAGCTCTTTTCTCTGTCTGCTTTATCTCACTTAGCATAATGAGACAAGGTCCATGTTGCTACAAATGGAAAGATTTTGTTTTTTATGACTAAATAATATTCCATTGTGTGTATACACCACAGCTTTTATCTCTCCATCCATCAGCGGACATTTTGGTTGGCTACTCTGGATAGTGCTTTGAGGAACATGAGAGTGCTATATGTTTTCAAATTAGGGTGTTTTTTTTCTTTAGATAAATTTCCAGAAGTGAAATTGTGGATCATATGGTAGTTCTGTTTTTAGTTTTTTGAGGAACCACCTTACAAATGTCCGTAGTAGCTACACCAATCTACATACCCACCAACAGCACATAGAATTCCCTTTTCTCCACATCCTTTCCAAAACTTCTTTGTTGCTCTTTTTGGTAATAGCCATCCTAGCAGGTTTGAGGTGACATCTCATTGCAGTTTTGATTTGTATTTCCCTGATGATTAGTGATGCTGACCACGTTTTTCATGTACGTGTTGACCACCCATAAGTCTTCTTTGGAAAAATGTCTCTTCAGAACTTCTGAAATTTTTCATAATCAGATTTTTTCTTTTTAATGCTTATCTGTTTATTTTTGGCTGAGCTGGGTCTTCACTGCTGTGAAGCTTTCTCTAGCTGCCAGGAGCAGGGGTTCCTCTTTGTTGCCACGCTCAGGCTTCTGATTGTAGTGGCTTCTCTTGTTGGGGAGCAGGGGCTCTAGAGCACAGGCTCAGTAGTTGTGGGGCACGGGCTTAATCGCTCCAGCGCATGTAGAATCTTCCCGGATCAGGGATCGAAGCCGTGTCCCCTGCATTGGCAGGCATATTCTTGACCGCTGGACCACCAGGAAGGTCCTGTTTTTGTGTTTTGTTTTTCCTATTGAGTTATATGAGTTCTTTATTGGTTTAGATATTAACCTTTTAACAGATATATGATTCACGAATATTGTCTCCCATTTCATAGGTTACCTTTTAGTTTTGTGGATGGTTTCCTTTGCTGTATGAAAGGTTTTTAGTTTGGTGTAATCCTACTGTTTATTTTTGCCTTTGTTGCTTTTATTTTTGGTATCAGATTTTTAAAAAATCACCAAGACCTATGTAAAAGAGCTTACTACTTATGTATTCTTCTGGGATTTTTATGGTTTCAGGTCTTACATTATGTAAGAGTTTATCCTGAATTCATTTTTGTGTATGGTATAAGGCAGTAGTCCAGTTTTACTCTTTAGCAGTGTGACTGTCCAGTTTTCCCAACATCATTTTTTGAAGAGACTGTTCTTTCTCCATTGTATATTCTTGCCTTCTTTGTTGTAGATTAATTGGCCATAAGTGTGTGGGTTTATTTTTGGGCTTTCTATTCTATTCTATTGACCTACATGTTTTTTGCCAATACCATACCATTAGTACACGACTGAGCGACTTCACTTTCACTTTTCACTTTCATGCACCGGAGAAGGAAATGGCAACCCACTCCAGTGTTCTTGCCTAGAGAATCCCAGGGACGGGGGAGCCTGGTGGGCTGCCGTCTCTGGGGCCGCACAGAGTCAGACACTACTGAAGCGACTTAGCAGCAGCAGCAGCATACCATTAATGTATGTTTGTGATATAGCCTGAAGCTGGAAAGCATACTTCCAACTTTGTTCTTCTTTCTCAAGATTGCTTTGGCAATCTTGTCTTCTGTGGTTCCATACAAATTTTAGAATTATTCATTGTAGTTCCGTGAAAATTGTCATTAGTATTTTTATAGAGATTGCATTGACTCTGTAGACTGCTTTGGATAGTATGGATATTTTAGCAATATTAATTCTTCCAGTCCTTGAGCTTCCCCAGTGGCTCAGTGGTAAAGAATCTGCTGCCAATGCAGGAGACATGGGTGTGATCCCTGGGTCTGGAAGATCCGCTGGAGAAGGAAATGGCCCAGCTCCAGTATTCTTGCCTGGGAAATCCCATAGGCTACAGTCCATAGGATTGCAAAGAGACAGACACAACTTAGCAACTGAACAACAACAAGCGACAATCCTTGAGCGTGGGATATGGTTCTTTTTTGTGTGTCTTTTTCAATTTCTTTCCTTAATATCTTGTACTTTTCAGTATGCAAGTCTTTTACCTCCTTGGTTAAATTTATTCCTGGGTATTTTATTCCTTTTGATGAAGTTGTAAATTGCGTTGTTTTCTTATTTCTCTGAAATTTCATTATGAATGCATAGAAATGCACTAATTTTTGTGCTTTGACTTTGCATCCCACAACAGTATTGGATTCATTTATTAGTTCTAATAGCTTTTTATGGAGTCTTTAGTGTTTTCTATAAAAAAGGAAATATTACAAAAGATACCACAGAAATACAAAGGATAATAAGAGACTACTGTGAACGGTTATATACCAACAAATTGGAAAATCTAGATGAAATGGACGCATTCCTAAAAACAAGACTGAATCATGAAGAAATTAAAAATCTGAATAAACTGATTACTACTAAGAAGATTGAAAACTCTCCCAACAAACACAAGTCCAGGGTCAGAAGATTTCACCGGTGAAACCAGTGAATTTAATTCTATCCAAGAAGAATTAATACCAATCATTCTCAAACTCTTCCAAAAAAATAGAAGAGGAGGGAACTCTTTCAACCTCATTTTACAAGCCCAGAATCACCCTGTTATCAAAACCACACAAGGGCTCCACAAGAAAAGAAAATTAAAGGCCAATATCCCTGATGAACATAGATGCAAAACTCCTCAACAAATATCTGCAAACAAAGTTCAACAATGCATTAAAGGAGCATACACAATGATCAAGTGGGGATGCAAGGCTGGTTTAACATCCACAAAGCAGTCAGTATGATACACCACACTAACAAAAGGAAGGGTAAAAATCATATAATCATCTAAATAGATGCAGAAAAAGCTTTTGGTAAAATTTAACATTTATGTCAACAAAACAGGCATAGAGGGAACATACCTCAGTGTATTAAAGGCCATATATGATAAGCCCTTCCCTAGTGGCTCAGTTGGTAAAGAATCTGGCTGCAATGCAGGAGACCCGGGTTTGATCCCCGGGTTGGGAAGATCCCCTGGAGAAGGAAATGGCAACACACTCCAGTACTGTTGCCTGGAGAATTCCATGGACAGAGGAGTAGGGCAGGCTGCAGTCCGTGAGATTGCAGAGTCAGACACAACTGTGGGACTAACTTTTTCTTCAATGCTAAGCCCTAGGTAACACCATACTCAAAGGTGAAAAGCTACAAGCTTTACTTCTAAAATCAGAAACAAGACAAAAAAGAATAACAAAAAAAAATAAAATCAGGAACAACACAAGGATGCCCACTCTGGCCAGTTCTACTTGACACAGTGTTTGGAAGTCCTAGCTTGAGCAATTAGACAAGCAATTAGGTGGACTAATTAAACAAGTAAAAAGAACAAAGAAGTGAAGAATTCTTTGAGGTTGTAAAATTGTATTAATAAACTAAGATTCCTCCCCACTACATATATCATAAAGTCAAAACATGAGAAAAAGAACCATTTCAATGAATACAAAATTCTTTAATGGGGTAATGAATGATACTTTCTGTTTTTTTATCAACCTCATCCTTTAAGGTATTTCTTTATTAGGGATTTTTTTACAAACTATGAAGAAGAATGAAATTAAAAGAGCTGGGAGTTGGTGATGGACAGGGAGACCTGGCATGCTGCAGTCCATGGGGTCGCAAAGGGACATGACTGGGTGACTAAACTGAACTGAGGCAGAGTTTGGGGCTTCCCTGGTGGCTCAGACAGTAAAGAATCTGCCTGCAGTGCAGCAGCCCCAGGTCTGTCCTGATCGATACTATTCTGAAAAAGTTAAAATATCTGAAGATGTGAAAAAAATATCTTTATTCAGATACAGCGCCCCCCTCCCAAAAAAAAGCCTATCTTGGTAACACAACTAAAGTCTCAGGTATGAATAAAACTGGTTAGTAGATTACACATTTAAATAAGTGTCTCTTAATTACAACTTTGAATTGGAATTCCATTAAGAATAATATTATATTGGGACTTCTCTGGTGGCCCAGTGGTTAAGACTCCATTCTTCTGACACACGGGGCACAAGTTCGATCCCTGGTCAGGGTGCTAAGATCCCATATGCCATGGGGCATGGCCAAAAAAAATTTTTTTTTTTAATATTATAGCTAACATGGGGGGAATCTTACAAAGGAGTCCTCTAGAATAACACTGCAGTGTATAATTTCTCAAGGGGCAAAGTCAAAATGTAGGTATCAGAGGGACTTCCCTGGTGATGCAGTGAAAGTGCCTATTAGCCTGCAAACCTCTCTGAGCAATAAGCCTGTAAGTAATCATAAGAGTTTTAACTCAAATGGTACAAAAGAGCTATTTTGCTTATTTAACAAACATGGATTACACACATGATCCTGTGAGCTGGTGAAAACAGCAAAGACACACCCCTGGTCCTCAGGAAACTCACAGTATTATTAAGAAGACAAAACACTATGTTTGAAAAGCAGCACTGCTGGTTACTACTTTGCCAACAAAGGTCTGTCTAGTCAAGGCTATGGTTTTTCCTGTGGTCATGTATGAATATGAGAGGTGGACTGTGAAGAAGGCTGAGTGCTGAAGAATTGATGCTTTTGAACTGTGGTGTTGGAGAAGACTCTTGAGAGTCCCTTGGACTGCAAGGAGATCCAACCAGTCCATTCTGAAGGAGATCAGCCCTGGGATTTCTTTGGAAGGAATGATGCTAAAGCTGAAACTCCGGTACTTTGGCCACCTCATGGGAAGAGTTGACTCACTGGAAAAGACCATGATGCTGGGAGGGGTTGGGGGCAGGAGGAGAAGGGGACGACAGAGGATGAGATGGTTGGATGACATCACCGACTCGATGGACGTGAGTTTGAGTGAACTCCGGGAGTTGGTGCTGGACAGGGAGGCCTGGCGTGCTGCAATTCATGAGGTCGCAAAGAGTCAGACACGACTGAGTGAACTGAACTGAACTGCTGGTTACTATAACACTGATACAAAANCAACCCACTGCAGTACTCTTGCCTGGAGAATCCCATAGACAGAGGAACCTGACAGGCTGCAGTCCGTGGGGTCACTAAGAGTTGGACACGACTGAATCGACTTTCCGTGCACACACACTCCTGCAGAGCATGGGCTCTAGGGCGCGGGCTTAAGGAGTTGCTGCTCCTGGGCTCGGCCTCTAGAGCACAGGATCAGTAGTTGTGGGGCAAGGCTTAAATTAGTTGCTTCTTGGCATGTGGGATCTTCCTAGGTCAGGGATTGAACCCATGTCTCCTGCATTGTCAGGCCTATTCTTTACCACTGAGCTACCAGGGAAGCCCGTCCGCAGTTTTTCTTAAACCCTGTTGCTTGACTGCTAAAATCCAGTACAAGATGTTTTGGACTTAGGTCAGTATTTTACTGTGGCTCCAAACTAAGTTGTGACTTTAAGACAGTATCAGGACTGTAACAGCCCTGACTTTAAGGACTGTGACTGTAATGCCCAAGGTTGGTTCTCTTTCCTTTGACAGATGAATAGAGAGTAGCCAGTCTGGGCCACATATGGCACCTGCTTGTGGGTAGAAATGCCTGAGACACATATCAGCCTTTGAGGAGTTCACAGCTTAGTGGAGTGATAAACAGACCTTTCCATGCCATATGGTAGGGCCCTCAACAGAGTTCTATGCCCACGTGCTTAGAAAGCAGAAAGGAGGGGCATCCAATGTAGGTCTTACAAAGGTGATTAGAGGCTATTTTGACCAAGAAGAGTAAAAATTGATATAAGTCAAGCCGTTGAAACAAAAGCTTTTAGAGAGGATTGGCCTTGATGTGGTGACTGCTAGTTAATTACAGGCCAGTCCTCCAGCTGACGTCTTGAGTGGCTGTTTAGACTGGCACTTTCCTTGTGTCAGCAGTTTACTGAGGCCAGGTGTTGGCAGGGCTGAAAGGTGTGTTTGGGGAAGGGGCCACTGTAGGGGTGGCGGGAGATGACACATGATAAGAAGTCCCTTAGCTTAAGCGAGATGTACACTCTGTGTTTGCAGAGCGTGGGAAATGGTCTTTTATGAGTGAGTGGTGCTCAGTGATCTTGAATGCTTCGCTCTCACAAATGAGCTAAACATTTAGATTTAGTTTAGCTTGTATTTTGGTGCCCTAGGAAGAGATGGTGCCCTAGGCAGACGGAGTCTTGAAGGACGGCTTAAGTTGAAGGTTTCTGGGTGATTGTGGTATGGTGGCTGTGTGAGGAGCTGTAGGACCTTTTGGGTGACAACAATGGCCAAGACTGAAGGCCTGAGATGAAGTAATGCATTTAGCAAAACTGCAGATTGTTGAGTGCTGTACTCGACAGATACAGAATATTCTTGAGCAAGCCGGATTTCTCCCAAACAAAATGTGAAATTCTGAGATGAGAGTTGCATGTATTTTTGAGTCCTCATCACTCATCCCAGCCAACCATAAAGACATTTGTGTTTTGCATGATAGCTCACGTTCTGGAGACGTTTCCATTTCATTCATATTTCATGTACTATTTCCCCTCCAAAGGGAGTCTGTGATATTCTCCTCACCTTGGGTCAGTTCAAGGATAATACCAGAAGAGAAACCAGTTTTTCAGGTCGACTCATTCATACAGAAACCATTCTATTGGGTCATCGCGTATGATGCTGGAGCTACAAAAACTAATAAGAACAGTAGTCCTTGTCTAGTGAGGAGGAGGGACTCACCAAGACATTATATGTGTGTGTGTGTGCCAAGTTGCTTCAGTCGTATCTGACTCTTTGTGACCCTGTGGACTATAGCCCGACAGGCTCCTCTGTCCATGGGGTTCTCCAGGCAAGAAGACTGGAGTGGGTTGCTATGGCCTCCTTCTGGGGATCTTCCTGACCCAGGGATCGAACACACATCTCTCATGTCTCCTGCATTGGCAGACAGGTTCTTTACCACTAGCACCACCTGGGAAGCCCAAGACCTTCTATAGCAGGTGAATAAAAACCAGTGTACTTAAGAGGCATTGCTGTATCGTATACACAGAGGTGTGGGATGCTGGAAACCAAGGTTGAACCTGTGCTGAATCTTAATTTTTCCATGTTGGGTGCAGGATGGAGAGACTGTGGATGTTATTGGAAAAAAAGAAAACCTAAAAGGTCATAGGATTCTCATGCTGGATCTTTTAAGTGCATTTTTAAAAATTTCTTACTTTTAATAGTTTTATAGTCATATTTACACACATTTACAAATTGTTAAGTTTACAGTTATGGAAACATACCAGTTTTTATGTTTAGGCATATTAAAGTAAAATTATACTAGTAACCTCTCACCATTGGGTATCTTTGATGGATTTTTCCTTCCAAAGGAAGCTATTTATTTTTATGTTTGTAAACTTTTTATTTTGTATTGGGGTATACAAATACCTTTAACAATGTTGTGATGGTTTCAGGTGAACAGCAAAGGAATAAAATGCATTTCTCGCTGCCTGCATCAGTTTTCTAGACCAGAAATCTAATCCGCCACTTTAAATATTTTAGTAGTTCCTGTCTCCTTCAAGAGAATGTTGAAATCTACTTTAAATAGTTTCCTAGGGAGGAGAAGTGGTACACTAGACTCATATGACCGTGCAGAATTTTGAAGCTGTAGACCAAAACAGTTTTTGTTTTTTTTTTACATATTTTGTTTGTTTTTGACAAGGTGGTAAGAGGAACTATTATTTTTCAAGAAGGTTTATGGTCATGTCCTCTATGCAAGACCTTGAGTTACATCTAAGTTAGAAATACAACAAACTGCCTTCCAAGAAGTTAGTGACTGGCGATTGT
>SJYQ01078090.1:0-10499 GCA_006410935.1 Redunca redunca
AGAAACTAGGCCGAGAGACTAGTCCGAGAAACTGGTCCATCCTTTATTGTTCAAGGGGCTATTTATATTTTTGATAATACATGGAGATCAATGGGTAACACAAAGTTATGCAGTTAGCAGTTTAGACTCTTATCAAAACCAGGCTTTTCTCTCTGCATACCTGACTGCAAACATAAGTCTTAGGTGATTTACATCATCTTCCAGCCCCAAAAGGGCCAGTTAACAGCTTTTTTTCTGATAAGGGTTTGTTAACTAGCAGACTTATTCGTGTTGATCTTCCCAAAGTTTGGCGCCACTCTCAGAAAGCATTAAATAAAGTTACATTCTTACATAGCAAAGATACAACAAATTATAACAAGTGAAAGGAGTACAGTGATTTATAACAAAAGAAAAGTAATTAACTCAAAAATCTAGTGTTGCTAACATCAAAACTACTATATATCTTTTTCCATATCCCGTTTACATTGATTAACATCCTCCCAGGTGCCTAAAAGATAAAGAATATGGAAGCCTGGCGGCAATCATTGAATCAACAGTGAAAACCCGTCACCAATATGATTTTTAACTCTTTAGAAAAGGCTTTGTATCTTTAAGATGCTTTTAAGCTTTGTGCCTCTCCCGGTTGAGGGCTGCAAGCAATTCACAAGCTGTAAGGGGTCCGGGGAACCTGTTAGGCAAGCTAGAGAACTATCAGAGGAGGTTTAACTGAAACATCCCTTTCAAATGCAGAAGACTAAAGCTTAAAGATAACTTTTTCCAGAGTATATCAGAAGAGTGGAAAAGCAGAGTTCAAAAGCCGGCAGATTTTTAGTTTTTGGGGGGTGGATGCTCAGGAAATTCCAGGGGGAAAACCTGAGATCTGATTAGACCGTGCACCTCGTATCTCTTGCCACATGACCTTGTCACGGGTGGAATTCCTCACGCTGGCTCCCGACAGCTGAGCCCACCCAACACCAAAGAAATGTACAGCCATCTTGAATCACAGGAGGAATTACAAAAAATTGGTCACATATTAACTTTATCATTCTAACTCTGAGTTATAAAACCTTCCCCAGAACTGCCCAGCAGTCAAGTGGTTAAGACTCTGTGCTTCCACTGCAGGGGGCCTGAGGGTTTTTTGGCTGCAGCAAGTGGGATCTGAGGTCCCCAACTAGGCCAGGGATGGAGCGCATGCCTCCTGAATTGGAAGTGCAGGGCCTTCCAGCGGAATCGTCGGGGATGTTCTGGGTCAGGAGTTCAATCCCTGATTGGGGAACTAAAATCCCGCAACAGGTGTGGCACTGCCAAAAACAAAATAAAAATCATAGCTTCTACTTAAAAAACAAACAAATAACAAAACTCCCTTGAAATGCTTCTTAACCAAATTAGGGCTTTGCTTTTTGGAATAAATCTAGACATGCAGTCTACTGCAGCTATGAACATCCCCAAATATGCCATTCACATACAAAAGTGAGAAATTGTGTATTTATATTTGAGGGTCCTGTTACTGGGACCATGATCTTCATTTCAATGATCCTCAAGTTGCATGAGCTAACTCAGGGAATATCATCCCATTTCCAGGTCGCAACAAAGGAAAGAGAGAACAGGGGACCTGGTTAAGAGAGAGTGAAGAACATTCTCTCCTTTCCAACAGCCCTCCAGGAATATAAAACCACCTCCCTCCTTACTGGCAATAAGCTCCATTCACCATCAGATATGAGAAAATCTGAGAAAGGCATTTCTTTCTTTCTTTCTTTTTTTTTTTTTTTTTTNTTTTTTTTTTTTTTTTTGCTGCATGGCATGTGGTATCTTAGTTCCCTGACCAGGAGTCAAACCCTTGCAGCCGAAGTGCAGTCTTAGCCACAGGACTACCAGGAAAGTTCTGAGACATGCATTCAAGAACATTCCACAGGGACTTCCCCGGTGATCCCATGGTTAAGACTCATGCTTCCACCGATGGGGGCGTGGGTTTGACTCCTGGTCAGGGAATTAAAACCTAACAGACAATGTTAAAAGAAATCCAACTGTGCTAACTCTGGGGGAAAAAAAAAAATCTATGTCCCTTTAGTAAAGAAGATGAGAAGAATGTGGTCAGGCAATGACAGAACTGGTCCCATCACAAGACCAAAATGAAAGTCAAGACAAGTTATCTCCTATCAGTACCACAAAGATCACGTACTCTGACCATAATGCAGTCAAATCAATGGACAGAAACGGCATCACGGAGCACAATAAACGCGAGTCTAAATTCAGTGTAGCTCAAACAGGGGTTTACACAGGTGCAGTGATGTATCAGTGAAATGTTATGAAGCTCCTACAGCTCAAAACTCACGTGGCAGAGCTGAAAGGGTCTGTAGAGGGGTAGTCAGCATTCTTGTGGGATTTTATTAGAAATGGTGGCAAATACCGAATTTTGGTTCCAATGGAAGGAGGAGACATGGATAATGCTAGCGATCGGAACATCTACCCTGTCTCTCTTCTACTATTAGGGGCCTCCCCGGTGGCTCAGTGGTAAGAATCTGCCTGCAATGCAGGAGACGCAGATTTGATCCCTGGGTTGGGAAGATCCCCTCGAGAAGGAAATGGCAACCGATTCCAGTAGTCTGGCCTGAATAATTCCACGGACAGAGGAGCCTGGAGGGCTACAGGCCACGGGGTCACAAAGAGTCAGACACAACTGAGCTTAAGACTCATCTGTGCCCTGCAAGTGAAGACAGGGAAATAAAGGCTTTCTTCAAATCTATTACTGATGAAAGAGTCTCTCTCCAGGGTTTGGTCTCATGTGTAAAGTGAGGAACGAGTATGTAAGGTTTTCCCTACATTCCTTAATCCCATGATGCCTCTGCAGTGTGAGTTTTATCTTTTATTTTGTCAGCCCTGCAACATGGCATGTGGGATATTAGCTGCCCCACCAGGGATCAAACCTCTGCAGTGGAAGGGTGGTGTCTTACCCCCTGGACTGCCAGGGAAGTCCTACAGTGTGTTTTTACAGGAACTGTACCTTTGAGACAACAGAGGGCTTTCCCATATCCCCTTTAAAAAATTAAAAGTGTGAAATCTTACATTTCCAAAAGATCTGAGAGTTCAGATGTTTCCATCTTTGTTCATTCACTGAGCTCCCTTCCACCATGTCGTCCTTCTGCACTCAGTACTTTGAGAAAATAAATGAAGGCTTCTCCCCATTCCTTTCATCCACAGACCCTCTTCAGATGGGCTTTAAGACTTGAATTATTAGTGTAGCTTTTCCCACATTCCTGACATTTATAGGGTTTCTCTCCAGTGTGAATCCTAGTATGTCCCCTAAGATCTGAGAACCTATTGAAGGTTTTCCCACATTCCTGACATTTATAGGGTTTCTCTCCAGTGTGAATCCTAGTATGTCCCGTAAGATTTGAGGACGTAGTGAAGCTTTCCCCACATTCCTGACATTTATAGGGTTTCTCTCCAGTGTGAATCCTAAAATGTTCCTTAAGCCTTGAGGACCTGTTGAAACGTTTCCCACATTCTGGACATTCAAAGGTCTTCAGGTGGTGATTTCTCAAATGTTTATTAAGGTGTAAGATATATCTGAAGGTTTCCCCACAATTCTCACATGCGTAGGGCTTCTCTCCCGTGTGAATTTTCATGTGTCTCTTAAGGGACGACTGAGACACGAAGCCCTTCCCACAGTCCCTGCACTTATAGCTTTTCCCTCTCATCGAAGGTCTCCTGTGCGAACTGGGACTCGGAACAGGGACAGATGTCTTCCCACTTTGATTATTCTCATTATTTGTTTCTGCCTCATAGGGTTGCGTCTGCCCGGCAGGGAGAGAGTTATTTAGGAAGGTGTTTTCACACTGATGAGAATGACGAGGTTTCTCTTTCATGGGCATCCCTCGTGTCCTAAGGGAGATGTCTCCCTCTAAGGCTTTCCCACGTGGGCTGTATTCATGGATGCTCACGCCCATGTACATTTCAGCCTGCAAATGAAGCAGGTCATTCTGATGATCCATCTGTGCCTTTGATTTCAGCTCTGTCTGAGTTCTCGCACGTGGAATCCACGGCATTTCCTGCCACTTGACTCGGTCATCTTCGTTGTTCGTATAGATTTTTTGATTACTGTGTAAGAGGAGAATTTGTTTCAAAATGTCTGAGTTACGTCTTGGGTTATGTTTCCTGGTGGAATCTCCCTGTGATGGCACAATCTTCTGGCCAGGGTTAGAGATGTCCCTCGTCTCGGGATATTCCCAGAATCCAGCGGGAGAGGCATCTTTCTCGTGGGAGGCTGCGACTTGCTTCAGTGTTTGCCCTCTCTGCTTGCTCAGCTCCTCTATGCTATGGGACATCCAGTCTTCTCTGAGATCGGAGAGTCGGGAACCGCTGCTCGCCAGATGTGCTCTGTTGACTCCCTGAAATGTCCTTTTAGCAAGGCTGTTCTGCTGAGGGGTCAAGTCTTTGGTTTGATGTCGAGTCACCCAATCTGAAATGAAGCGGTGCAAAAGTCAAGTCTTTGTGGAAAGGAAAGGTGGGCTGGAGAAACCAGGCGAATGCCTATGGATCTCTTTTCAAATGTTTTCCCTCTGTAAGGAAAATGGGAGAAGGGAGAGAGCAAGAGGAGGCAGGCAGAGAGGCAGAGAAAGATATTGGAATTTGGGATGTATGAGGAGTTTGACTATGGTTAAGATCAGAGGTTCAGTACACACAGCAAGATGCTAAGAAACGGTGTGGTCCAGTGGCCAAGACTTGGCGCTCCCAATGCAGGGGGCCAGGGTTCGATCCCTGGTGAGGGAACAAGGTCCCACATGCTGCAACTAAAGATCTTGCCTGCTGCAACTAAGACCTGGTGCAGCCAGATATGTAAATGTGATTCTGTGAGATTGAAGGTACAATCATGAATGCCAAGTGTGAGAAAATTGTGAGGACCTATACCAAGATCACAGGTGTGAGGCTTTGTACCAAGGCCACAGAGGCAGAGCCCAGCCCAAAGGTTACCTCCGGAACTGACTGAGTCCCATAGCAACCGTTGTCATGAGCCCCACTCCCATCCTTCCTGGCCAGCTCCCTGACCCCATATTAAGTAAAAATGCCTACCTGGGTACTTACTCTATAGTACCCTAACCAATCACCTAATGCCACCCTTCCAGCAGGAATTTTCTTTGTCTTGAGGCTATAAAAATTGGCTGCTGCTGCTGCTAAGTCACTTCAATCGTGTCCGACTCTGTGTGACCCCAGAGATGGCAGCCCACCAGGCTCGACCATCCCTGGGATTCTCCAGGCAAGAACACTGGAGTGGGTTGCCATTTCCTTCTCCAATGCACGAAAGTGAAAAGTCGTGTCTGACTCCTAGCGACCCCATGGACTGCAGCCTACCAGGCTCCTCCATCCATGGGATCTACCAGGCAAGAGTACTGAAGTGGGGTGCCATTGCCTTCTCCGATAAAAACTGCCTACTAACTCACAAAAAGCATCAACACTCTCTGGTCTGCCAGGAGGTCACCCACTGTGCTCGCAGCACCCTCACTGTCTCTGTCCTTATAAACTCATTCCTTTTCTGAAATACTCTGCGTCTGGAAATTCTTTTCCAATCCAACCTCTGACTGCCAGGACAAACTGGACAAAGAGTCTGTTATGGGTTGACTCTGTGATGTCCCCCATCACAATGGTGGCACTAGTGGTAAAGAACCCCTTTGCCAATCCAGGAGACTTAAGAGATGAGGGTTCAATCCCTGGGCTGGGGAAGATGCCCCAGAAAAAGAAATGGCAACCCACTCCAGTATTCTTGCCTGGGAAATTCCATGGACAGAGGAGCCTGGCGGGCTACAGTCCACGGGGTTGCAAAAAACTGGACACCACTTAGGGACTAAACAACGACCACCACAGATCCATGTTGAGTCGTGTCTGACTCTTTGTGACCCCGTGGACTGTAGCCCGTTCAGGTTCCTCTGTTCAAGGGATTCTCCAGGCAAGAATACTGGAGTGGGTTGCCATTTCCTTCTCCACCAATCCCACAACAGGGTGCTATTTGCAGGTGGGAACCTCACGAGGTAATTAGATTTAGATAAGTCCATGAGGGTGATGGGACCCAAAGATGGGGTTACTGTTCTCAAAAGAAGAGGAGGAGGCACCAGGGCTCTCTCCCTCTTTGCCATGTAAGAAGGCAGCCGTCTGCAAGCCAGGAAGAGGGCCCTCCCAGGAACTGAATCTGCTGCCATCTTGATCTTGGACTTCTCAGCCTCCAGAATGTGAGAAATAAACAACTGTTGTCTGGGCTACCCGGTGTATGGTATTTTGTTTTTATCAGCCTGGACTAAGGCAGAGGGGGGACAGGTCTTCCTCTAGGCGTGTAGAAAGGAACTTCTGAGAAGATGGATCAAACCCATGACACTCTCTCTATACCCAAAGAAGCTCATACATTCATGAGCCTCAGCTTTCCTCTTAGATGAAATGAATTAAAAAAACAACAACAACAAATGGAGATGAAATTTACACAGGGTAAAATTAGCCAAAGTGTACAGCTCGGCATTTGGCACGATGTTTACAACCATCAGCTCCATCTAGTTTCAAAACTTTCCCCTGCCCACTCCCCGGCCCAAGGAAGCCTCATACTTATTAAGAAATCACTCCTGGGACTTCCCTGGTGGTCCAGTGGTTAACAATCTGCCTTGCAACGCAGGAGACACAGGTTCAATCCCTGGTGTCCCCTTAGATCCCTAGGAACTAAGATCCTACATGCTGGGGAGCAACTAAGCCCGGGCGCCATGACTACCGAAGCCCACACGGCACAGAGTAGGCGCTGTGCAACCAAAGAACGAAAGATCTGGCATGATGCCATGAAGTTTTTTCGTGTCGCAACTAAGACCTCTCGCAGGCAAATAAATACATATTTTTAAAAAAAAGGAAAGCAAAGGATAGACTTCCAGGGTCACGGGGGAAACTATGTCTGCCACCTGGGGGCAGTGGTTGAGTCTCTGGAGCACAGGAGGGGCCCGTCCATCAGCAAGTGCTGGAAGGGGCCTCCTTACCCACATAGGCCAGGTGACCGCAGGTCTCCAGGGTCACATCTCTGTAGAGCTGCCTCTGTGCGGTGTCCAGCAGGGCCCACTCCTCCTGGGTGAAGTTCACAGCCACGTCTTCCAATGTCAGCGAGTCCTGAACAACACACCCATTTTGGCTCAGTGGGGTATGGACTGTCATCTCGGTGAATCCTGTCCCCTCCCCGCTGTTATTCAATCACCCAGTCGTGTCTGACCCTTTGCCACCCCATGGACTGCAGCACGCCAGCCTTCCCTGTCTATCACCATCTCCTGGAGTTTGCCCAGCTTCATGTCCATTGCACTGGTGATGCCATCCAGCCATCTCAACCTTTGATCCCCCCTTCTCCTTCTGCCCTCAATCTTTCCCAGCATCAGGAACTTTTCCAATGAGTTGGCTGTTCATATCAGGACTCCTTAGGGAGTTCAGTTCAGTTCAGTTGCTCAGTAGGGTCTGACTCTTTGTGACCTCATGGACTGCAGCACGCCAGGCCTCCCTGTCCATCACCAACTCCCAGAGTTTAGTCAAACTCATGTCCCTTGAGTCAGTGATGCCATCCAACCATCTCATCCTCTGTCTTCCCCTTCTCCCGCCTTCAATCTTTCCCAGAATCAGGGTCTTTTCAAATGAGTCAGTTCTTCACATCACGTGGCCAAAGTATTGGAGTTTCAGCTTCAGCATCAGTCCCTGCCCTAAGGTATATTAAAACCCAACCCCTCCCCCACCCCACCCCCAGACTTGTGAAACTGACCAGATTTGGAAAGAGGGAAGATGGAAACAAGTTAAGGTGAGGTCACAAAAGAGTAGGGAGCGTGCTAATCCACTGACTGGTTGTGTTCACAAGAAGGAGAAATCTGGACACAGACGCACAAGGGGAAGACACACGTCATCCGGCCGTGGGGGATGTACAGACTGGAGTGATGTGTCTACAGGCCAGGAGAGGCCATCGCAAGCTGTCTGTAGATTTGGGTGGTGGTGGTGGTTTAGTCGCTCAGTTGTGTCTGACTCTTTTGTGACCCCACTGTAGCCCACAAGGCTCCTCTGTCCATGGGATTTCCCAGGCAAGAATACTGGAGTGGGTTGCCATTTCCTCCTTCAGGGGATCTTCTCGACACAGGGATTGAACCACGTCTCCTACATTGGCAGGTGGGTTCTTTGCCACTGAGCCACCTGGGAAGCCCATCCATAAATTTGCCCCCCTCTAATTTGAAGGCAAATTTTATAAGCAGACATCCCTTGATCTGGCATTTGCATTCATGAGATTATACTCCAAAAATACCCTTGCGCTCTAATTTGAAGGCAAATTTTATAAGCAGACATCCCTTGATCTGGCATTTGCATTCATGAGATTATACTCCAAAAATACCCTTGCGAAAACCCCAAATGGTATATGCACATAATTACTTACATGGAAGGTTATATGTAACAGTAAAAGAATAGAATATTACTTAGCCATAAAAAAGAATGAAAAGTTGCCATTTGCAACAACATGGATGGACCTGGAGGGTATTATGCTAAGTGAAATTAGTCAGAGAAAAACATATACCATTTATCACTTATATGTGAAATCTCAAAACAAAAATCAGGGCTTCCCTGGTAGCTGAACGACGGACGGAGGTTTGTAACACTGTATAGGAGGCTGGGATCAAAAGCATCCCCAAGAAAAAGAAAGGCAAAATGGTTGTCCGAGGAGGCCTTAAAAATAGCTGAGCAAAGAAGAGAAGCAAAAGGCAAAGGAGAAAAGGAAAGATATATCAACCTGAATGCAGAGTTCCAGAGAATAGCAAGGAGAGATAAGAAAGCCTCCCTCAGCGATCAATGCAAAGAAATAGAGGAAAACAATAGAATGGGAAAGATTAGAGGTCTCTTCAAGAAAATTAGAGATACCAAGGGAACATTTCATGCAAAGATGGGCACAACAAAGGACAGAAATGGTATGGACCTAACAGAGATATTAAGAAGAGGTGGCAAGAATACACAGAAGAACTATACAAAAAATATCTTAATGACCCAGATAATCATGATGGTGTGATCACTCACCTAGAGCCAGACATCCTGGAATGTGAAGTCTAGTGGGCCTGAGGAAGCATCACTCTAAACAAAGCTAGTTGGAGGTGATGGAATTCCAGTTGAGCTATTTCAAATCCTGAAAGACGATGCTGTGAAAGTGCTGCACACAATATGTCAGCAAATTTGGATAACTCAGCAGTGGTCACAGGACTGGAAAAGGTCAGTTTTCGTTCCAATCCCAAAGAAAGGCAATGCCAAAGAATGCTCAAACTACCACACCATTGTTCTCATCTCACATGCTAGCAAAGTTATGCTGAAAATTCTCCAAGCAAGGCTTCAACAGTACAGTGAACTGAGAACTTCCAGATGTTCAAGCTGGATTTAGAAAAGGCAGAGAAACCAGAGATCAAATTTCCAACACCCACTGGATCATCAAAAAAGCAAGAGAATTCGAAAAAAACATCTAATTCTGAATCACTGACTATGTCAAAGCCTCTGGCTGTGTGGATCACAACAAACTGGAAAATTCTTCAAGCGATGGGACTACCAGACCACCTAACCTGCCTCCTGAGAAATCTGTATACAGATCAAGAAGCAACAGTTAGAACCAGACATGGAACAAGAACAATGGATTGGTTCCAAATTAGTAAAGGAGTACGTCAAAACTGTATGTTTTCACCCTGGTTATTTAACTTATATGCAGAGTACATCATAAGAAATGCTGGACTGGATGAAGCACAAGCTGGAATCAAGATTGCTGGGAGAAATATCAATAATCTTAGATATGCAAATGACACCACACTTATGGCAGAAAGCAAAGAACTAAACAGCCTCTTGATGAAAGTGAAAGAGCAGAGTGAAAAAGTTGGCTTAAAGCTCAACATTCAGAAAACGAAGATCATGCCATCTGGTCCCATCACTTCATGGCAAATAGATGGAGAAGCAGTGGAAACAGTGACAGACTTATTTTTTGGGCTCCCAAATCACTGCAGATGGTGATTGCAGCCATGAAATTAAAAGACACTTGCTCCATGGAAGAAAAGTTATGACCAACCTAGACAGCATATTCAAAAGCAGAGACATTACTTTGCCAACAAAGTTCCGTCTAGTGAAGGCTATGGTTTTTTCCAGTAGTCATGTATGGATGTGAGAGTTGGACTATAAAGAAAGCTGAGTCCCGAAGAATTGATGCTTTTGAACTGTGGTGTTGGAGAAGACTCGAGAATCCCTTGGACAGCAAGGAGATCCAACCAGTCCATCCTAAAGGAAATCAGTCCTGAATATTCAGTGGAAGGACTGATGCTGAGGATGAAACTCCAATACTTTGGCTACTTGATGGGAAGAACTGAGTCGTTTGAAAAGACCCTGATGCAGGGAAAGATTGAAAGAGGGAGAAGGGGAAGACAGAGGATGAGATGGTTGGATGGCATCACCAGCTCAATGGACATGAGTCTGAGTAAACTCCAGGAATTGGTGATGGACACGGAGGCCTTGTGTGC
>SJYQ01078212.1:0-23272 GCA_006410935.1 Redunca redunca
ACCCGTCCGCGCCCGGCGCCCCCACCCCCAGCGGTCACTCCTTCCTCCGGGCCTCGCGCTCCCCTGGGCCCCCGCCCGCCGCAGTCACCCGACCTCTCCGAACCTCGCCTTCTCCGCTGCAAGGAGGAAATTACGGGAGGCTATATGGGAGCCGACTGTAAAGGGTCGGCCAAGTGTGCGCAGCCGTTATTCTCCATCTCCGCCTTCGCGACCCGAGCAGCTCACCCAGCGCCCCACCTCTGCTCTCCCCAGTCCGCCGCCCATTACGCCTCTCGGATAAATCTCGCGCACGCTCAGGGCACACTTGACGCTCCCGGCCCACCTCCTGTCACCAGCCCACGCCTCTTCCATTTGTAAATCCTACATCACCTGCTTAATCTGTCTGCTACTCTCGTCCTCCCCGCCGTCCGCTTCTTTCTCCCCTCGTGGCCGTCAACAGCCTTCCAGGGTCGATCTCTGCCTAGGTATTAGCGTGGCCCACTCACCCACCCCTCCATCCCTCCTCCCGCCGGGTCTGTCTTTCCTATCTCTGCGTTCCGCTACCACTACTGGGAAGGTTCCGTGCACTGGGAACGCCCCCGGCTCTGTAAATGTGCACCCCAAGTTCCCTCCTCTGTACCCCGGATCACCTCCATTCTTGATCTCAGGCTGATCGTCTACTGTCCAAACCCAGAGCTAGACTGAGTGTTCTGTAGAGGGAGTGAGGAAGCTCTGTGCCTCCAGGCTAATGGCTCAGAGACCTCTGTCCCAGGAAAGGACAGGAAACCGTTTCTTGTTTGCCCAAGGCAAGAGAGCAGAAATCAGGACCACCTGTCCCCATCTCTAGTCCTACAGATCAAGATTTGATTTCACCATCCATTAAATTAGTGGTAAGAAGTAGTCCCTAGCCTGTGCAGAGCAGCTTTCTACAGACAACCCCCACAGGTCGGAGCCCCTGAACTAGTTTTTCTTGCATTCTTCATTAAACGTAGCCACACCCACCCCATCTGCCTGGCCATCTTCCCCGAAACATTGATCACCTCTTTCCTCCAGAGCTTTCTAAATTTGAGTTGAACAATGTCATAGCTCTGACCATATGTTTTACTTTTTTTTTTTACTGAAAAATTGCAAACAACCTATACTGTCCAAAATGAGTGTAAACAAATTATGGTATACCAACAACACTATGTGACTACTGAAAGTCACCTTTGGGAAGTCTAAAGATTTTTTTTAAAGCTAAGAATATATTATAGGTGGAGGGAAAAAAACCAAGAGACAGAATGTGTCTCAATGTTGGCAGTGATTTTTTTCCCCCAGATGATGGAATTACAGGTAATTTTTTCTTACTGATGCTTTTCAACATTTCTCTTTTTCCCAGAATGAGCATGTTTAACTTTTTCTTATTGTAAAAGAAATTCAATGACATTAAAGAACTTTTAGAATAAAGTAAAAATTTGGGGAATTCCCTGGTGGTCCAGTGGTTAGGACTAGGCACTTTGACTGTCCTGTCCCCAGTTCAATCCCTGGTTGAGGAACTAAGATCCCACAAGCTTCTCTGTGCAGCCAAGAAATAAATGAATAAAATAAAAATTTAAAAATCACCCATGATCCTATTTGCTTGATAAAATCACTGTTGTTGTTTGACTCCTTTTCCTATCCAGCTGTTTTTATCCAAAACCTGTAATGTTATATCCTGTTTTTTTTTTTTTTTCAGGTACCATATATCAATAGTTTTCAAAAGCTACACTATGGATACAATGTATAAAAGTACAACTAATGAGAACCTACTTTACAGCACAGGGAACTCTACTCAGTGCTCTCTGGTGACTAAATGGAAAGGAAATCCAAAAAAGAGGGAATATATGTGTAGCTGATTCACTCTGATGTACAGTAGAAACAAACGCAACATTTTAAGGCAACTATATGCCAATGAAAATTTTTAAAATAAATTAGTTAAAAGCATAATTTTTATGGCTGCAGGATAGCCTGTTAAATAGATACACCCTAATTTATTTAACCTGGGATTCCCAGGTGGTGCAGTGGTAACAAATCTGCCTGCCAATGCAAGAGACACAAGAGACACAGGTTCAATCCCTGGGTCAGGAAGATCCCCTGGAGTAGGAAATGGCAACCTGCTCCAGTATTCTTGGCTGGAAAATTCCATGGACAGAGGAGCTTGACGGGCTACAGTCCATGAGTCGCAAAAGAGTCAGACTCAGCTGAGTGACTGAGCACACACAATTTCTTTAACCTAGCCTTCATTACTAGATACTTAGGTTGTATTTGCTTTTCATCATTATAAATTCATTCAACAAATATTTGCTGAGCACCTATCTGCTACTAGAGAATCTCATGGACAGAGGAGCCTGGTGGGCTACAGTCCATAAGGTGGCAAAGAGTCAGACACAACTGAAGAGACTTAGCACACAGCACTCAGGCAGCACATATGTGCTACTACTCCATGCCAGACATCATCCTAGACACTGAGCTACAGCTCCAGGATAAATAGTAGTGCTACAAATTTTCATATAGTTTTTTTTCATCTTTTAGATTCCTTCCTTAAGATGGAGTCTGAATTGATGAGTGACTGCGTCAAAGAATTTGTGAAAAATAGTTGCTTTCCATGAATGAAATTCACTGGCAATCACTGATGAAACAATAAAGATACTTGAAGCTTTGGAAGTTGATGGCATCAGATTGTATCACTTACTACATGTTTTGAAGATTTTAGCACCTGGCATGTCACTCTCTCCACCCTTCCTTCTGCCAAATTCTTGGTGATTTTTTTAAAAGACTTTTTAAAATGTGGATCATATTTAAAGTCTTTATTGAATTTGTTACAATACTGCTTCTGTTTTATGTTTTGGTTTTTTTGGCCTTGAGGCATGTGGGATCTTAGCTTCCCAACCAGGGATCAAGCCTGTACCCCCTGCACTGGAAGACGAAGTCTTAACCACTGGACCACTAGGGCAGTCCCTCTTGGTGATTCTTGATTCAGTACCACATAGGCAAATTTTCCAATAAGCGTGATAGTCTGTTTGCAAAGATGGCCACTACACTTCCTCCTGTCCCACATGACCTTTAGCAATGATTTTGCTGCTTCTCCCAGCGAAAGATGGAAACCTATTTCTCAGGCTCTTGAATCTGGACTGGTCTTAGGACTTGTTTTGACTAATAGTATATGGTGGAAGTGACATTATGTGAGTCCCCAGAGTCTGGGTCCCAAAAATCATTGCAGCTTCTGTTTGCTCCCCCAGAAAACTTCCAATATCATGTAAAGAAGTTTGGTCTGGCACACTGGAAGACAAGAAGCCCCATGAAGGAGACCTGAGATGCCCTGGTCAATATCCACAATATAGGAGTCCTGTTAACTGCCTCAGTCAAGCTTCCAGATGACTCTAGCTCATGAATGAGCCCTGGCAAGACTAACAAGAACTGCTCAGCAGAGTCCAGCCATATTACCGGATAAACAGTGGATGAGCAGTTAAATGGTGGGTGTTTTAAGCCACTCTGTTTTGGGATGTTGTTACTATAGCAACGCTGCTGTTCAGTCGCTCAGTCCTGTCCAACTTTTTGTGACCCCATAGACTGCAGCACACCAGGCTTCCCTGTCCTTCACCATCTCCCAGAGCTTGCTCAAACTCATGTCCACAGAGTCTGTGATACCATCCAACCACCTTGTCTTCTGTCGTCCCCTTCTCCTCCTGCCCTCAATCTTTCCCAGCATCAGGGTCTTTTCTAATGAGTCGACTCTTCACAACAGGTGGCCAAACTAATAAAACCAGCTTCCCATTCCCTTGATTTCTTCCTCTCCACCAATAAGAAGGATGTTCCCACCCAAATCTTGTTACTACCAGTTGTTTCACACAGTCCATAATTTTAAGTATTACACTTTCCTATAACCAGATCCTCTCTTTTCAGCCCACAGTACCTGGACTCAAACAGGTACTTTTGATACTTAGGTTGTGTTTACTTTTTTTGCCGTTATAAATGCATTCAACAGGGACTTCCCTGGTGGTCCAATAGCTAAGAATCCGCCTGCCAGTGCAGGGAACATGGGTTCAGTCCCTGGTCTAGGAAGATTCCGCAACTAAGCCCATGTGCCACAACCACTGAAGCCTTTGTGCTCTAGAGAAGCTCAAGCACTGAAATGAAGAGTAGCCACTGCTCGCTGCAACTAGAGAAAGTCCACTCACAGCAACAAAGACCCAGTGCAGCCCCAAATACATAAACTAATATTTTAAAAATACATGCATTCAACAAATATTGAATTTGGATCTACAGGGATCACTCATAAGGGCTACATTACAACCTTAGTGGGCCCTAGACACTTCGCCTGCATGGGCCTCTTCC
This sequence comes from Redunca redunca, assembly GCA_006410935.1. NCBI lineage: Eukaryota > Metazoa > Chordata > Mammalia > Artiodactyla > Bovidae > Redunca > Redunca redunca. The sequence continues at coordinate 4,333 of SJYQ01078212.1, forward strand.
TCCATGAAAGAATATTAAATGTTATATTTTTTGATTGCCTTGGTATCAAGATAAATAAAATTAATCCAGGCTGGATTCATTATTATATTTTCATTTTTATTATATTCACTTTTTTCTTCTGATTGTACAGAAGAAAAATTAAAATATTTTGTGGGCCCCTAAAAGTATTACAGGCCTTTGCCACTGTGCCTCCTGTGGATAAGCTGGCCCTGTCTCTCATCCATTGATCTCACCTTCTTATCAGCAGCCCCTACCCCCATCACATCCACCCTTCCCTCCTTACCCAGCTTTGATTCCACTATCTATCATGATAATCAGCGCCTTGTCTATACCAACTCCCTGGCCCCTCTCTCCCATCATATTCATCTGGCAAAACCCCACCATGGTACATTCTACAGCCAACACCCAAGCAGCTGAATGTGGCTAAAAATAACACATATCTAGGTTGTCTAGTGTCACTTAATTTCATATCTTCAAGCACTCTTTGTGTTGAACACTCGTGCTTCTGCTTTTCCCCAGTGCTGTGCACTCTCAGCCTCCTCGACGGTTATTTTTACTTTTTCCTTTCTCCTCCAACTGCCAACCCCTTGGTTCCTCCTCCCCCTGCTGGCGGTCTCGCTTCCAACTTCACGAAGAAAATAGAAGCAGCCTGAAGAGAATTTCCACATGCTTCCTCCGCCTACCTGCATTTGTCTCCATATACTCGCATCTGTTACCATTGATGCGATGCCAGTTCTCTTACACAGGTGAACCCCTCCCCCTACCTGGGCACTAGTTCCCCATCCCTTCTTACCTGTATCCCTCAGGGGCCACAGCAGTTCTCCTCATCCCCTCTGCATCATCAGTCTGCTCTCTGTGAGCTCATTTTCACCATCCTGTCTCCCATCTTAAAATAAATGTTGTTGTTCAGTGACCAAGTCAAGTCCTACTCTTTTCGACCCCATGGACTGCAGCACTCCGGGTTTCCCTGTCCCTCACCATCTCCCAAAGTTTGGCCAAGTTCACGTCCATTGAATCAGTGATGCCATCCAGCCATCTCATCCTCTGTTGCCCTCTTCTCCTCCTGTTTTCTATCTCTCCCAGCATCAGGGTCTTTTTCAAAGAGTGAGCAACCTCCCTCCAATTCCATATTCTCTTCCAGCTATGTTTTTTGGCTCCTCTACTGAAAATTCTTCAAAAACATTTGTCAACACCTGTCTTCACCTCATTTCCCCCCATTATCTCTTGGACCCACGCTTGCCCCACCACTCCACCAGAATTCCCCTTGTCAAGGTCACTGATTCTATCGCCATTGCCAAACCCAATGGTTGCTTCTCAATCCTCATCTTGGTGGCTCTGTGAGCTGCATTGCACATGGTGGCTCCCCAGGTCTCTAGGGTCGATCTCACAAGCTTTCCCACCTACCTGTCCCTCCTCAGTCCCCTTTGCTTCATCTTTCTAATATCTTCCATAGCCCCAGGGCTCCATCCTCAGACCTCTTATCTTTTCCAGCTGTACCCACTCCTTTCATGATATCATCCAGCCTAATGACTTTAAATACTAGCTGTAAGCTAATCATTCCGAAGTTTATATTTCCAACTTAAGATGTATGCTTAAAATCCAGACTCATGTATCCAACTGCCTACTCGACTGACATCTCCAGCTGGGATTCTCCAATAGGCAACTCACAGTTAGCATGTCCAAAGATGGAGTCCTAATTTCAGTCCCAGATGGCTTCCTATGTCAGTCTCACCTGTATCAGTGAATGGCCAAATGTTTTAGGCTAAAATCCTTGGCATCATACTTAACTCTCCTCTTTCTCTCACATCCCATGTCCTGCAAATCCTGTTGACTCTGCCTTCAACTGAGAATTTGTTCGCTTTCCACAATCTGACCTCTAACACTTGGGTCAAGCACCACTATTTACTGCCTGGATGACCGCAACAGCTTCCTAATGGGTCTTCTATTATCGTGTAGCAGCCATGGTGATCCTGATAAAGTGAAGGCCGGCTAAATGCCATGTGGTTTCTAAATTGAATCTTGAAATAGAAAAACAAATCATTAGTGGAAAAACTGGTGAAGTCTGGAGTTTAGTTTGCACAAAGTACCAGTGCTGGCTTCATGATTTTTAAACAATTTTATTTATTTATTTTGGGCTGTCCTGGGTCTTCATCGCTGCACAGGCTTTTCTCTCGTTGCAGCCAGTGGGGGCTATTCTCTAGCTGTGGTGAGCAGGCTTCTCATTGTTGTGGCCTCTTTTGTTTCAGAGCACAAGCTGCAGAGGTTGCAGGCTTCAGCAGCTGGGGCATGTGGGCTCAGTAGTTGTGGCTCCTGGGCTCTAGAGCACTGGCTCAATAGCTGTGGTGCACAGGCTTAGTTGCCCTGCAGCTTGTGGGATCTTCCTGGACCAGGGATCAAACCCATGTCTCCTGCACTGGCAGGGGGATTCTTTACCACTGAGCCCCTGGGGAAGCCCTGACTTCATAGTTTTGACAAATGTACCACAGTAATGTATAATGAAATTCCAGTACTTTGGCCACCTCATGCGGAGAGTTGACTCATTGGAAAAGACTCTGATGCTGGGAAGGATTGGGGGCAGGAGGAGAAGGGGACGACAGAGGATGAGATGGCTGGATGGCATCACTGACTCGATGGACGTGAATTTGAGTGAACTCTGGGAGTTGGTGATGGACAGGGAGGCCTGGCGTGCTGTGATTCATGGGGTCGCAAAGAGTTGGACATGACTGAGCGACTGAACTGAACTGAACTGAAACTGGGTGAATGCTATATGGGAACTCACTTTACAATTGTCCTGTAAACTGCAAATTACTCAAAATAAAAAGTTTGGGTTTTTTCAGTCATGTCCTGAAGCATGTGGGATCTTAGTTCCCCAACCAGATAGTGAACCCACATCCCCTGCATTGGAAGTGTGGAGTCTTAACCACTGGACTGCCAGGGAAGTCCTTAAAAAGTTTATTTAAAAGGTAGAGGTCAGATTGTCACATCTCTACTCAAACCCTTCCAGTGGATCTTGTCTGACCTTGTCCCCTACATTCCCCATCCTTGCTCTGCTCCAGCTAAATTGGCCTCTGTGTTGATCTTTGAACACATCAAGCATGTTCTCTGTTCAAATTTCATTTTAGTAAAGAGGCCCTCCCCAGTTACACTATAGAATAACCCCATTTCTACCCCAGGCATATTTCCATTCCCCTACTTAATTTTTCTCCATAATTCTTATCCCCACCTGGCCTATATATCTATTAGCATATTTATATATTGGCTGGCTCCTTCCATTAGATTATAAACTCTGTGAGGGCAAGGACTTTGATTTTCTCTTTTCTTTTTTGGCTGCACCTTGTGACATGCGGAATCTTAGTTCCCCAACCAGGGATTGAACCTGTGCTCCCATTGGACCACCAGGGAAGTCCATCACAGCCATGCTCTTATCCTTGTGAAAACTGATTGGTATGGGCTATCTGGTGCTAATCAACTCTTGGCTTTGATTTCTGCTTCACAGTACAACTTAGTGGCTACTCTTTGGAAGACTTTGGGAACAGTTAGGCTAAAAACATGATGACTTTGGGGTCTCCTAAGTCTGCCTGATTAGTGAGTGGCCTGTTTTAGAAGAGTACCAGTAGACATCTGAGGTTCATTTCTGGCTTTGATCCCAGACCCTACCAGTAACTACTGCTTTAGAACACCCCAGTCTTCCAACCTTCTGGATTCCCCACTTTCCTGAGCATTTCCTTTCTGAGTACCAGCCAGTCAACCTCTCCTCCAGGGCCCCCAACCATGTGGATTCATCTTTCTTGGCCTTCCCACCTATTACCTTGGGGGCAGGTCCCCAAGTCCCCTTCCTCTCTCCCTAACCTCCTTTCAAACAAAAAGTTTTGTATATTACCAACACCAAATGAGGATGCAGAGACAAGAGAATGGGGAACAAGAGGAGAGCCTCATTTATCTGCACATTCATGGACCCACCCACAGATATTTCTCTTTCTCCCTGTCAGAGCCTAGCATGTGGTCAGGAGCTGTGAAAGGACCCCACATACTCAGTAAGCATCAGTCAAATGTGTGCATGAATTAATATGAATGAAAACAGATACTGGGCCTTGACCTCAAGTAGCTGACAGTCTAGTAGGGCAGGCACACCCACTCACCACCCACACGCTCCATGTAAACAGGGGTCCAGGTGTACCTGTTGAGTTAAGACCTCATGGAGACCCAGGGGCATGCAGGCCTGACCCTTGTCCTCACCAGGTAAGGGAAAATCATCTGCCTGCTTGTTCCGTCCTGCTACAGCTTCCCCAAGCCAGTTCTGGCCAGTCCACCGAGTGGGGGCTGTAGGTGGAAGCTGAATTATGTAGGCAGGGAGTCAGGCGTGTTTGTGTAGTCCCACCCTTCGCTGGGGCTTTCTGCCAGCCCAGGGCCCTGCACAAATGCCCTCCCCCTCTGGTTGCTTCCTGTCCTCCACCCCTACCTCTCCCTCAGAGCAGGAGTGGAGGCAGCTGCTCAAGGCCTGAAAACTAAACCAGCTATTGTGCCTGCCCCTCCTTTTGGCTTTGTTTGACTGTGGGGGAGGGGGAGGGGAGGGCTTATTATGTGCCTCAGGGGATGGAGTGCCAAGACTCAGGCCCCAGATGCCATGCTTAGGGTACCTGGGATACCTGCTCAGGGAGAGGGAGGAAGCTGGACTAGGGCTGATGCTGACTGTGGGCCTCGGGGTTGGTTGAGAAGTGGCGGAGGGGGATGCTTTGCCTCCTGAAGAGCTAAGTGCAGTCACACGGCTCATGTCCATATGTCAAGAGAGGGGATGCCTCTATTTGGAGCTATGAGAGTGTGCAGTTCCTGTGCACAAGTCCGAAAGGACAAGAGGCTCACCCACATCCAGAACTCTGAGTGCAAAGCTAATGGTACCAAGTGTTCACACAGCACCCAGTGCCCATGAAGGGGTGGAGGAGGCGATAGCCCAGGCAGGTCCTGCTCTAGCCCCTCCAGCAGCTGCTAAAGGAGCCATCCCCAGAGTTTGCCTTGAAGCCTCTGGAAGCTGGGCCCCTCTTTTCACATTTCATGTACAAGCCCCAATCACCTGATCTGTAGGACAGCATACATGTTCGAGGCCGAGTGTCAGTGCACACCTGGGATGGATGGAAGCCCTTGTGATTTGGCAAAGAGACAGGGGGTGGCAGAACTACCCAGCTGATAATGGGTCAGAGTGAAGTAGGGCCTAATGAATGGGCCCCAGTGTGGTCCAGAAAGGGAGATAAGCTGTTGCTTCTGCACCTTTTTGAGCTTCCCCAGGACTCAAAACCAAAGTCTGAGAAGGGAAGCATTTGCCAGAAGTCTAAAGGTGGGAGATAAGCCCTGCCCTTAAGGAGTCCCAGCCTTAGAGCTGACTGTGGAGGGACTCCACCAGAAGTCAGAACACAAAACTCAGTGTCATATAAAAATGTATGGGTTGTATATTTAAAAATAACTTTTAACTGGAAATGTTTTTATTGTGGTAAAATATATATGACATTTTCCATTTTAGCCAACTTTTTTTTTAAAGATTAGTGATTGGTTGTTGGTAGAAGTGGGAGTGGGGAGATGAATAAACAGAGCACAGAAATTAATTTAAAAATATATATATATTTATTTGGCTGTGCCAGATCTTAGTTGCAACACACAGGACCTTTAGTTGTGCATATGAGCTCTTAGTTATGGCATGTGGGATCTAGTTCCCTGACCAGGCATTGAACCCGGGCCCCTTATATTGGGAGCTCAGAGTCTTAGCCACTGGACCACCAGGGAGGTCCCTTTAGCTAATTTTAAGCGTACAGTTCAGTGGCATTAACATTGATTGCCAACATTCACCTTGTACAATCACCACTACCCAGCTCCAGAGTTTTTCATCTTCCCAAACTGAAACTCTATACCCATTAAACACCCCGCTTCCCCAGCACCTGGCAACTACTGTTCTATTTTCTGTCTCTAAGAACCTGAATACTCTAGGCCTCTCATAAGAGTGGAATCATGGAGTATTCGTCCTTTTGTGACTGGTTCATTGTACCTATTGCAGTGTCTTCAAGGTGCATCCACGTTGTAGCATGTGTCAGAACTTCCTTTTAATGGCTAAAAAGTATTCCATTGTATGTATATGCCACATTTTGTTAATCCATTTGTCCTTTACATTTGGGTTGCTTCCACCTTTTGGCTGTTGTCATAATCCTGCCAAGCATAGCATTATTCTATATATCAGTATACAAATATTTGTTTGACTTCTTGCCTTCATTATCTTTAACAGTTAAGAGGTTTTAAGAATATTAAAGAATGCAAGATCCTATCCAGTTTCAAGGTCTTTAAAATTACATTTCTTAGCCTTACACCAAATTCAACATCCAGAGATAGGAAAAAAGACATTTAAATGTAATAAAAGCTTATCCACCAGGGTGGCAGCTGTGGTATTCTATTAATAGATAGAAGAATTATGAAATGTGTATAACTTAAATCTAGGGAAGCAGACTAAGTTATCACCTCTTGAGGTTTTGAAAGCATTGTCAGAAAAAACATGTAAATGGAGTTCAGCATGTCTAATCAGGTCACAAACAAGAAGACAGCCTCCTAAACTATTAGTAGATAAAGTCAGTTGCAACTCAAATGACTGAATATGGTTTAAGGTCCTGCAAACTAACATAATAGGGACTTCCCATGATGGTGGCCCCGTGGCTAAGACCCCATGCTCCCAATGTAGGGGGTCTGGGTTTGAACCTTGGTCAGGGGACCAAATCCCACATACCCCAACTAAGAGTTTGCATGCCACAGCGAAGATGAAAGATCTTGCATGCCGCCAACTAAGACTCGGTGCAGCCAAATAAATAAACATTTTTAAAAAGCCACACACACTTGTACATTTGCACATCCACAAAGAGAGGAGTGATGATGTCAACCAGCTCCTTCATAGCAAAAATAAGTTTATCTTGCGTATGCTAAAAGTTAAAAACTCTGGAGGACTGTGACTTCCTTTCTTTTCAAAGATATGTTTATGTTTACTGCCATTTTCCCTGCTTACATAATATAAACTTAAATAGTTTTTCAGATTTATTGACACTAAATTTGTTTACCTGACAGTTCATGGACTTTCCTCTCCCTATGGATCCCAAGACAAATTCGGGAAAGGTAGAGAGGCGATCTTTCTTTTCTCTTTCTTCCTTCAGGCAGATTCCTTTCAGAAAATAGTAAAAGTCATTTCAAAATAATCTGTTATGGTCTTATATCACAACAAATGTCACATTTTGAAAGTACTGTATGGGTAATTTAAAAATTATTTTTAAAGAAATATTTATTTATTTGGCTGTGCTGGGTCTCTGTTTCGGCCTGTGGGATCTTCCATCTTTCCTGTGGCGTGCAAACTCTTAGTTGTGGCATGTGGGATTTAGGTCCTTGATCAGGGATCAAACCCAGGCCCCCTGTATTGGGAGGAAGGAGCCTTAGCCACTGAACCACAAGGAAGTCCCTGTATGGGCAATTTAAAGGGAAACATGCAGAAATGTGGCTTCCCAGGTAGCTTAGTGGTAAAGCATCCGCCTGCAATGCAGGAGACGCAGATTCGAACTCTGGGTCGGGAAGATCCCCTGGAGAAGGAAATGGCAACCCACTCCAGTATTCTTGCCTGGAAAATCCCATGGACAGAGGAGCCTGGAGAGCTATGGCCCATAGGGTCTCACAGAGTCAGACACAACTGAGTGACTGAGGACACACACATGCAGGAATGTACAGTGATGTATGGCAAAAACCACAATATTGTAATTAGCCTCCAATTAAAATAAATACTAAAAAAAGAAATGTACAATGATTGGGAACCCTTATTTGAAAAGCTCTGTAAGAACCAATATAATTGATTCATTGAATATAAGTTTATTAAATTAATAACAATACAAAGTTGCATGGGATTGAAAAACATAGACAGAATGAGAAATAAAGATGGCTGACCTCTCCTTCCAGGGGCCTGGGATTCTCTGCTGAAGTTTTATTTGTTGTGTTGTTCGAGGAGTGAGTGCTTGAGGCCAGTTCCACCAAGGGACAAACCCGACTCCCAACCCTCGAGCCCAGGGAAAGAGGACACCTCTCCACTCTGAAATGTTGATGAGCTGTGGACGGGAGAAGGACAGGGGAGCAGATGGAATTCCTGGACAATTGTTCCGGCTGTCACCAGAGAAGACAGGCAGGAGGCAGCACGGATAATTTACAGAGGAACAGATGCCTAGGCTCCTCTAGCACCATCTGGCCAAAAGAGGCCTGGGCTTGGGGTGGATATTATCTTTAGATCTGAGTAAACTCCTCAGCCTCCAGCCCATCCTATTTCCTCGACCTAAACTGGAGCTTTCCCAGGAGAGCTCTACTCCCTGAGGACCTTCCTCCAGAGTTCTAACTGGCTCTCATCCTGCTCCCTCCCTTCCTTCCTGAGTCTGGATTCTGTCTTCACTCCCATACCTGATGTGGCCATGTCTGGCCTTGGGGACCTGTACCTTCCATTTATGCATTTCTCTATTTTACAGTATTTTCAACCTCTTCTCCCCATCACTACATTCCAAAATTCCTCCATCACTTCTTTGCATGCTATTTATGCATTCCATAAACATTTATTGTGAGGAGTTTCCTGGTAGTCCAGTGGTTAGGGCTCCATGGTTCCAATGTAGGGCGCACAGGTTCGATACCTGGTCAGGGAACTAAAATGCTGCATGCCATGCAGTGCAGCCAAATAGACATTTATTGAGCATCTACTATGCCAGGCATTATTTTAGATCCTGGGGATACAGTAATGAATGAGATAAAGTCCTAGAGCTCTGGAGTTTGCAGTATAGTGGGAGATGATCAACAAACAAACAAAAAAAAATATGTCAGATAATAGTAAGCAGGGTAAGGGAGCAGTAGTAGTAGTGGTGTGGTGTAGTGTTCAGTTCAGTCGCTCAGCCATGTCCGACTCTTTGCAACCCCATGAACTGGAGTAGTGTTAGACTCTTTGCAACCCCATGGACTGTAGCCCGCCAGGCTCCTCTGTCCACAGGATTCTCCAGGCAAGAATACTGGAGTGTGTTGCCATGCTCTTCTCCAGGGGATCTTCCCAACCCAAGGATTGAACCCCAGTCTCTTGCATTGCAGGCAGATTCTTTACCATCTGAGCAACAGGGAGGCCCCAAGGGGGGAGTGATTGGGGATGTTGTCTTAGACAGAGTGGCCAGGGAAGGCTTCTCTGAGGTGGTAAATTTGAGCAGAGACATAAATGCGTGGGACTGTCTGGAAGTAGCCCATCACAGGCACAGGGAACAGTAAACCTAGAAGTCCTGAGGCAGATATATGCTTAGCTCATGGGATGTTATGCTATTTATTTGTTACACATTTATTGTGAGCCACACACCTGCTAGGGTATGAAGATATAATCAGATTCAGGCTTTGCCTTGAAGGAGCAGCAAGTTTAGCAAGGGATACAAAGTGCAAATAAATAATTACAGCTGCTGCTACTGCTACTGCTAAGTTGCTTCAGTTGTGTCAGACTCTGTGCGACCCCATAGATGGCAGCCCACCAGGCTCCCCCATCCCTGGGATTTTCTAGGCAAGAACACTGGAGTGGGTTGCCATTTCCTTCTCCAATGCAGGAAAGTGAAACGTGAAAGTGAAGTCGCTCAGTCGTGTCCGACTCTTCGCGACCCCATGGACTGCAGCCTACCAGGCTCCTCGGTCCATGGGATTTTCCAGGCAAGAGTACTGGAGTGGGGTGCAATTGCCTTCTCCAAAATAATTACAGCATAGGGTAGCTACAATGAAGTGTAAGTGGCTAGAGATAACCGGCAAGAGAGCACCAAATCCAATCTAGGAAATTGGGGAAGGCTTCCTGGAGGAGGTGATAATCTGACTTGAGGGCTGAAGGAGGAGCAGGAATTCACAATGCAAGGGGATGAGAGGACTTGCAATGGCGAACAGAAAGTCCCCGGCAGAGGTGGAAGATGAGGCTGGTGAAGGGGCGAAGAAGCTAGGTCTTACCGATTTCCACGTGACAAGCTGAGAGGCTGCCTTTTATCCTTTGAGCGATGGGGAACCATTGCTACAACTATCACTACATTTTTGTGCTGTTTTCCTTCCATTCTTTTTTGTTTTTCTTTTTGTATACCAGACTCTTTCCCCACCCTTCTCGCTATCTCCCTAGTCCTGACAAGACACCACCTTCCTTCTTCTGCAGCCAGCCCACAAAATCCTGCTTTTACAAGATCCGCGGCTTCCCTTCGGGTCCCGCGCCCCAGTGCCCCAGTCGGAGGCCACACCCCATGGCCACGCCCCCTGATGACGCGCGGCGCCTGGTGCGTGGGGATTCCCGTGGCCGTGGCCACTACCCGGCCTGCCCCGCGGCAAGATGGCGGTCTGAAGGCAGTGGGCAGCGGCAGAAAGTTTGTTGTGGGATTGGATTAGTCGGGCTGGGAGTCTATAATTGTAGGGGATCGTGAGGATGCCAACGGGGAGTTGGGGCGGAGGGAATAGCTCTGGGGTTGAGATGAGGAAGTGGAGTGGTGGAAGAGAAAAAAATGAGATAGGGATGGAGGGGAGGGGGCCTAGATTCCAGTGGTAGCCTTGGGGGAGGGGATTCCAGGCTGGGGAGCCAAAAGTGAGTGTGCAGGGAGGGAGAAGCAGAGTCACGAATTGGAGCGGAACTTCTTAGCCAAGAGTAAAAAGCCCGGAGCGTGGAGTGGAGGCCCTAGCGCAGGCTGGTGAGAGAGGAAAAGGGGTCTTTTCCATGGAGGAGAATAGTAGGGAACGGAGGAAGAGAGACCTGAAGGAAAGAGGGAACTAAAGCCAAACAGTGACCCTCTTCTAGACTTAGATCAGCCTTTCCACAGTTCTTATAGCAGCATCTGCCCCAATTTCAGCTGAAGACTCAGGGGCCCCAGGGATTGGAAGAAATCACAGTGCCTGCTTGGAAAGAAGAAGAGGTAGCGACTTGCCCCAGCTCAACCCCAGAGCGGGTAAGGTGGCCTCCGTTGACTGGCTGGCATGCTCCCTGGAAGCAGGATGCATGGGCTCCGAGTGATGCTGAAAATCATTTATTCTGAGAAGGGTGCTCTCTCTAGAGAAGAGCTCTTCTCTAGAGGCTACCTTTTGCCTGTGGTCCCTAAGTTAGTCTTCTGCTTAGGTCTCACGCTGATTTGTTGAGAGTTGGGTGTAGTACTGAGCCTTGTATGCCTTCACCTGTGCAGGCGAACGTGGGCAAGAGCCTAGGGATCAGACTGAAAATGTTTTAACACATCCCTGTCACAAGCAGTTTCCTTCACGGTCACTGTATTTTCTTTGATCTCCCCATCACATCTTCAGTTTGGTCTCCTGCCCAAAGTGGAGATTTGTGGGTGACAGATGGTGGGCAGCCGTAAGAAAACAAACTTCTGGTTGGTGTCCATTAACCATTTAGGCACCTGCTGTCACCGATTCCTGAATTCATTCTTGCCACATGTCTGCCTCTTTTGATCTTTTCTTTTGGTAAGAAGGGCTCATTTATTTGGGCCCGTGTTATTTGGGGATGTGGATTTGGTGCCTAGGTTGGGTCAGAGGAGTGAGGCAGGCAGGTTGGGATTAGGGAGGAGAAACCCAGATCAGTTTATGGTAAGTGGTCAGTCTGACTGGTGCAAAGCTCTGCACATGCTTTTCACATCATTCTGTCCCTGAGACCCCTGATATTTGAGAGTTGCTTTACAACCTGGAGCAGTGTGATGCAAGGAAAGGCTTGTAGAACTTGCCTTTTTCTCTTCTGGTAGTTTTTTCCTCTTCCTTTATATCTTCCTATCAAACCACATTAAAAAAAATTTTTTTTTTTAAGTTTTGGGGACTTCTCTGGTGATGCAGTGGTTAAGACTCTGTGCTTCCAATGCAGGGGTCATGGGTTCAATCCCTGGTCGGGGAACCTTAGGACCCACAGGCTATGTGGTGTGGCCAAAAAAAAAAAAATCAGTTTTATTAGCAAAACTAACCATGACTTTAGAGATAGTGGATTTGGGTTTGGAGGAAAGAGAAGGGGTTTGGAGGCAGAGAGCGCAGTGAGTATGGTTCCCACTTCTTTGATGCCCTTTGGTTATGCCTAAGCCAGAATTAGGAGCATGCTTCTTACTGGAACCTGTTTCAGCATCTGCTGAAACATCTGCTCCATGGTTGGATCAGCAAGTCTGATTTGATCTAGGAGTCCTTACTAACCATCTTCTCCCTACTCTCAACCCATCCGTGCCCCCAAAAGTCTTACTCCAGGCAGACCAGCCTAAGTCACTGTCACTAGACTAGCTTCAGTACCTTCAGGTATCTGAAGAACTGGTGTTGTTATTGAGCTGTGACTTCATTTCTAGAAGGTTGAGAAACTTCTCTTTCTGAGAACAATTTGTGGATGCCTCTAGGAGATTGTAACCAGCAAGGACAGTGTGGTGAGCCAGCATAGAGATTAAGAGCACTGACTCTGGAGCTAGATTGCCTGTCCAAACCTAGACCTTGCCATCTGTGACTCTGTGACCTTTAGATATTGCACAGCTCTCTGCCTCAGCTTTCTCAACAATCAAATGGAGATGGCTGGAGTACCTATCTCATAGAGTTGTGCGAAGGTCAAATAAGTTAGTACATTAGTGCATTTAGAACAGTGCCTGACATTCAGTATATATATTTGTTCTTATTATGCTAGCCAGATCTCAGCCCTAATTTCTGATTCATGATTGAACTTGGTGTCTCTGTGTGGCAGACCTGTACTGGTTTGAGCTGCTCTCCTGGTGTAAGAAGAGGATAGTATGGATTTTACATATAGTGAGAATATCCTCATTAAACTATTTAAAGTGATATTAAAATGCCAGTGATTTCCTGTTTGAAACTGTGAGGCTGTAGAATTATCAATTTACCATCTAGTGATGAAGATAATAATAATAGTGCTTACTGAGCACGTTCTGTATGCTTGACACTTTTGTAAGTGGATTAGTAGTTTAATACTGTTAATATCCCCATTTTACAGAAGAGTAAATAGAGATGCAGCATTGTTAAATAATTTGCTCAGTATCACCCAGATAGTAAGTGGCAGAGCTGGGATTTGAAGCTAGGCAATCAGGCTTAAGCAGTTGAGCTTTTTTTCTTTTTGCATTTGGTATGAAGTTAACTTTTAAATATGCCTACTGGCAATTTGTGTCTCTTGTTTGCTTGTCATGATGGTTAGATGTGAACCCATATTGTAGTAAATGTTTTCTTGATTGTTTAAAAATGTTTTAAGAGTTGAGCTCTTATCTCAGCTCTCCCCTTCCTCTCAGAGTTAATAACCCTTGCAGGCACTGGTGGGACTTCCCTGGTGGCTCAGTGGTAAAGAATCTGCCTGCAACGGAAGAGACCTGGGTTCGATCCCTGGGTTGGGAAGAACCCTGCAGGAGGGCATGGCAACCGACTCCAGTATTCTTGTCTGGAGAATCCCATGGATAGCGGAGCCTGGCAGGCTACAGTCCACAGGGTTGAAAAAAGTCGGACACAACTCAAGTGCCTTAGCACACACACAGGGACTGGTGTGGGAGTGCCCTGTGCCATGTTTGCCAAATCTAAACTCTGTCATCATGATTCAACTTGGTGACTGCTCTTTGGAAAACTATGAGCTGGCTGGGGTGAGCAGACAGGAGGACACAGAGCTCCATTCTTAGCGTGCATTGAATGTGTTGGTGTTTGTGTTAGTTAACGTAGATGTAAATATAGGCTTATTTCTGACTATGGTTACTGACATGAACCGTTGAAGGAACCATAGTGTTAAACTCATAGACAGTCTACATGCATCTTTCTTTAAAAAATAGCAAACTACAAAAGGGGAAAAACTGTGGTAGTAACGTGAGAGGAAGTTGGAAATAAATGTGCTTCTGCTGAAGCTTGTGTTGTAGAGGAAGGCCCTGGTGCCACGCCCAGGTCTCTTTCCTTTAAGCCAGGCAGGAGGCAGAGTGTGTGTAAGGATTGACTGACTTTCCTTTGCCCAGTATTTAAGACTCACCCTTTCCCTCCTTCTGAGTCACGCCCTGGCTATTTAATACATGCCCTCAGGGCCCATCTATTTCTTTAGTAAATGACTCTTCACTCTGCCATCAGGGCAGGCACACGCCTGGGCTCATGGTGTCGGGGGCTAAGGACCTAGGACTTGCCCCGTGATGAAATTTTCTGGCTGTTGTAGCTAGCGCATGTGCTTTTGAGAGCATCTATCAGTCCCTGCTCACCTCCTCCATCAACAGAGGAGCCACAGGCCTCAGGATGGTGTGCTTTATCTTGACTTGTGCTGCAGTCAGCATGCTGAAACGTGTTATCTCCATAGAGTACGTGTTTGTGTTTTGGTAGAAGTTCGCTGACTTCCTAGAATCAGGTCACATTTTAGCAAACGATTGAACTTCAGGGTGAAGGCTGATGGATTTTGAGCCAGTTCTCCCCTGTTACCATTCTCTTTTTGTTGTTCTCTAAAATCAGTTTGTTCTCATAACACCCTGTATTCATTTGTTATCTTTGAATCAAATTCCTTCACCTCCTTTTCACTATCATATTTTGAGTGCCAAGTCCTATGAGTAAACTGGGCCTTCATTTCTCCAGTAGGATTCAGCCTCTTAACAGCTCTTTAAAAAAAAAATTATTTTTAAATTGTACTATTAGTTTTGGTTGCACGGGGTCTTTGTTGCTTTGCAAGGGTTTTCTCCAGTTGCGGGGAGCGGGGGCTACTCTTCGTTTCCGTGCATGGGCTTCTCATTGTGGTGGCTTCTGTTGTTGTGGGACACAGGCTTGGTAGCCCTGTGGCATGTGGAATCTTCTCAGATAAGGGATTGATCCCATGTCCCCTGCATTGGCAGGCAGATTCTTATCCACTGTACCACCAGGGAAATTCCTTAACAGCTCTTTAAACTTACCTTGTTCTCTAGCTTCTGGGTCTTTGTACACGCTGGTTGTGCTGCCTTCCAGACTCCCTTTACCTTCTTTATTGCTCTTGTGGTCTCATCTTAAATGTCACTTCCTTTGGGATCCCACTGCCCTTACTGTCCTGTGCTTGCTTCTGTTTTAACACTTGGGCTATATTGTAATTGCCTGTTTATTTGTCTGACTCTCACGAGACTGTAAGTGCCCTGAGAACAGACACTGTCTTACTGTTGTATTCTAGCGTTTGGGATAGTGCAGGGTGCGTAAGAGGTGCTTTATAATGCTGTGCTGCATATAGAATGAAAGAAATGTGATGGGCAGTCTCTCCCCACTCTATCTTCCATGCTGCTATAAAAATTTACTTTCCTATAAAAAATATATTGTGTCTTCCCTTGAGGCCATGGTTTCTCTCTTGTTTGGGATAGAGTCCACAGTCTGTGCCAGGAGGCCCAGGCTCCACTCTCTAGCCTGAGTTACTGCCACTGTGTTTCATCTGTCCTGTGTTTCCTTGCTCCTGAGTTTCCTACTGCTCCGGAACCTCTTCTGAACATTTGTTTACTTTTTACTTCTTACTTGTGCATTTCACTCTCTGCATCCTGCTCACCTTTGTCTCTGAAACTCTGCTGACCTCCTGAGACCCAGCACCCTGGATGAGAAGACTTCTCTGTTTTCCTTTCTTCCTCTTGGTCCCTACAGCACTTTGAACCTCTTTTCTGACACTTGTCTACCTGTTTACCTGTCTCTTTCACTGAGCAACAAAAAAAGGTAAGACTGGGGAACAGTGTCAGTGTGCAAAGGAAGTTTGTTGATGCTTCTTCCCATCTTTTACTTTGAAATGCTTCCTTTGATGGATTGTGACAAGCATGTGAAATTAGAAATGACTTTGGTGGATACAGGTGGGAGTGAGTAGGTGGCGGATTTGTTACGTAGTTAAGGCCGGAGATGACTAAATGGGGTGGATTTTTGCTCTTGTTGTTCTTTTATTAAACTTCTGTTGGAGTATGGCCAGTTAAAATGTTATGATAGTTTCATGTGGACAGCAAAGGGACTCAGCCATACATGTGCATGTATTGGATGGGGTGTTTGAGGATCCATGTTCCCTGGAATTTTGTGGACTGAAAAAATGTTGGGTGAAGCTGGTGGGCTAGGCTTTGAGAAAGCCAGACTTCTTGTCCCAGTTTTTTTTGGGGGGGGAGGGGGAGGGGGCTTTGATGATCTTGAGTCACAGAACAGGCTGATGAACTCAGGTGCTCCCCAGAAATGGGGTGGGAGGCTGAGGGTTGCTGTCCATTCTTTGACTTTTTGTTTTCAGTATAGCTGATGGGAATAATTCTTCAGCACCAGTTCTGAACAAGCGCCAGAGAAGTTTGTTTCCAGAAGTCTAGACCTCTTAATTGTATAATACCGGGCCACACTCCAATGGGAGTTTGCAATCACAGGAAGATTTGTCTGGTTCTTGGGAGGGCAACCTTTCTGTCTGGTGTTTAACTCCCTGCCCCAGCCAGACGCCTCTCCTGTTTGCTCTCAGAGCACTCACCACACTGTGATGCAGGGGGGCTGTTGACCTGTCTCTCCCCACCGAGGGGTCTTTTCTTTGAAGCTTCTTAGGGGCAAAGTCATTTATTGAAGGCTGAGCGTTTAGCTAGCCGCTACATAGGAGGTGCTGAGCAGTCCTGTTCCCAATCTAGTCCTTTCTTAGACTAAAGCAGATAAAATCTATCTGGTGAAACTCTTTGAACTCTCAGGAAGGAAGGTCCTGCATAAACAAAAGGTGATAGTGTTAACAATCGCATTACTAATTATTTTCCAGGGTTGAGTTAATGCTGTTAAATGATCTAGGTGCTTGGCTTCAGCTGTATCCCTCTTCAGCCTTGTATTCTGACCACACATTCCTAAGCCAGCCGGAAGGAGTTAAAAGAGGCACTGAAGTACACACAGGTGTATTTTCTTGCTTAATTAGCATCTTAAAAAGGCTTTGGCTGCCGGCACCCGCTTTGTTATTCATCGAGCTCCTTTTAGTGCCTGCAGTCACCTGCTGGCTTTTCTGTGGTCCTACCTTGGTGTTCTCCACGCTCACAGCCAAGACATCTTGGTACAGCCTTGTTCACGCCTAGGAGAACCGCAGGGTGAAACCAGTAGTTGGAGGTGGACTGAAGGTGTTTTCCCTGGGCTTTGCCCTCATCCCTTGGTGTGGGGTGCGTACTGCAATGTGGCCTGTCCTCATGATGGCATCTTGGCAGGAGTGATAAGCTGCGCTGGACGTTAAGCAGATTTGAGAGTAGATCGGGTGAGCCAGCTGGACTGGATTGTGTTGTGTGCTTTTAGGCCTCAGAGGGACTGAGTCTGGTGAGGGTCTGTGAGTAGAAGAGTGAGACTTTCTTTATTTGGTATCTCTTGTAAGTGGCAGCTGTCTACTAGGTGACATTTGGGATCTGTCAAGGACACGGCCCCCTATTTGTGAAGCGCTTTTATGTTCTCATAGTAAACTGACAGAGAACTCCCTGATGGGGGGACTGCCTTGCGATGAGTCAGCCTAGACCCGAAAGCCCTGGGCTTCCATTAAGCTCACCAGCGGGACAGAACTCTGCACTTATCACCTTGGGTGCTGAGCAGTGGCCTCTTTGCCCCTTTCCAGGTGAGCCAGATGTGGAATTCGGTCTCAGATGTCTTTGAGGGTCTTTACCTCAGGGCAGAATTGTCATCGTTTTCCTTGGCTCCCGGGAGAAGACAGCTTTCCAGGCTTTGAAGTGGAATTGGAAGTGGAGGGCTCTGTCCCCGTGTGTCTGAGGCCTTGGGCAAGGCTTTTATCCTCTGTGTCACTTCAGAATGGGAGAACTCCACCTGTTCCCTGGGCCTCACTGAGCTACAAGGATCAAAGGAAATACAGTTGAAGAGAAGCACTTCTGGAAGGGCGCAGCACAGTGCAGGTGGAGTGATTTTGTCCATTTGTCAAGAAACAGTGCGTTTTCATCATAAACATGGTGTATCACCTCATTGAAAATACCAACCGTACAGGAAAATATACAAAATTAAAAATAAAGTAAAAAGACTTTCCCTTTCTTCCCCCACTGCTCCTGTCTAAGCCCTTTTCCAAAGACAGGGAATACTGGTAACCATTTATCCTGTATCCTTCTAATCATTCTAATGTATTAATACTTCCAGACATTCCCCATCATGTATTGCCTGTAAAATAAACACAACTCAATAGTAATACATATTGTTCTTCAGCTTGTTCTGCCCTACTAACAATTAACCCTGGGTGGGGCGGGGAGGGGGGAATTAGTCCCTGCTGGAGCCTTTCAGGAGCCCGGCTGCAGCCTCCCGCCCAGTTTGGTGTGTTCCTGGGGGGCTGGCTGGCTCGTTGGGAGGGCTGGAGCAGCTTTCCCAGCGGTTCTTGCCACAGCAGACACCCTGCTTATCTCTGAGGGATTGCCTTTTATGCTGGGATGTTTTCTAGTGGTAGTGCCCTGGAGTGGGAATCAGGGTGGGTGCGGGCGTGATGTGGGCGCCAACACCCCCAGCTCGCGTGTGTCTCTCTCCTTCACTCTTCTTTCATCTCTGGCTGGAAAGGGCGGAGACTTCCCTGATTTCTCAACCCCTGCTGTCTGAAACGTTGGATTAACCAGGTCACTTGCTGCTCCCCGTTTGAAAAACAGACCCAACTGGTGCGTGTTTGTTTATGTATTAGTATGTCTGTGTCGAGGATCAGAAGGCAGTCTGCCCATAGCCACGCTTCCTTGCCAGTCCAGGGAAGAGGTCAGAGCCCACAGGAAGAGTTGGCGTCTTCTCTGCTAGATGGCTAGCTCACCCTTCCTGGTCAGGCCTCGGCCTTTGGACCTCAAGGGCTATCAGAGCAAGGCGGGGAGCCCAGCGAGGGGCCAGTTGGGAAGCCTGTTGAAGCTTCTCTTGCTCGTGTTCAGCGTTGGCCTGGGCTCGGGAGAAGCCAGGCCTATGTGTGTGGCCATGGTGGTCTCTGTATTCCCCTTCCTACCCTGAGTCGTCATATCATCAGACTGAATGGGGGTCGTTCTCCTGCTTTTTCCCTGCCAGC
>SJYQ01078316.1:0-24178 GCA_006410935.1 Redunca redunca
TCCAAGGGACTCTCAAAAGTCTTCTCCAACACCACAGTTGAAAAGCATCAATTCTTTAGTGTTCACCTTTCTTCACAGTCCAACTCTGACATCCATACATGACCACTAGAAAAACCATAGCCTTGACTAGATGGACCTTTGTGGGCAAAGTAATGTCTCTGCTTTTGAATATGCCCTAGATTAGAGACCCAGTTATACCATTATGACCAATCGAGAGCCTGGTGGGCTGCCGTCTGTGGGGTCGCACAGAGTCAGACTGAAATGACTTAGCAGCAGCAGCAGACAGCATATTAAAAAGCAGAGACATTACTTTGCCAACAAAGGTCCATCTAGTCAAAACTATGGTTTTTCCAGTGGTCATGTATGGATGTGAGAGTTGGACTATAAAGAAAGCTGAGTGCTGAAGAATTGATGCTTTTGAACTGTGGTGTTGGAGAAAAGTCTTGAGGGTCCCTTGGACTGCAAGGAGATCCAACCAGTCCATCCTAAAGATCAGTCTGAATGTTCATTGGAAGGACTGATGCTGAAGCTGAAACTCCAATACTTTGGCCACATGATGCGAAGAGCTGACTCATCGGAAAAGACCCTGATGCTGGGAAAGATTGAAGGCGAGAGGAGAAAGGGATGATAGAGGATGAGATGGTTGGATGGCATCACCGACTCGATGGACATGAGTGTGAGTAAGCTCTGGGAGTTGGTGGTGGACAGGGAAGCATGGCATGCTGCAGTCCATGGGACCGCAAAGAGTCGGACACGACTGAGTGATTGAACTGAACTATACCATTCAGCGCCCACTTCCTGAGAGCCTCAGGGTGAACACAGCCTGACCTGCTGAAGAACACAACAGAACACAGTACAAATGGCTAATAAACACATGAGACGAAAAGTTCATTTGTAATCAAAGAAATGCAATGTTAAAAGAACACTGGGTAAGCATGCCATCAATCAGACTGGCAGAGAGGAAAAGCGCTTGGTGACACCAGAAGGTGGCTGTGCACTGTGGGGGTTGGAAGGACACACATCAGCTCAGCCTTTGCAAACGGGGCACATCCATCCAGCACCCCGATCCAAGACCCGCTCCCAGAGCCAGCCAGTCCACTTTTAGGGATTTACTTAAAAAAGAGAACAAGTTCTAGTGGTGGGAGGAAATGCTGACCAAGGTGGCAACAGTTACAAAATAGTAGGTAGAAGCATTATAAACTGTGTTCCATACAAAAGTGTGTGTGTGTGTGAACAAATGACCAAAAAACCCAGAACAAACAAAGACATTAACAGTGTGTAACAGTGTCTTTTAAGTAAGTTCTTTTTCCTTTGCACTAACTTGAGATCTAACCTTTCTAATCAGAAGGAAGCTCTGATAAATATGATTAAAATATTCATGACAGCAGTGGTTCTCAACTCTCACAGCACCACTGGCAGCAATTTGGGGGGCATGGAAAGCAGAACCCAGCTGGATTGCCAAGAAATTTCTGTGTCCTGCACTGGAGGGAAACCGACTAGCTTGCTCCTCTCTCTGGCAACCTTCCCCTGCATGGGCCACTTCCCCACAGGTCTCCCACCACCAGCCAGTGTGAGCAGACATCCTCCCCGCCTCTGGCCTCCCTCAGCCACAGAGCTCCCAGGCTGGGCGGGCAGCTCTGGAGGCTGCCAGAGGCTCTGATGGAGCCGCTAGACTGGGGCTGGGCTGGGAGCGGGATGGGAACTGTGCCCTCTGATGCCTCACCTCACAGTACACCACGCGGCCAAGGCCCAGTGGGGAAGGCCTGAGAGGAAATACTGCCCGGCTGATCCAGCAGCTCTGCAGGAGGGCGGGCAGGCTGCAGTGTCTGTCTGCAGACCCTCAGAGATCCTCCAGGCCCTATTTCTGGTCCAGCCACGCAAGAATACCTCCTTCTGCCCTCCAGTCAGTATCCAGCCAGTCAGTGACCCTTGTTTGATTCGACCTGGAAAGGACACAGCTTCTAGGCCAACTCTGAGTGCCAGAAAGTTCTTCCTATTCTTGAGTTGTCTTACTGAAACTTGTCCCCGACCTGTTCCAGTTCTGCTCCTTAAACAAGAATGGGCCCCTGTCCCCAAGGTCATCCCCCTCTCCCAGCCTTTTTTACCCCCACTCTGAACATCTCAGGGTCTTTTCAGTAAGTGGGAGTTTTGGGCCCATGTCCGTCAGTCAGTTGGTTTTTATCTACCCAGAAACTTTTCTCAAGATTACAAGCCAGATCTTCTTTCTTTGAAATGTACGCAATTGATTTTTTTGGACCTAAATTCAGGTCTTAGCAATTCACTTTACATTTCATTTTCTTGGGTTTGATCCAGTGTTCCAGCATGTTAAGATACCCTAATTTAAATTTTGAACCTGTTGCTATGTGGGTGTTATGGCTCTTATCCACAGATTTGAGGAGCATGCCTTATATTTTCCCTCTCAATTATTTAACATCAATGTCAAGGTCAAAGTCTGAGGGACCGCTAAGCTATATTAGAGTTAATACAAAGTCTTGTCACCAGTCCTCCAGCCCCCTTGCCACTGCTCAGTTCCCAGGGCTCTCATGAGAGATCTTAGCAGGGTCCTGCTGAAATATCGTAATTCATCTTTCTACCTCTTAGAAACCCAGTGTGAAAGAGAAAACGTGGGAGGTTTAGCCTGAGTTGTTTTTAGCACTAATATTGGCCCCTAATGACTACTACATCACTACATTTTTTTCTTTCTTTTTGAAAAAAAATTTTGGTTTTATAAAAAAAGCAATATGTTTACTATAAAGCAGTTCTGAGCACTACAAAAGAAAAGAGTGAAATAAAGATCCCTGAAATTTCACACCAAGAGATGCCCCCGTGGCCATAGCCTTTGTGATGCTCCCAGCCATATCTCAAAGGTTCTGGCCAAGTCGACTGACTCTACCCTGCATTTCCAGCATCTCATCAAGCCGACACCAGGGCTCTCTGTTTTGCTTTCTTTGAAGCCACTTCTAGGATCAACCTAGAAGTGCGGGAGTGGAGCAACCTTCAACCAGTGAAGAGGAACAAACAGCTGTCAGCCACGCATCGCTATGGGGAAAATCTTGGGTGCCTTCTGCAGCTTTCTCAGAAGGCATCCAGAGAGATAGAACCCTAGTGGCCCACCACTAAGCCCAGTTCATCCACTCAGTTCTGTTCTTGCCTTTTCTCCTTTTCCCATCTCAGTCTCCTGACCTCTGCTTTCAGGCATCAGCTCCTTCTCTTAGGGTATACTTTCAGAAGCAGGAGCACCCAAAGATGTTAGTGACCATCTCCTTGCATGTACTTTACATATACATTTAATAATAAGCCTATTTAATTTTGCATAAAGGGGATCATACTACACGTGTGTTCTAAAGCCTGCTTTTTAAAAAGTTACTCGCAGTAGGTAGTAAATATATTTTCATACCAGTAAATAAAATCCTAAACACAGCTCATATAGCATGCTGTTGCAAGTGCTGTCATCATCTAATTTACTTAACTTAGGGACATTAGATGATTTCTAATTTTGCAGTGTGATGAAAATGCTTGCGCACATATCTTTGCAAGTGTACAGGATGCCTCCTTTGAAAAAATTCTGTGATGTCTGATCGGTTTATTGTCTTCTAAGTCCGCAAAAACAAGACCTGGAGCTGACTGTAGCTCAGATCATCAGCTCCTTATTGCAGAATTCAGACTTAAATTGAAGAAGGTAGGGAAAACCACTAGGCCATTCAGGTATGCCCTAAATCAAATCCTTTATGATTATACAGTGGAAGTGACAAACAGATTGAAGGATTAGATCTTGTAGACAGAGTGCCCAAAGAACAATGGATGGAGGTTCATAACATTGTACAGGAGACAGTGACCAAAACCATCCCCAAGAAAAAGAAATGCAACAAGTCAAAATGGTTGTCTGAGAAGGCCTTACAAATAGCCGAGGAAAGAAGAGAAGCAAAAGGCAAAGGAGAAAGGGAAAGATATACCCAACTGAATGCAGAGTGCAAAGAATATCAAGGAGAGATAAGAAAGCCTTCTTAAGTGAACAATGCAAAGAAATAGAGGAAAACAATAGAATGAGAAAGGCTAGCGATCTCAAGAGAATTAGAGATACAAAGGGAATGTCTTATGCAAAGATGGACACAATAAAGGACAGAAACAGTAAGGACCTAACAGAAACAAGAGATTAAGAAGAGGTGGCAAGAATACACAGAAAAACTGTACAAAAAAGATCTTATTGAACCAGATAACCATGATGGTGTGATCACTCACCTAAAGCCAGACATCCTGGAGTGTGAAAGCAAGTGGGCCTTAGGAAGCATTACTACAAACAAAGCTAGTAGAGGTGATGAAATTCCAGCTGAGCTATTTCAAATCCTAAAAGATGATGCTATTAAAATGCTACACTCAATACACCAGCAAATTTGGAAAACTCAGCAATGGCCATAGGACTACAAAAAGTCAGTTTTCATTCCAGTCCCAAAGAAGGGATTGGAATGAAGGCCAATGCCAAAGAATGTTCGAACTACCAGATAATTGTGCTCATTTCACATGCTAGCAAGGTAATCCTTCAAATCCTTCAACAGTACGTGAGCCGAGAACTTCCAGGTTTACAAGCTGAATTATAGAAAAGGCAGAGGACCAGAGATCAAATTGCCAACATCTGTTGGATCATAGAAAAAAGCAAGAGAATTCCAGATAAACATCTACTTCTGCTTCAGTGACTATGCTAAAGCCTTTGACTATGTGGATCACAACAAACTGTGGAGAATTCTGAAAGAGATGGGAATATCAGACCACCTTATCTGCCTCCTGAGAAATCTGTATGCAGATCGAGAAGCAACAGTTAGCATGGAACATGGAACAATAGACTGGTTCCAAATGGGTAAAGGAGTATATCAATGCTGTATATTATCACCCTGCTTATTTAACTTATGCAGAGTACATCAAGCAAAATGCTGGGCTGGATGAATCACAAGCTGAAATCAAGACTGCTGTGAGAAATATCAATAACCTCAGATATACAGATGACCCCACCCTTATGGCAGAAAGCAAAGAGGAACTAAAGAGCCTCTTGATCGAGGTGAAACAGGAGAGTGAAAAATCTGGCTTAAAACTCAACATTCAAAAAACGAAGATCATGGCATCCAGTCCCATCACATCATGGCAAATAGATGGGAAAACAATGGACACAGTTACAGACTTCATTTACTCAGGTTCCCAAATCATTGCAGATGGTGACTGCAGCTACAAAATTAAAAGACACTTGCTCCTTGGAAGAAAAGCTATGACAAAACCAGACAGCATATTAAAAAGCAGAGATATTACTTTGCCAACTTAGGTCTGTATAGTGAAAGCTATGGTTTTTCCAGTAGTCATGTACAGATATGAGAGTTGGAACATAAAGAAGGCTGAGCGCCAAAGAACTGATGCTTTTGAACTGTGGTGCTGGAGAACTCTTGAGAGTCCCTTGGACAGCGAGGAGATCAAACAAGTCAATCCTAAAGGAAATCAACCCTGGATATTCCTTGGAAGGGCTGATGCTGAAGCTGAAGTTCCAATACTTTGGCCAACTGATGCAAAGAACTGACTCATTGGAAAAGACTCTGATGCTGGGAGTGATTGAGGGCAGGAAGAGAAGGAGATGACAGAGGATGAGATGGTTGGATGGCATCATTGACTCAATGGACATGACTTTGAGCAAACTCCGGGAGATAGTGAAGGACAGGGAAGCCTGGCATGCTGCAGTCCATGGGGTCACAGAGAGACGGACATGACTTAGTGACTGAACAACAAGTGTTCACTAAGTGTTTGATAATTTATTCTGAAATTTTAAATACAGGTCAATATTTTTCTTAGCAGTTTAGGGCTTGCTTTGATCTACCTTTTCTTCCTTTCTGAAAATCAGGACACTTGCCCATCTGCAGTCTTCCAGCACTTCATTCTCTATCATTTCCTCTAAGACAAAGATTACATCGGAGAATGCCTCCAGGTCCCTGGGATGTTATTTGTCTGAGCTTAGATCATATGTGGCTTGATGCCTTATCCAATCACTTACCTTGGGCTTCAATCTCCCCCTTATGTCCCTCATTTCACCATTTGAAGTAAAATTGCCTGTGCGGCCTGCTAGGCTGCCCTCCCTTGTGTGTTAAGGTTACACGCACCACAAGCCCAAGCCCAGCGCAGGTTCCTCTGCTATCCTTACGCAAACTTTGAAAGCACTTTGCTCTGTCTTGACCAGTTTTCCTTGGCTTCTGTTCACTGAGGCTTCGGTGCTCTGCTGACACTATCCTTCCAGATCCCACCAATCTTCTAGATGCATCTTGAGTTCTGCATTTCTCACTGCGTCTTGTGTGCATGCACTTTTCAACCCTAGCTCACTGGAAAGCAACAAGTGCAGCTGCACACAATGTTCTGTAAAACTCCCTTTTCTTTCTTGCCAGCCATGTTTGCAATTGTACTGGCTTGGAATTTCCGGGTTTTATTACCTCCTGGAGCAGCCTTCTTTTACGGTATGATTTTATTCAACACATCTTGTCTTATTTTACCGTCACAGCCACACTGTGAATCCAGCTGAATGTAAGTTTCTCCATTCAAGAGATAGGTAACCAGTTGCACAAAGTGCGTATGTGATAAGTCGCTTCAGTCGTGTCTGAGTCTTTGCGACCCCATGGACTGTAGCCCACCAGGCTCCTCTGTCCATGGGATTTTCCAGGCAAGAATACTGGAGTGGGTTGCCATGCCCTCCACCAGGGGCTCATCCCAACCCAGGGACCGAACTCACGTCTCTTACGTCTCCTGCACTGGTAGGCAGGTTCTTTACCACTAGCACCACCTCGCACAGAGAGATTTAGGCAAAACCCCAAAGACACTCAGCAAGCCAGTGGACCAGCCCTGGATTCTCCAGTTTCTTAGCTGAAAGATGGTTTCCTTTGCCCACACCAGCCGAGACAGGGGTCTGGCCCCCCACCTGGTAGGGCTGGAGCAAACAGCTTTACGGAAGACAATTTTTCCACAGACTAGGATGGGGGTGGGGGGGTAAGGGGGTAAGGGGAGGTGGGAGGGCAGGATGGTTTGGGGATGATTCAAACGTGTTACATTTATTGTGCACTTTTATTTCTATTATTATTGCATCAGCTCCACTTCAGGTCACCAGGCATTAGATCCCAGAGTTTGGGACCCCTGCCTTAAAGTTCTGGAGGTCAGGTCCATAGTTCCCTCTCCTTTCTCCCAGGGAGGGAAATTTGGCATGGAGGAGACCTTGTCTAGAATTCCATCTCTCCAACTTTGCTGCCTGGAAGGAATGACAATTCCTTTAACGCCATTAGGCAAGCTGTCCTCACCTGGTTTCAAAGGAGCCCCCTCTCAGGCAGGAGGGAGGGTGCGAGGCACTGGGGGCATAGAGGCTTCTGGGTCTTTCCTCTACCTCTCCCTCAGTCTCACACACACATATTTAGGCACACACTCTACAAAGCACTCTAGGTCTTTCTCCCTCTCTCAGTGTGTGTCTGACTGTCTCACACACGCACACACACACTCAGAGTCACAGTGTTGGGCTCTGGACAGCTCTCTGCAATCAGAACACCCCTCTCGCCTCCCCTCTCTCTTGGCTAACAGGTCCTCAGTACCCATCCAGTCGCCCCTAGCCTCAGCCCTGGGGTCACTCACCATCCATCCTGTCCACTCTGCCCTGCTCCAGGACGGTCCCCGACGGAGGGAGGCAGCGGGCCCCTGCGAACCGGCAAAGGACAGGGGGTCTCCGGTGCTGGGCTGCTAGCGCGCGCCCTTGCCTCACAGGCCGGCGCTCGCAGGCCCTAGCCCAGAGCCGGGTCTTCCTCCCCTCGCCGTGAGGGCAGCGGCCGGGATGGAAGGCTCCCGAGCCGCGCAGCTGCCCGCCCGGCTCTAGGCTCTACCGCCTGCTGCCGGCTGCCAGCGGCTCGCGCTCCCAGGCCAGGGGGAGGGGGCTCGCGCCGCGCCATGCGGTCGTCATGGCACCCGGCACACCTGTGTTGCCGCAGCGCCCCCTTGCCCGCGCGCCCGGCCCCGGGCCTCTTCCCGGATGGGGCTCCCTCGGCAGGGAAGGAGCACCCCTCCAAAGCAGAGGACAACCCACTGACCGCTGCAGCCCCGGCTGCGACGTAACTCTTTGCGCCCCTTTCCCTGTGACTCCCATCCCAGCGCCCGTCCCCGGCTCCTTGTCCGCGCCGTAGAGGAGCCTGACCCCCAGCCAACCACCCTGGCGGACAGGCCCCTGAGGCCCTCCTGAGAAGGGGATGAGAGGACATTGTGAGCACGGGACAGTGTGTCGGTAGACAGTTAATTCCACGACTCGAATTAACTGGCCAGGCGCTCACCGGATGTCTACTCCCGGAAAAGTGTCTTACCTGCAGCTGAGCCTCAGTTTCTGCGTTTGTGGAATTGTTTTGAGGGAAGTAAATGAGATGATGTCAAAGTTTCTGCCCAGCACATAGTAGATGCCCAATAAGCGGTCCCCTGGGCTGGATGGGAGGCCACCTCCCTCCCACCATTCCAGCCCTGGTCAGGCACCACCATAGACTTTTGTCATTTGAATGAAGATCCCAGGTTCCAGGCCGGAGAAGGCGTTGGCACCCCACTCCAGTACTCTTGCCTGGAGAATCCCAGGGACGGGGGAGCCTGGTAGGCTGCAGTCCATGGGGTCGCTGAGTCAGGCACGACTGAGCGACTTCACTTTCACTTTTCACTTTCATGCACTGGAGAAGGAAATGGCAACCCACTCCAGTGTTCTTGCCTGGAGAATCCCAGGGATGGGGGAGCCTGGTGGGCTGCTGCCTACCGGGTCGCACAGAGTTGGACACGTCTGAAGTGACTTAGCAGTAGCAGTAGCAGGTTCCAGGCAGATGGAAGAGTGTGAATGNCAGCTCTTGCGATCCCACCAGACCCCTCTGTCCATGGGATTTCCCAGGCAAGTATACTGGAGTGGGTTGCATTTCCTTCTCCATGGGATCTTCCTGACCCAGGGATGGAACCCACATCTCCTGCGCCTAATATATAGTGAAGCACTTAAAACAGTGCCTGGCATAGTAGGTGCTAAATAAATGTGAGCTATATTTATTACGTGGGCTTTTAATAGTTCAATTTCACCTTTTTTGGTTCCCCCTTTCCCTCCCTCCCTGTCTTCTTTCTTTAGCAGCCACATCATTTTAGTGCATTAACGTAAGCTCCTGATCAGTTCCCCCAACTCACCCTCTTTTTTATTTGAATGCTTCTGAATCAGAGCCACTTTCCCGACCTTCTCTCTCTTCTTTTACAGACTTCTTTCCTTCACCATCAGAATCTTTGCGCCATGCCCAAGGACAAGTGGTACCATTCAAAACAAACTCACAGCAGTTCAGCCTTTGAGGACCAGGCAGGGCAGTGCCATGGACAGGAAGACATGGTGTGAAATCAGTTTCCACCATTTATTACCCGTACAGCCCTGCGTAAATCGTTTAGGCCCTTTAACCTCCTTTTCCACATCTTTAAAAAGGAATTTATCATCTTCTTCTCAAGACTGCTGTGAGGATTAAAAGTCAAGGGCCACAGACCCAGTGTTCTTCCTTCTCCCCAAAGTTATGGGTAGAGGCAGAACAGATAGCTTGAGTAAAAGCCTTTCCATGCAAATTTTAAAAGTGTCGCCTTTCACTCCCCTCCCTACTCCAGAGAACCTCCCGGGAAACCTGCCCACCACTGCTCTGTTTGAGATCATGCCTCCTCCTAGGATCACCTGACCGTCAGTCTGCGGTACTGCCAGCCTTGAACCTTCAGCCAAGCAAAGCATCATTGCTCTTATTTAAGACGTGAAACCACTGAGGTTAACACCTTACCCAATGTGACACAGCTGGGCAGGAGAGGAATGAGCACTCCTGGGGACTTCTAGGGAATTGGCTCTGTTGCCCTTCACCCTAGCCTCCCTTCAACATTCTTGGCCATTTGAGAGCATCTGAGAAATTATGAGTGTGGTCACCCAAGGCTCGGAAGCAACCCTTGCTCATCTGGGGAACCCTTTGTCTTTCAGGGCTTCCCATTCTACCCATTCTGGTCAAGCCCTTCATTTCAGAGGCGCTGCTCCCCACTCCACCCCACCCCCAATAGCTGTAGCTGGAACCCTGTGTTGTGTCCCCAGGAGTGTTCTAACCATCAGTTCCACCTTCCCAGAAACTGATTTTCATCTGAAAAGCTAGATGCAGGGGGTGGCAGGGAGCCATGGCATTAAGAAGGCCCTTGAAGGGAGAAGAGCTTCCTGTGTTGACTGGACCTGTGTGGACACCTACTTGGAAAAGAGTCTGAAGGGAAGGGGGAGGAGATAGAAAGAGATCTGAAATCAAGCTTTCCCTTTGACTTCTGAGGGAAGTCAAAGAGGCAAAAGCCTGAGCAAAGCAGTAACCATCAGCCACGGGAGGGAGGGTTTAATGGGCTGTGGTGAATGTGGGGGAGCTGAGGCTCAGCCAGCAAGCTGGCTGAGGTTCAGGCTGACAGTGTGCCACGTGTTAGCTTGTGTGATGCTGTGTCTGGGCATCAGGAGCCTCCGGTTCTAGAGCAAGTTCTACTTGCTGTGTAACCTCGAGCAAGTGGTTCAACCTCTCTGGGCCTCAGTGTGAAGAGAGAGATGGATTGGAAGCAAATCAATTGGTGATTACTAATCTGGTCTCCCAGTCCTCGCATTCCTAGCTCCCACTGAACACAAGACGGGAAAGTTCTGCCTCTTTCCAAACCGGCTCATCATCCCTCCCGTCCCCTGCTGGCTGTTCCTCCTGCTCTGCTGTCCTCCCAGGGAAAGACCCCCCCCTGCTGCACAGCCTGCACACTCACCAGGCGACAGACTCAGGGCCCTCGGGGGCTGGACAGGGGAGGCCAGTGCATAAATGAAGGCGGCCGGGCACGGCCACAAGGGCACTCCTGCCTGGCTTCTGCCACCCAGCTCCTGGAGATCGCTGCCATCAGAATGTAGGCTCAGGGTTGCCAGCTTTTCTGATTTTTTCAGAAGCTAGAAGCCCAGATATTTTTCATGAATTTCAGCTCTCAATTTTAAATGGTTGGGAAACTAACTCAAAATTACTTTTAAACATTGTGCAGGCCAAACAAAATACATCTGTGTACTGAATTCAGCTCAAGGCCCTTTTGCAAGTTCTTGAATCTCTATAGGCCAGTGGTTCTCAACCTTGACTGCACATTAGAATCCTATACAGGAACTTAAAAAAAAAAAGTCACCAGTGCTGGGACCAATTGAATCAAGTTTCTGGCAGGCAGGGCCTAGGAATCAGTACTTTTTCAAAACTTTCTGAGTGATTCTAATACGTGGGCAAGGCGGAGACCCACTGCAAGCCCCTTCTTGGCTTTTCCCCTTCCACAAAGATCCTGGTCTCATGGAGCTCACCATCAGCTATGGGGAGAAATGAATGAGTGAGCGAGTGAGTGAATGATCCCCTTGTCTGTGTTTCACCCCCGTACTATTACCAAATCATGAATCTAATTGCGCCCCTTCTGTGGACGTCCAGGTACCTCCCAGAGTAAACCTAAATTCCTCCAGGGACTTCCCTAACAGCCCAGTGGTTAGGACTCTCTGCTTCCACTGCAGGTAGCACGGGTTCAGTCCCTCGTTAGAGAATTAAGATCCTGCACACTGCGAGGCCAAAAGACAAAACAAAACCTCCTCCATACGCCATACAAGCCCCTCACAACCTGCAGCCTCGAGTCCTACTGTTTCTCCCTTGATCACCCAAACGTCCCTCGGTGAGCATCCCTGCTCCTCCTGTTTAAGTGCTCCAAGCCTTTGCTGTGCTGTTCCACTGCCTGGCTACCTCCTGATATACCACTCCTTATCTCTCCTCACCTGCCCATCAGCCAGTCCCTTGTTCCATCCTCTCTGCTCCCACATCTCTAGAGCAACTATTAGACCAACATTTCCCCGTTAGTCTCACCTTGGAGATTTTAAGCCCCACCCACTCCATGCTGAGGCCAATTACATCACCAGATAATAGTTTTTAAAGATTCCCAGGTGATTCTACTGTACAGCAAAGTTTGAGAATCACTGTCTTGATACCGAAGTACTATTTCCCTTCCCACACCTGTCTCCCTAACTAGACTCCTTCTCTGTCCCAACCAGGAGCAGAGGTGCTTGGTAGTTTGCTGCCAAATCCTAGCATCCTTCCTTGGTGGGTGGGGTGCACAAGGCCTGTGCTGGCCTCTCCCGGGCACCCCCTGTCCTCTAAGCATATAGAGGTGTGCTCTGAGATGCCCAAGGGAATTGGGAGGTGCCCACGCAGAGGGCTGACATGAAGCTGCAGAGTGCCCTGTAGGATGTCTCTCCAGGGGCAGGAAAGTCAGCATCTCCAGTGGGAGACTTGATCTCCCTCCCTGGCTGGAAATGCATCCAGGCCTTGGGGGTGAGGAAGGCCACTGGTGTTGCCACCATTTCATAAAGGATCAGAATCCACAGGGGAGAGGAAGGGGGTCTCAGCCTGGCGGCAACATGGTTCTCAGGAAGCAGTGACACTGCCAGCATTTTCAGCATCTGTTTGGTAGCGGGGGCAGGAATAACCCTGTGAAGAGTGAGGCCAGGGGAGCTTCAGAGAGACTGAGGTTTGGGCCAGAGTGGGCTCCCTTCCTGGGAGTCAGGAAGTGCCCTTCTTTCTCCTTCGCCAGCCAACATTTCCTTCAAACTGGTAAAATGCCAATTAATGAGCTCTCCCCAAGGAAGAGTTATTTGCATTTATAAATGACAAGCCAAGGTGCTAATGGCTGACTCACTTCCCACAGCACAGCCAGGGCGGAAGGAGAGGCCAGAAGTGCCAAGCAGAAGAGCTCAGGACTCGGCAAGGACGCCAGAAAGAACCCAAAGCCGGAGCCAGAAGCCCGAGCATTCTTCTAGGCTCTGCGCTGCATGTCGTTGGGTAAGGGCTCCACTTGCACTCTGGAACACTCTCTCTGGAGCTCAGTGTTCCCATCTGTAAAGTGGGAGAGCTATGGACCAGAAGAACTTCCCACTCTGGGGTCTGCCTTCTCTGAGAACCCAAGCTAAAGAGTCCCCCAGGAGGAGGGACTGGGGCCATACCAAGAAACTCCCGCTCTCTGGCTGGGGTCCTATACCCTGAGGAGGGGGGGGTGGGTTTAAAGTTTCTAGGTTAAGGTGGGGTCAGGTCAGCATCACAGGACCAGAGAAGTAATGGCAAAGTGTTGAGGCCTTTTGGGCGAGGTGGACAGCTCTCTGGGGCAGCAGGGCCTCCTTCAGACAAGATAGAGCCTTTTGTAAACCATTTCCCAGGCCCTGGTCACCAATCCCTGGAAATATGGACTTGCTTTGGTTGCCCCACCGATTAATGTCTGACCTTGACCAGGTTCTCTGTCGTCTCCAGTTCTCCCACCAATTAATGTCTGACCTTGACCACATTCTCTATCCTCTCCAGTTCTCAGTGTTTCACCTGGAAAATTGAAATAAAAACAGTAGCCCCCTCCCACACTGTGGGGAAGTACTCTGCACAGTCACAGATGTGCGGTGAGCTACTGGTATGGATTTTATTTTAGCTACTTTTCACCTCCTCTGTGAATCTCTGATTCTTTCCTCTCCCCTCCATCTGTGGATGGTTCCCATCCTTTACCAGAAACACAGAGCAGGTGGTTCAGCTTGGTTCAGCTTGGTCCCAGGAATATTAAGATCCTCGCAGGAGAATCGATCATTAGAAAAGGGTACCCAAAACCTAGAGATGAGGCCAAGATGGTAACCGCATGTATGCATGAAGCTCTGTTTAAAAGGCTTGCCTACGAAATGTTCCCCTGTGGCTCTGTCAGTTACCATTACTTAAGGGCACAGATGCTCAGAGGTTACATGGTAATTTGTGGATTTGGGTCCAGTAAAAAAGAATGTCAACCCCACTGTTGGCTGTTTATTGCCTTGTAGGACACTGACCAGTGTTGCATGTAACAGTGATCATATTTCAACATTATTTTTTCTTCGAGGATTATACAAACGCCCTGGGAATCAGCTTTACTGTCTTGGTTCCCTCATTAACTCATGAGCTGAATAAAATCTTTGACACATGATCATCCTATATTTATAAAAGTCATGTTTTTAGCTTCTGAAAATTACACTTTGGCACTGCCTAACACAGGGACTTTGAGAATATGAGAGGGGATCTCAGAGTCATCAAAAGTCAAGCTTCTCAAACTTGAATACGCCCATGGATTGTGTGAAAGTGGCTCAGTCGTGTCCGGCACTTTGCGACCCCATGGAATTCTCCAGGCCAGATTACTGGAGTGGGTAGCCTTTCCCTTCTCCATGGGATCTTCTCAACCCAGGGATCGAATCCAGGCCCCACATGGCAGGCATTTCAGGTGGATTCCTTACCAGCTGAGTTGCAAAGGAAGCCGTTGTGAATCGTGCTGGGGGAGACGGGTGGTGGTGGTTAAAATAGACTCTGGCTGCAGCAAGGAGAGAAGACTGGGGAAGCGGTGTCCTCCTTCCCACTGAGCTCGCTGAGTTTCTGGGCTTGGATGCTTAGGACACCCTTCTTTAGTGCTTAGTTCAGCTCAGTCGCTTAGTCATGTCTGACTCTTTGTGACCCCATAAACCGCAGCAGGCCAGGCCTCCCTGTCCATCACCAACTCCCAGAGTTCACCCAAACCCATGTCCATCGATTCTGTGATGCCATCCAGCCATCTCATCCTCTGTCGTCCCCTTCTTCTCCTGCACCCAATCCCTCCCAGCATCAGGGTCCTTTACAATGGGTCAACTCTTCGCCTGAGGTGGCCAAAGTATTGGAGTTTCAGCTTCAACATCAGTCCTTCCAATGAACACCCAGGACTGATTTCCTTTAGGACGGACTGGTTGGATCTCCCTGCAGTCCAAGGGACTCTCAAGAGTCTTCTCCAGTACCACAGTTCAAAAGCATCAATTCTTCGGCACTCAGCTTTCTTTATAGTCCAACTCTCACATCCATATATGACCACTGGAAAAACCATAGCCTCGACTAGACGGATCTTTGTTGACAAAATAATGTCTCTGCTTTTTAATATGCTGTCTAGGTTGGTCATAACTTTCCTTCCAAGGAGTAAGCATCTTTTAATTTCATGGCTGCAATCACCATCTGCAGTGATTTTGGAGCCCAGAAAAATAAATTCAGCCACTGTTTCCACTNTGAGTGCAATTGTGTGGTAGTTTGAGCATTCTTTGGCATTGCCTTTCTTTAGGATTGGAATGAAAACTGACCTTTTCCAGTCCTGTGGCCACTGCTGAGTTTTCCAAATTTGTTGACATATTGAGTGCAGCACTTTTACAGCATCATCTTCCAGGATTTGAAATAGCTCGACTGGAATTCCATCACCTCCACTAGCTTTGTTCGTAGTGATGCTTCCTAAGGCCCACTTGACTTCACATTCCAGGATGTCTGGCTCTAGGTGAGTGATCCCACCATCATTATCTGGGTCCTGAAGATCTTTTTTGTACAGTTCTTCTGTGTATTCTTGCCACCTCTTCTTAATATCTTCTGCTTCTGTTAGATCCATACTATTTCTGTCCTTTATCGAGCCCATCTTTGCATGAAATATTCCCTTGGTATCTCTAATTTTCTTGAAGAGATCTCTAGTCTTTCCCATTCTATTGTTTTCCTTTATTTCTTTGCATTGATCACTGAGGAAGGCTTTCTTACCTCTCCTTGCTATTCTTTGGAACTCTGCATTCAGATGCTTATATCTTTCCTTTTCTCCTTTGCTTTTTGCTTCCCGTCTTTTCACAGCTATTTGTAAGGCCTCCTCAGACAGCCATTTTGCTTTTTTGCATTTCTTTTTCTTGCGGATGGTCTTGATTCCTGTCTCCTGTACGACGTCATGAACCTCCGTCCATAGTTCATCAGGCACTCTATCAGATCTAGTCCCTTAAATCCATTTCTCACTTCCACTGTATAGTCATAAGGGATTTTACTTAGGTCATACCTGAATGGTCTAGTGGTTTTCTCCACTTTCTTCAATTTCAGTCTGAATTTGGTAATAGGGAGCTCATGATCTGAGCCACAGTCAGCTCCCAGTCTTGTTTTTGCTATGTAGAGCCTCTCCATCTTTGGCTGCAAAGAATATAATCAATCTGATTTCAGTGTCAGATTGTGATGTCCATGTGTAGAGTCTTCTCTTGTGTTGCTGGAAGAGGGTGTTTGCTATGACCAGTGCATTCTCTTGTCAGAACTCTATTAGCCTTTGCCCAGCTTCAATCTGTACTCCAAGGCCAAATTTGCCTGTTACTCCAGGTGTTTCTTGACTTCTTACTTTTGCATTCCAGTTCCCTATAATGAAAAAGACATCTTTTTTGGGTGTTAGTTCTACAAGGTCTTGTAGGTCTTCATAGAACTGTTCTTAGAGTCTGAGAAAAAATGGCAAATATGGATAGTGATTCTAGGCATCGTCTCATCATTGAAGTAGATCATGAAATAAATCCTGGACCTATGAATGTCCAATTTGATCCAGCAGATATAAGATCCAAAATGATCCTTATTTTGCATGTAAAAGGGAATATATATGAATATGTTTTCTCATTTATATTTGACTTTTTAGACTAAACTCTGTATCTCTGTCAGGGTTGGCTGAGGACTGGATAAATGATGGCACGTTGATACAATGGAATGTTTTTCACCCATTAAAAAGAAGCAAGTGACTTTGTTACATAGCAAAATGGAACAAGTCTTCAATTTATTTTGTTAAATGAAAAAAGTGAAGTGCAGAGCAGTCAGTGTGTATAATATACTGCCATTTGGGTAAAGCCATTAACAAGTTATATATAATGTGAATCTGTATAAATGAGTCTAGGGGTGTAAATAGGAAACTGTCAAAGAGTGTCGCCTCCTCAGAAAGAAACTGAGCGCTTGAGGTAGGGCATGTGCCAGTTACTGTTGGATAAACACCCGACTATTCAACAACCTCACCTGGTCCTTGAACTTCCCTTTCTCAGTTTTCTCAAATTGTTTCCTCTTCCATTTCTCCCAGGACCTAGGGCTTTCTTACTCATCTCTGTGTGCCGAGTTTTTCTCAGAGAATCCACTCAAAAATTCACACTAGACAGTGCTTTGTAAATTATACTCTTTCTTCCTCCCCTTATTCACTAATGTGTATCTATCCTATTCATGCACAGCCCTGTTGTTTGTTCAACGTTATGATGACAGAAAAATGCTGATTTTGTTAAGGGTCAAAGTAGTTTCCAATCCAGGAGATGAAAGAAGATTCATTTAAACTATTCTTGATAATCCTGTTTCCATTTTCCAGATACTTAATTTTTTAGTCTTTTTTAGCAGCTTGAGCTGCTAAAAAAAATTTTTAAAAAGTGAAATTTATCACGTGAGAAATGTATCATTGTCCTTTACAGTGGCCATCAGATAATGAAATGAATCTTGTCATTTTTCCTTGCAAGTTTCAATATCAGTGAATAGAAGGACTAGTGAATGCTGATTAAATGCTAATTAAAAGTTCAGAATTTTCTTGAAAAAAAAGCAGATTCTGATTCAGAAGTTCTGGGGGGGAGGGACCCATCCTCCGGGTCTCACATCTCCCTAGGTGCCGTTGATGCAGCTTATCTGAAGACCACACCAAGAGCAAGAGCCCCATCCAACCTCTCAACTTTGGGTATAGGAATCCTTCTTGAAATCCTTTCAAGGGTTGGAGTAGAATCACAGGAAGAGGGAGATGCTAAGCCAAAAGCGATGGTCACAGTGATAGGTAGTGCATACTGGCCACCCGGGACTCCATTAGGAAAAGCCCGGCCACAACACCATGGCGTGTGAGGGCATGTGTGTGCGCGCTCAGCTGCTTCAGTTGTGTCTGACTCTTTGCAACCCTATGGACTATAGCCCACCAGGCTTCTCTGTCCAGGGATTTTCCTAGCAGGAACACTGGAGTGGGTTGCCCTTCTCCAAGGGATCTTCCCAACCCAGGGATCAAGCTCATGTCTCCTGCATTGGCAGGTGGATTCTTTGCTGCTGAGCCACCAGGGAAGCCCTGCTTGTGAGGGATGGAAGACCAAAGCAAAGACTTCCTACTGCTTGTCAGTCCTTGAGTGACAAAGGCCCTGAGGCTCGTGCACACCTGGGGTGTTGCAGGAACAGTGGGAGGCCAGTGTGCCTCCCAGTGCAGTGAAGTGCAGTGAAGAAGGGGGACAAAANCTGCTCTTGGACCCAGCCCAGCTCATGTCCTGCCCAGCGGCCCAGTGATACAGACTCCCAGGCCTGCCCTTCTTGGCGTTGGCATCTCTCCCAGCACTCTGGCCAGAACTTCTGGGCCCCTGCCAATGCTCACCCTTCCAGGAACTGCTCTCCACCCCAGGGCCAGCTTTCTGAGAAGGGACAGGCACGTTTCAGTAAAGTAAAGGGTAAAGGGTAAGTAAAGGGTAGCTCCAAAGT
Organism: Redunca redunca; assembly: GCA_006410935.1. Lineage (NCBI taxonomy): Eukaryota > Metazoa > Chordata > Mammalia > Artiodactyla > Bovidae > Redunca > Redunca redunca. The sequence continues at coordinate 18,360 of SJYQ01078316.1, forward strand.
CAGGCCTAGGGTCCAACACTGAATCTGGGGGAGACTGAGAACCAAAACCCCTATGTGTGGTGATGGATGTTAACTAGACTTACTGTGATGGTCATTTCACAGTTTACACACGTAGGGAATCACTGTTATACACCTAAAACTAATATAATGTTATATGTCAGGTGCATTCTCAAGCAAAGCAACCCTCCAGCCTCACACATCTTACTGTCAACATTAATAAGTCTTCGTATCTTATCATATTCAACAGTACTAATCCAGGAAATTCTTGCCCAGAGAGTAAAAGCTGTAAATCATCGTATTGTTCATTCTAGGAAATTCCTGAAACCATCATTTAAAGGAACATCAAACTGCTTGACTCTTTAGTTGCTGCTGCTGCTGCTAAGTCGCTTCAGTCGTGTCCGACTCTGAGCCCACCAGGCTCCTCCGTCCCTGGGATTCTCCAGGCAAGAACACTGGAGTGGGTTGCCATTTCCTTCTCCAATGCATGAAAATGAAAATTGAAAGTGAAGTCACTCAGTCATGCCCGACTCTTCACGACCCCATGGACTGCAGCCCACCAGGCCCCTCTGTCCATGAGACTTTCCAGGCAAGAGCACTGGAGTGGGTTGCCACTGCCTTCTCCAATATGCTGTCTGCTGCTGCTGCTGCTGCTAAGTCGCTTCAGTCGTGTCCGACTCTGTGCGACCCCATAGACGGCAGCCCACCAGGCTCCCCTGTCCCTGGGATTCTCCAGGCAAGAACACTGGAGTGGGTTGCCATTTCCTTCTCCAATGCATGAAAATGAAAATTGAAAGTGAAGTCACTCAGTCGTGTCCGACTCTTCACGACCCCATGGACTGCAGCGCATCAGGCTCCTCCATCCATGGGATTTTCCAAGCAAGAGTACTAGAGTGGGGTGCCATTGCCTTCTCCTAACTCTTTGTAAACAGCATCAAAAGAGAGCTTACAGGGACTTCACTGGCCATCCAGTGTTAAGAAACTGTATTCCCAATGCAGGGGGGCACAGGTTCAATCCTTGGTCAAAGAACTGAGATCCCACAGGTCACTCAGCACAGCCAAAAAAAAAAAAGAGAGAGAGAAAAAAAATGTACATCTTTTGTTCCTCTTAATAAATATTTCTTTTTCACTTTTTTTAATTGGAGGATAATTGCTTTACAGAATTTGTGGTTTTCTGTCATACATCAACAAGAATCAGCCATAGGTACACCCATGTCCTGTCCCTCCCAAACCTCCCATCTCCCTCCCCATCCATCTCCCTCCCCACCCCACCCTTCTAGATTGTCACAGAGCCCCTGTTTGAATTCCCTGAGTCATACAGAAAATTCCTGCTGGCTATCTACTTTGCATATGGTATTGTGAATTTCCATGTTTCTCTCTCCGTACGTCTCACCCTCTTCCTCCTCCCCTCCCCGTGTCCTTAGGTCTATTTTCTGTATCTGTTTCTCCATTGCTGCCCTGAAAATGAATTCACCAGTACCAACTTTCTAGATTCCATATATATTCGAGAACATATGATCGTTACTAACTTACCTTACTCTGTGTAATAGGCTCTAGGTTTGTCCACCTCATTAGAACTGACTCAAATGTGTTCCCTTTTATGGCTGAGTAATATTCCATTGTGTATATGTACCACAGCTTCTTTATCCATTCATCCGTCGATGGACATCTATGTTGCTTTCATGTCCTAGCTATTGTAAATAACACTGCAATGAGTGTTGGGGTACATGTGTCTTTTTCAATTATGGTTTTCTCAGAGTGTATATCTAGGAATGGGATTGCTGGGTCATATGGTGATTTTATTCCTAGTTTTTTAAGGAATCTCCATACTGTCTTCCATAGTGGCTGTATCAATTTACATTGATTTGCATCAATTTACATTCCCACCAGCAAGGCAAGAGGGTTTCCTTTTCTCCATATCCTCTCCAGCATTTATTGTTTGTAGACTTTTTGGTGATGGCCATTCTGACTGGTGCAGGGTGACATCTCATTGTAGTTTTGATTTGCATTTCTCTAAAGAGTGACGTTGAGCATCTTTTCGTGTGTTTGTTAGCCATCTGTATGTCTTCTTTGGAGAAATGTGTTTCGGTCTCTTTCCCACTTTTTGATTAGGTTGTTTGTTTTTCTGGCATTGAGTTATATGAGCTGCTTGTATATTTTGGAAATTAATTCTTTGTCAGTCTCTCCCATTCTGAGGGTTGTCTTTTCACCTTGTTTGTAGTTTCCCTTACTGTGCAAAAGCCTTTAAGTTTAACTAGGTCCCACTTGTTTATTTTTGTTTTTATTTCCATTACTCTAGGAGGTGGGTCAGAGAAAATATTGCTTTGTCATCGAGTGTTCTGCCTATGTTTTCCTCTAAGAGTTTTATAGTTTCTGATCTTACATTTACCTCTTTAAGAGCTTACATTTTAAGACTCTTTGAACCCCTCACCTCAAAACGTCTCCTTATTGTGTTCACAGATCTTAAAGTCTATCACGATCTTTATGCTAACCTAGTCAAGGCATCCTTCCCTGCACAGAAAGCCCCTCCTGAAACCAGACTCAGAAATCTCCTTCTCGTGACTGTGCCCTCCCTACGCTGGCATGCTGGGAAGGCATGGTAAAGATCTCCCTGACCAGGAGAATTGTCTCGGCTCTGTCTGACCAACAGCTCTCAGCCTGTGATATTTTTGGTGAGCCAGCATTCAGCAAGAAGCAACAGAGTTGGGGGAGTCTTCTGTTTGACCTTTGGAGTGGGGTGAGTGGCAGCCTGCATCCAGGCTGGTCCAAAAGACACATCTATAGTGAAGTCCCCAGAACCACAGACAGAGTGAGTTCTAGAAAGTCCCTTGGGGATCTCCTTACAGCCCCTTCTCTTTACAGACAGCAAACAGGGTCCAGAGAGAGGAAAGGAATTTGTCCAATGCGCAGAACTCACTGCGGTTGTTAGGCAGATTAAATGAGTTAATATCCATAACATGCTTAGACCCTGCCTGGTGTGCGCTAAGCTCTATATGTGTGTGTTAAACAAAAGTGATGGCAAGGCTGGCCTAAAACTCAGGGCAAACTCAGGCTGACCTCCCAGATTCAGAAAACAAAACCTGACTTAAACTTGAACCCAGGAACAGTTTCTCACTTGCATCAGAACACCTGGAGTTAAAGATATTAAAGTGGAATGCTGGGCTCCACCTCCAGAGCATCTGATTCTGCAGCTTCCTGGCTGGTCCTGAGACCCCTCCTTGAGAACTTTGGATACTGAGAAATGAACCGCTAAGGGTATAATTTCTGGCATCAGTCAGGGAGAAATGGCAAGGCGGGGACAGTGGGCCCCTTCATCCTTCTGCAGGTACCAGGTCCCCCCAGACTGATGTTTAGACCTCTGCAGCCACACAGTGTCAGGGCAGGCATCAACTCTGCCTGCCTGTGCCTCCGCCCACTGTGAATATTCCAAGCCGCAAGCTGCTTTACCCCATAATTTCAATCAAAGGGGCAGCCCCTCCTCTTTGCCGGTGAATGGGGTCACCACCCGGGCCACGTGAGATGTGTGCCATGAGAATGAATCAAACACCAACAGGCAGATGAAACCAACGCATTCTTTATTGCAGACTGAAGCAAAGGGCTCACTCACACAGTGGGCTTTGATTTGGGGCCTTCTCTGACTGCCCAAGCTTTCCCAGCAGGCATGGGCAAACTCTCCAAGCAGAGTAGAAAACAGCTTCCAAAAGCCACCCTGTCTAAGGGCCTTAGGTGACGACCTGGGGAAGCAGCAGAGGTTACCCAGGAAGGCCAAGCAAAGCCAGCTCTCCTCTCCTGGCGGCTTTGGGTCAGTCCCTTTACTGGGAGCACCACACAGCCTCTGGAAAGATCAAAGGGGCCCAGGGTCTCTGGGGGCTGGTTTAGCGGGGCATAAGCAGACTCAGACTCCACCGATGGTGCAGAGGGAGAGCCAAGAACCTTCACCCTCTATTCTGAGAATGTCCCCAGGATCGCCCCAGGCCCCTGCTTGTGGGAATCAGCTGGCGATCTTCTGAAATGCAGTTTCTGGTTCCAGAAGTCTAGAATGGGGCCTGGGATTCTGCATTTTTATTGAGCTCCCATGGATGCCAACTCTGCAGGCATCCCTACAGACCACACTAGAGCTGCAAGGCCCTGGCCGTACAGTGTCTTCCTCTGTATCGGAAAAGTGCACCCCTTCTTTGACAAGGAAAACCCCACTCCAGGACACAGTCTAGGGTATCCCAACCAGCCTGGGCTGGACTGCAGGCTTGCTTACTTGTCCCCACCATCCACGGCTGAACTCCAAAGCCCTAGAAGATCCTATTTCAGCCTCCTCAACCTGAAAACACTTTCCCCCAGAGCTTCACCAACCAGGCCTTGGAAGATGAGTAGAGCGAACACTGATCACTCAGCAATGGGCCAACAGTGGCCCAACCAGTCAGCCTCTTGCCGAGGCCGAAGGCCTGGGCAGCGGCAGGCCATGGAGCCGGGGAAGGGGAATGGGTCTGGGAGCATTCTGAGAAAGGGTTAGTGCTCTGAGCAGTGGTCTGAGCTCTGAACAGCCTAACCTCAGGACAGGAAGAGGGCCACTAGTCCACAGATGTAGGATCTGGGTAGTCTGGCTTGCTGCAAGTCCTGAGGCCTCCGCTGTCTCCTATAGGCCAGGCCAGATGGGTTCTGGGCTCTGAGTCTGCTAGCTCCACAGATGAGAAGGTGGGAGGTAGATATATCTGGGGATCACGGGGTCAGCAGCTGTCCAAACCACAAGTGTGGTCAGGAAGCCAGAGCCCCAGGCCCCATGGAGGGACCAGTTGCCCATTTGCCAGGTGCTGTCCCAGTGTTAGCACTGAAAGTCCCACATCCCAGGAAACCCCTCAGTCCCGGGCAAACAGAGACGGCTGGTCACACAATTACCTGGCCACACCCTAGACTCCAGATCGAGGGCCTAGAGATGACTAGGTCATCAGGGCTCTGGGTGGTGGCAGCCTGGGAACTGGCTGGTCACAAATCCAGTGGTCCATGGTGCCTTCTGCCCCCACGTGGACCAATGACAAGGCAGTCAGCCAACTGTCTGAGGGCGACTGTGTTGGTGGCACAGGTGCAAAGGGCCGTGTTTCTCTGGGTTGCCGTTCCTGCAGCAGACTGATGCCAGGCAAACCTGGTCACCACAGGGGAGGGATGGAGCAGTCTGGACTTCCAGCCCCACTGATTTCTTAGTCATGGGGAAGCACAGAGCCTGCTTGATATGCCCCTGCGGGTCCTGGGGCCCCTAGACCCACATTCTCAGCCGCGCCACGGCGCTGGGCCACACTCTCTCTGCAGCATTCCAGTGACTCTCAGTTCTGGTTCACGCCAATCCAGGGGCCCAGAGGGCTGAGGACGGGGCACAGTGGAGGGCCTCATCCAGGTGGGTCCTCAGGAAACAATAAACAGATGGAGGTTGTCTTCCGTCAGTCTCAGGGCAGCTGCTGGCTCTCAGCACTAGAAACAAGGCCTCAAACCCACAAGGGCCCGGAAAGTGCGCAGCAATGCTCATCCATGGGCCCAGAAGGTACGGATGACTTGAAGGTAACTTGGAGGTGTGTTCTGCCAAAAGCCTTCAAGGAGCCAGAAGGAGGCAAAAGCCCCTGCCATTGCCCCCTTTCTCAAATTCTAAGGCTCAGAGGACCTGCCCAGGTGTGCACAGAAGCTGTGAGTTCGGGGAGTCTGGGCTCCAAGCCCCTCCTTGCCTCCTCCCTCTAGGTACTCAAGGGCCCACTACTGCTCTGCGCTATCTATCTGGGACCCCCGAACCCTCCCACCACGCGCTACTCAGCCCACCCACCCCCAGCCCCCCAAGCTTGGCC